>JAOEHJ010000008.1:3428939-3440897 GCA_025447855.1 Potamarius usumacintae | reverse complement strand
TGATGAAAGACGCTTTAGAAACTGATTCAAACGTGCAAGATAGTCTTGCGCCCTGATTGGTTCAGAAAACGTGAATGGCAAATGTTGTGAACTTGAATGGCTTCCGAAGTATGAATTTGGCCCTATATTTTATAAATAAGTAATCGTATGGTTCCTCGTAAAATTTAAGGATCAATTTCACTTGTGAGTTCAAAATTTTGAGATTGTCCGAGTCACGAACTTCGAAATCACTCGTGAAATTAATCCTTAATTTTACTCGGCCCCATACGATTACCTATACTAATGCAGGCTTGAGCTGAGTTCTGTTTCTGACACAATGGTGTATGTGTGTATAATTTTATATATATAATATAAATAAAATCTCCAGAAGGGGGTGTGGCCTAAAGTTTAATGCAGAAGATTGTCTGTAAGAAGTGTTTCAGGTACATCTTTAATTTTGTTGCTAAAGTGGTCACTATATGCGTCTGTTACTTGTTGGCTATATTAGCATTGCGTCTCGGCGTTCTCTCATCTGTTCTCTCTCTCTCAGCCTGACTGATACCATCGACAGCCTGCAGTCCCACATGGAGAATCTGCAGAAGCAGGCGGAGGAGCTGAAGGCGTCGCAGTCAGAGCGCTCAAGGAGAGAACGTGCTGAAGCTCGTCGAGGTCTGGCAGCTCAGAGCGTCTCCTGTCTCTATGACCTGCACCGGGACATGTGAGTGTGCACACGCGTTTATATTCACCAAATTGTCATGTTCACGTCTGTAGGACACGAGAGGAAACGTTACCCAGTCTCCGCTCACTCCTCGTCTCACCCAGTTCTCGCGTTCCTCTGAACAGAGAAAGCTCTAGTGATGGGAGAGCAACCTTATCTTATACAGAGATTCTGTCTTTACACATTCTGCATCAAGGCACAAAATGTTCCACACTTAAGGTTTTTATCCCTTTATTATGGACGATACCTTTTTAGTTTAATGATCCAGACTTGCAGTAAATTTTGGTTTCATTCAAACCATAATGGAGGAGAAATGAATAATCACAGCGGTGGGTTAATATTTATAATGTGTCCCTGTTTGCTTACAGGGATAATAATAATGAGATGAGATAATAACAATGATAAAAGGGGGAAAAAGTATGCACCAAGGTGTCTGAAATTGTAGGTGTTTGAGGCGTTCTACACACAAAGGAACGTTAATGTTAAAGACCAAAGCTAATAAACATGTCCCATAAACTGTATGTTGAAATTTGTCTCAGCACTTCGCATCAGCACACACGGCTTTTAATTAGTTTTATCGTTATTCTATTTTCTTAGTCAGCATGTCATCATATTTATTTATTTTCCTTAACATTTAAAAGATTTCATGATGTTAATTTTAATCTACATGTGATCAGGTGGTGCAGAGATACCGGTTGATGTGGCTTCTTTAAATAAAGCTTGCAAGACGAATCATTCCGAACAAACCAGCATCTACGTCTCGGCGCATCCATAAAATTTGCAGCCAGAGCGAATTTTGATCTGAAGCACAGTTTTAGAAAAACAGCCCCCTGCTTTGAGAAGTGGAGGCGAGAGCGGTGCGATTGTGGTTGTTTTTCATACGTCGACCAGTCGGTGAAGTTCAGTTCCTCGTTTGCAGCCTCTGAAGCAGAAACTAAAACGTTTCCCAAATCTATAACTTGGCTCTGGTTATTACAGTGCACATGCACTTCGAGTCCTGAGGTTTCTGACAGAAATGTGGTGAGGAGACACGACCCTCCAGGCTGCTCGCTGTAGTGACGGAAAACCGTAATCTGCCCTGACGTCCCCGGAGTAATCTACTGATCTGTACCATAAACTATCTCAAAGGAACACGCCAGACTTTTTATTGTCCTTCGCAGCTGGTTCTAATATGTTCTGTATTTCTGACAAGGAGCCTGGTGTAAGCCTGAAGGTGTCTCCTTCAGAGGAATTTAGACCTTCGATAAGACAAGGCAGGTTTATTTGATTGCGCATGAACATCCACCAGAGTCCTGAGTAAGTGCTTGCAGGATGAACGGCAACACCCCCCGCACACGAGTTTGTTTTTACTGTATGTGAATGTTTGTTTGGTTTTCTTGCTCATTTGTTCCACCCGGTCACTTTTTAGAACCGCAGGAATATTTCAGGATAGAAGGCGTGTTTCTTTTAAAAGGGCCAGGGTGGAGTTTCACCTCCTGATTCCTTGCATCAGAGAAGCTACTTTTCTGGAAATGAGGAACTGAACTGACTGAGCGACCAAAAATGGATAGAAGCACGCAGGATGTTAAAATGTATTCACGAGTAAAGAAAGATGAATAAAGAAAACAGATAAAGGAATTAAATGCTGGTCTAAAAGTAGGTAAGGTAGTAATTTAATAGAAGGCAAAGAAAAACAAAAACATGTCCATCTGGATTAGATTTATTTTTAGTTGTCGTGTTCCACCCAGTGTCTGTGGGTTTTTTTGTTTTGTTTAAGCTTCAGGGATATTTTAGGATGTTAGGATTAAATGAAGCTTGTTCCAGGAACCATTTTAGTTCCTGCTTAAAAGTAGGTGCTTTTTCTATCAACAAGGAACTGAACATCTGAATAAAATAAGAACTGAGAGATTTTTTTTTTTTTTTTAATTAACAAAACAGCAATTTAAATTTCTCTTTTTAAAAAATGTAGTGGTTACACAATGTGCTCTCTCTCTCTCTCTGTCTCTCTCTCTCCTCTCCCTGTCTCTCGTGCTCTCTCGTTCTCCCTGTCCCCCTTCTCTCTTCCTGTCTGTCTCTCTCTGTCTAGCCTTCTAAATAATAATGATGTATTACAGACAATAAAATAAAAATTGACTTGGAAACTGAAAGTAATCTATGATTTTAAAACTCAGAGGTGTGTGTGTGTACGCGCACAGGCGTCTGAGCTCACAGAGCCACAGTGACGATCGCTCGTGGTGGACTCTGGATCCTGGCCTGGTGGAAGAGGAGAAATCCACCCTGCAGAGTGCATTGCGTAACCTGCATGCCCAGCTGGGCAGCGAGCGCGAGCGTCGGGAAGCAGCAGAGAAGGTCATGGAGTTAACCGAGCGAGAGAACCGGGCACTGGAGGAACAGCTGGCACAGCTGGAGGGCAGGCGACGGCACCAAGCCGAACTGGAGGCCGAGGTGGAGGAGCTGCGGCAGCTGTGGCGCTCTGAATCATCGAGTGTTAGACCTACAGACTCGCTCGTAGCCGAAGCTGTGCTCTTCCTCGCTGTCGAGAAGGGGGCGGGGTCAGGGGTGGAGGTGGTAGAGGAAGAGGAAGGGTCAGAACAGGAACAGAGACGCGGGCACGAGCTGACGTGTATACGGCGATCAGAGGCAGTCCGGCAGCGCGGGATCTCTCTGCTGAACGAGGTGGACGCGCAGTACAGCGTGCTGAAGACCAAATACGAGGAGCTGCTGCTGCGCTGCCAACGTGGGGACGACGCCCTGAGGCACAAAGCCGTCCAGACGCCCGCTGCTGCCCTCAAAACTCCATCAGCCTCCCTCGCTGATGATGCATACCAGCCTGAGTACAGGGCACTCTTCAAGGAGATCTTCACATGTATCCAGAAGACCAAAGAGGACCTGAGTGAGAACAGGGCCACGCCTAGGCACAAACAGTGACTCTGGGTTCTGGGCATTTGTTTTAAGTTGAATAGCAGTATTTCTCCTCAACCTCTGTGCATTTAAAAATCTTTCTTTGCACTTTTTCATTTGTGTAAAATGGGCAGCACAGGATGCGTCGTTCAGAGTGTTTAGTGCATTGTGGGATATCAGGGGCGTGTCATACACCACGTTACACTTTTAGAAGCGATTCCCTAAGCAATGCACTCTGTCATAAACGCACTGTGGTTTCAGATGTACAGCCATGATCGTGACTGTGGCCCGACCGATACAGCAACATTTAATCAACGTTAAAGTAGCGTTTGCCGTTCCAATTTGTTTTAAATAATCATATGAAGAAATGATGCTTGTCTGGAAAAAAGTATTATTTCCTAAATGTCATGCGTTTGATTTGAATTCATGCGCACAAAAAAGATGAAATGTATCTTCAAGTTTTTTTTTCCCGTCCACGTGATCACATGACTTGTGTACGCCGCCTCCTAGTGGCACTGCAGCACGTCTGAAAACTGAGCGCAACACTTCACTTATTTACAAGTAAGCATGAAACATGCAAGAGCTGCTTTATCAGCACGGTTTGTTAATAATGATACTTTCAGAAAGCCACAATTTACTGGGCAAGGTTTTTGTTTGTTTGTTTTAAATCCGCTCTCTGATGTATCGGTCGGGACTCGGACGTGAGTTGTGTTTTGGATGTGGTGTTTGTGGTGCTGTGAGTACAGCCATCACCACACACACACACACACTCACTCACTGTCCAGGATTAAACCCGAGCACCACACACGCATGTCATTTTGAGTCATTTGGTTTGATCCAAAAACTTTGCTGCTCTGGCTTTTTTGCAAAATATAACCTTTGCCATTTCTGTGTCACATCGTGTCGTGCCGTTATTAATAATGAATTAGCACTAGCTTTATAAATGAATACTGTAGAATGAACGTTAGATGAAGAGAAGATGATTCATGAACACGTCAGGAATAACAGAGGAACTTCATGTTCAGTTCAGTTGCATGTAAATTGCGTTCGTTGGTTTGTTTGGGGGGTTTTTTTGTTGGTTTTTTTTGAGCGACTCGAAGCTTACCTCATGAGTTCTCCGTACTAACAAACAAACTAACTCTGTATTAACGTGTTTGAGTGAAAGAGTTTCTCATAGTGAAGCAAACACGCGTGTGATGTTTGTGACACTCGGCACTTTATTCTTTTTTGTACATTTCAGTTCAGGGTTTGCTTTTGTTTGTTTGGTTTGTTTTTTGTTTTTTTTTTAATTGTATTTATTGTTTTTGTTCCCATAACTGGATGTAGATATATAAGAGCTTTATTTTTTATTTATTTTCCTAATTTTTGTTCAGTCACTGTGTATTTATGATGTGGGATTTTTTTATTTTTTTTTCCTTCGTTTGTGAACACTGAGTGAGTGGACGTTTTCTTCGCAGGTTTATACGAATATGTCATTTAGCCTAATGAAATATTTATACTGCTTTTACTACTTGGTGCTAAACACCAGGAACAGGAACAAAGCAAGAGTCAGGTGAAGAAACTCGTCCTTTTAAAAAAAATGTTTTGCTCTAAATTTAGTCAAGATGTTCTAGTCTGAAGTTTGCTTGCTTCTGCACTGGAGCTGTGAAGATGATTTAATAAAGCTAATGAGTTAAAAACATGCTCAGACCTTCACCAAACGTCCATACTGAAACACGGCAAATATGTTTTATATTGAAATATTTGTGATATATATTTAGCGAGTCTGGTGCTAATTGGTTGGTTGGAGGTCTTTTTTTTTTTTTCGTGAGCAAATGTGCCCTGCACTGATGTCAAAGGGAGACATTTATTACTAACGGAGTAACAATAGCTTTTAATAAAAATAAAAAACATCTCAGACATGAGGAATAAAGCTCAGATTTTGCTCGTGGCTTAGGTTTTCCCCTCACTCGCCTTTTTCCAGCCATGTTATATTAATGAGAAGCTATAAAAGAGGAACGTGGTGGAGAAGTTGGAGCAAATGTTGGACTGGATTTATGACTCGTTTAGTCGGCGACCTACAAGATGATGAGCAACTAGACAATGGTTCTGCTGGAGGTACGAGCACAAAAGTTGGGGTTTTAAAAGCTGATCTATTTGAGCAGAAGACGAGGTGAGAGAGCTTAACACCAAAACACTAAAGCTCTGCTGCATTGCTCTGTCCAGTGCACCGTTCTCAGCAGGTAGTAGAGTGGCACTGTGTGTACTGAAGGAAACCAAAGTGAAAATGGACCAAAGCAAAATAATTCTTGGACACCTTCAATGATCAGATTAATTATAAAGACCTGCAAAGAGAAACTTCGTTACCCTCTGTATCACTTTCTGCTTCCTGACTTTCAAACTTTTAGGAACGAGACCAAAGTGATTCCATGATGTTCCAGCATCTCGGTGAGGTCCCACTGCTTCATCTTCAACATTTCCAGAAAACTGGCTATGGGTTAAAAGTGAAGATGTTTTGGTGACATCAAATTTCATGAGCAATATTAGACTCATCACTCCAGTGTGGGGGGGGGACACACAATACAGAAGCAAACATCAGACCAAGAACTTGGCATAAAACTTGCATTTTATTACCTACTTTAAAAAAAACCCTAAAAATTGGGCTTTTTTTTTGCGCAAAACTCTTCTTTTAATCTGAGCTTTCCTAATCATTTTCATATCCAAACGTTCTCACCCCGTCGTAGGTGAACAAGAGACAACGTGAAAAGGAGGATCTGTGGTTAAGTTATTAACGATGAGACGGCTCAACAGATGCAGTTTGGGTGTAAAAGGAAACTGGAGAAATGTTTAAACGTAGTTACGGAGTGGTGATATGATGGCGGATGTTTGTAGCAGGTGAAAAGGATCATGTGGAGTTGAGAAGGACAGAGGGTGAGGGACATGGTTATGAAGGAAGACAGAAGGAAAATCTGCAGCAATGTTCGATATAAATCGTCACCACCACCTTTTTTGTTCTGTAAAACCTTGTAAAATATCGTGTCCGGGTATTTACTACATTTCAAGATAATAATAACAAGGACGTATTTATTTGGTTTCTTGAAACTTGGGTCGTTTGAATGTTTACGAGATGACAGGATTTTTTTTTTTTCCAGGGATAAAAAGGACGAAGGTTAAACACGTCAGTTTAATCAGCAAGTCATGGAAGTTCTTATGATGTTTTATCAGCGGTGCCACTTATTGTTAATGGAAAAGTTGTGGGGAGGGGGAGGGGTTTACCTCATAGTTGAGCATATACCTGAGGATGATATCGATATTTCCATTTTTATGTTGGTGTATCGTCCCCCAGCCCCACCTCCTTGCTTTCTGTTGGTTGAGGTTCGTGAATTCGCAACTCAAAGGTCACATAGCTAACAGGAAGGTTAACGCTACCACAATTAAATGCGTCTTTAATGTCATGTGACCTTTCCACCTGCTAATTTGGCTGAAAAAAATTTAAATTCTATGCCTAAACCATAAATTGTGGCACCTCTGCCTTGATCCAGATGCACGTTTTGTTAAATTTGTTGTACCAGTAAGCCGTAACAGGCCTCTGCACGTGTAATACGTTTTCTCAGGAAAGCATTTTATGTTTGTTGGATAAAATTAATGAATTAATTCCTTTTGAGAATCATTTTGTCATCTCAGAAAACACTGTTAAAAAAGGCAGGAAAATGGAGTATGTTAAAATAAATGCTTCCTTCCTAAAATAAGTGCTTCCTTAGGACACAAGTATAGCATTAATTTTGTTTAATGTGATAAATGTGAATAATTTCATAATAAGGTTATATCTGTTTATATAAATAAGTCATAGACAAGGAAAAGGTCAGCCTTTTAGTATTTAGAGATTGATTGATTAGTCAGGTTGTGTGATTTTAGTGCAAATTAATCCTGCCGCAGTAATGTCCTGATTGGTCACATGGCTCATTTGCATATTCATATTATATGTAATATTGATTGATTGATGAATATTATTCCTGCAATAATGCACGTGTGGGGATCAGAGTCTTCATGCCAGTTGGTCCAGTTTAAAGGTGCTATGACCTTAAAATGGTGAGGGTTTTTATATATATATAAAAATACATGTTGATGCTTTTAGGGGAAAAGGTAGCATTGTGCTTTAAGGGGGAAAAAAGCTTCAATACAAAACATTTTCACTTGAATGTAAACAAGCGTGCACACACATTTCTAAAAGTCCTGATTATTTCCATCCTGTTTTTATTTTCTTACTCAATCCTGTCCATATTGTACTTAAAATGATGATTGACATTTTATTACCATCGTTGATAAAATGCTTCTAAAATCTAATATGCATAACCTGTAAAATGGTGCTGAACTTTGTAGACTTTGTAGCCAAACGCCATAGAAATGCCTTTTTTTTTTTTTTAAAGAGTTCGGGCATGCTGGGAATTGTAACAGTGGCATGAACAGCGACTTAAAATGCCGATTAAAGAGAGATTTGCAATTTAACAAGTCTGCTGTGTATTTATTTGATGGAGAGAAATGTAAGTGTTGAAGTTAAGATGAACTGCAGCGATGGAGAACATGAACGAGTTGCGTCCGAGTCTCATCCTACATCCATATCTGAAAGTGACAAGATGCTTGTGTTGCTTATTGTGGGCGTGGCCTCTATTAGTTAGCAAAGCAAGCTAACTTCAGGTACGTATACTTACCAATGATCTCTCTCACTGTGTTTGTTTCCAAGCTTTATTTTTCCTTGTAATGTCTCATATAAACATTTAATGACTGGTCATGATAGTCATTAAATGTTGTTAAGATGAACTGCCTTATAATAATGAAACTATTATTATAAGGAGATGTATAATTTTTTTTTCCAATTATAACTAAGTTTCAATCACATTAATTGCCTTTGGTCATATTAATCATGGCAATGGATGGTTGGTTTAAACTTTGGCAGCAAGTCTGTTGGCATTCTGTACTAGGCCCTTAAAGTTAATGTTCTAGCATTGACAATGTCAGGTGGGAGACAGTTCTACACTGGCATGCAGCAAGCAAAAAGGGGAAAAAAGTACTTATACAAGTTGATAGTAGCAGGTAGAAGCTTGTATGTCCTGCAATGTGTCTTTCTGGAACAGGTGGCATTAACAGACGTCACTAGGAAAAGGTAAGTCGACTATTTTTAGGAAACAAGAACTAAAGTAACCAAGTAAACGTCACACCACACGCACCATAGGATGGGTCTGAGGAGTCGTTCAACAGTTGTTTGGGTCTGTTTCATTTTACAGCATCATACCTAATATAATTCACATATAATTTAAGAAAATTTCAATTCAAATGTTGCGCATCATGCTGTCGCTGGCTAACATGAACATAGGGTTTGTCTACACTCTATATATTTTGCTCACATGGGCATTTTCTGAAAACTTTCTCCATTCATAATGAAATGTGAAAATGATAAGTCTATCTGACCCCTGACTGTTACATAATTTTTAATTTTATTTTTTTTTAATTTTGGAAACATTAACATTTTTGCTCACCACATCACTACTTTATATCCTGTACAAAGCAGTCAAACTTGAACTTAAAATACCCAATACAGCAAACTGTGGACATCTGTGAGCTCAGGTATGCAGAAGAGGGCAGATAGCGCTTTTCTCCGAGTGTGTTACTCTGCCCTGTGAGATATAGCTCTGAGGTAGCACCTGTTAGCCTTTACCTTCACACACACTTCTAGCTGTTGTATGAGGTGTGGAGAAGAAGGAGGTGAAAAAAAAGTGAACAGTTTTGCAAAAATTTCCACCATCTTGGAAATGAAAAGGGATGTTTTCCCAAATTGACATGATAACCCAAAGACTTTGGATTTCCATTTTCAGATTTTAGAGCTAGCTTTGAAAAGACATGCTTATAATCAAAACATGGCAAAGGTGTGAAATACTAAGGCACGAAGGATAAGAAAAAAAAATTTGTTTGGGTTTTCTTTTTCAAATGGAATAATGCTTGTGTTAGGGGGAACAATAAAGCGTTCTCGCTTTTTCGACTTGAAAGTCTGAAAAGGAAAATAATTACATAAATATTGCATATTTTAATATCCTCATTTACATCAGTTAAATTATGTGTCTAAAGCACAGCAAAACATTTAAACACAGCAATTACAGGAACAAAAACTCATGGAGGGCCAACAGGTTCGAAGCATTTGATGGATTTACAGGAAATTCAGATCCTGTGGTGAACGATAACGGAGAGAAAATATATATCGCACTTCCGTCCTGTCATTATATTTCATTAATATTTCAGTCTAAATATATTGTGTAGCCCAGGAGTGAGTGCCTCAGTCACGGTGTGTGTTGGTTCTCTACACCAAAATGTCCAAATTTGAAAAAATGGCTGAGGTAAAAGTGTGGTGTGTTTTACAGTCTGTCCTCTCAAGTTTAAATCTCCACGGCTAGTTATTTCAAACCAGTTCAATACTCAGGACTGGTTAAGATTATTTATAAAGTGCAAGATGGACAGCAGTGATGACATTCCTAAAAAAAAAAAAACCCACTTCAGTCGGCATAAACAACAACATAATAGTGAGTGTAAGTTTATAACTGCGTAGACGGGATCAGGCTGTGTTCACGCTAGCTGCATTTTTATTCCCCTGGCATATAATGCGGGGGATATAGCTATCACTCTGTCTGTCTGTCCATCTGTAAACATTTTAGTTTCCGGAGCATAACTCAAAAACTATTAGGAATTTTTTTCACGAAACCTGAGTGTTATGTTAAGTGACTGGAGGAGTTGTGCCTTTTGACATTTTGGGATTTCTGTGATTTTTTTTTTTTTTTTTCCATATTTCCAGGGAAACCAATTCAATTTAGGAAAATTTGGAGTGGGGTTTCATGTGGGGGCCGGGGGGGATACGTCATCTCCTGATGACTCGTTTTTGTTGTTGTTGGTATGAATAAAAAAGAGGTTCATGTTACACACAAAAAAAAAGGTTAATAAAAAGTCTGACATGTCATTCTTGAATAAATTAAAAATAATATTCGTTGCTGTGGGATAAGAGGAATAAAACACTGCAGGACATGCTGTGATAAGAAACTAATCAACTTTTTGATGGTAACAAATGTGCTGTTTCATCACATCATCTGATCATTCATTGATTATTTTTCTATATAAAAGCATGTGATTGGCTGATATTCATAAACTAGAAATTAGAGCATGAAGAACACAGGTCCAGGATCAGTAATCTCTCACTCAGATGTTTGGACAGACACAGCACTTAAATAAATAACTCAAAATTAACTTATTAAACCACAAAACCACACATGACGAATATATTTACAGTTAGGGTGTTCCTGCTACCCTGCAGCTGAGCTGGACTAACCAGAACACAGGTTTTAAGGGAGGAATCAGGGAGGAGCTTTGCCAAGCTACATGTTAACGCTGATGCTGATGCCAGCGTGGGCAGAGCACCAGGACCACCAGTCCCACCAGCACCATGGTCATCGTCATCATCAGGACGAAGAGGAAGGACCGTGAGTCCTGGAGGGAGGAAGTGGATGGGACGGGTCGACTCTGGAGGTACTGGTCCACCGAGTCGGCGAGGGTGTACTTATTTGGGGAGAAGCCCAGCTGCTGACGCGCCTTCTCGATCCTGAAGGTGTGGCTCACAGCGATGTTTCTCACCTGGATGACGAGGGGGGCAAAAGTCTTACCAAAGTCTGTCTGAATTATGGAGGAGTTTTGTCCACATTTATAACACTGTAGCATTGTGCTAAAAAGTGGTTCTGGTAGGTTACACTTTTGTGAAAGTTTTGTAGTATGCATACACCATCAGATCTGGAAAACTATGTTACTGAAAAGTCTCAGAAAAGGACGAATGGAGACGGATTTCAAGTTTCACAAATCTCACACAGCTCTTGGACTGAAGTGTTCATCAATAAAAAAGTCATGTTCTACAAAATGACATGTTTCCTGTACACACACTCAATGCTGTGGTCACATCGGTTTTGTAACTATGGACTGAAGCGTTCTTTAGATGTTACATGAGATTACACACACGAGGTGGAGTTTGAGTCTGTGTCTCAGATACATTTCTGACCAGCACTTTTTGTCCTTGGGGAATATTGGCTTGATCAAGGAGCATATAAAGTTTTTGAAAACAAAATTATACAATGTGCTGGATCAAGTGCTATTCTTTGTGTTGGGGAATAATGAGTGTGGAAATCATTTTGTGAAATAAACCAGTGATTAATGTAATAATTACAAGTAGGACTATTCATACAGCAATATTTTAGACTCCTGCTAGAGTTATTTCAGTGCTTGACATCTTATCATATACATTATATTGCCAAAAGTATTCACTCACCTGCCTTGACTCACATATGAGCTTAAGTGACATCCCATTCCTAATCCATAGG
>JAOEHJ010000008.1:2995354-3007098 GCA_025447855.1 Potamarius usumacintae | reverse complement strand
TGATGATGTTTTAGGTCATGTTTATGCAGAAATATAGAAAATTCTAAAGGGTTCACAAACTTTCAAGCACCACTGTAGATAAGATTTTTACTTCAGTAATTTCTAAAAGACTTGAAAATTTTTAGGATTGATTTGATTGATGACGACCAGTCAGGTTTTATAAAAGGTAGACAGTCTCAAGATAATGTTCGGCGCATCCTACACATAATAGATGAAATCCACAGACAGGGACTGAGAGCAGAATTAGTGAGCCTCGACGCAGAGAAGGCCTTTGTGTTAACTGGAGATTTTATATCAGGCGCTGGGGAAACTAGGGATTCAGAAACGATGTACTCAAGGCCAAGAACCTACAGTGAGGATAAAAATTAATGGACAACTAACTGATAGATTTGTCTATCTTACAACGAGGAACTTGTCAAGGATGCTGCCTTCGCCCCACACTGCTCGCAATATTTAATGAACCACTGGCACAAATGATCAGACAGAATTACAGCTTAAAAGGAATTCATATAGGAAAACAAAAACACTTCATAGGGCTTTTTGCGGACAAGGTTATTGTGACTCTCCTGGACCCAGACAGAACCTTCCCTAAGCTAATGTCGGTATTAGAAGACTTTGGTAGATACTCGGGTTATAAATTAAACAGAGCAAAAACACAAATTCTCACATTAAATCACTCTCCGGGCGAAGAAATTAGACAAAAGTACAAAATCAAATGGAATGCTAAAGTAATTAAATATCTGGGTGTGGTCTTGGCAAAAAAATCTCAATAAAACATTTGAAATAAATTATAAATCAAACAAGATGAACTGTGAGCTACTGCTCACTTCCGTATCCCCCGCTCTCGCTTATATCAGAACGCAAGCAATCAAAGGAATACGTAGGACACTTATTATGAATGTTGACTTCAACAAATAATGAACCCTGAAACAAAGAGCAGTGTCTCTCCCCAGGGATTTCAAATAGCATCCTGGTAAACTGTCATTTTGAAATAGTATTTTGCTTCTTGAAATGGCGCCAAATCCACGCTACGCGTTTCATAAATACATTCAATCGGTAAACAGGAAGTCGATATGGGACAGACCTGAAAACGGTACAGACGGTATAGAACCCCAAGCTTAAGCTCGGTACCAAATATCAAGCAGTTGTGATTTGTAGTTGCTGAGAAAAATGTTATGAAATTTTTGTAAATCCACGCTATACGTTTCGTAAATACATTCAGTCGGTAAACAGGAAGTCAATGTGGGACAGACCTAAAAATGGTAAGCACGGTATAGAACCCCAAGCTGAAGTTTGGTACCAAGTGGCTATGAGTTATGGCTGCTGAGAAAAAGGGCGCTTCGGATGGACGGACGGACGGACAGAGGTAAACCAGTATACCCACCCTCGGAGCGGGGGTATAATAATTAATAATAATATAAAAGCAGATATCAGGTGGTGGTCTGCCTTCAACCTGGATTTTGGCACATGAATTGAGGTAATCAAAATGAATGTGCTCCCAAGACTGCTGTACCTCTTTCAGTCCATTCCACAAATGATTCCAGAAACACAATTTTGGCACTGGGACAAATATATATCCAGATTTATTTGGGCTGGTAAGCGTATAGATATAAAACACTTCAATTACCAAAAGAGGAGGGTGGAATGTCTCTACCCAAGCTGAAGCAATACTTTTACGCAGCCCAAGTGAGATTCCTACAGTAGTATGTGGACACTGCCCTCTATACCAGGCAACAACAATAATATGCCTTCGACCCGATACAGGTAAACACAAATTACAAGAGGAATGTCAAGAGATGTGGTAAATACTCACGTATGTAACAGCTATAGATATGTGATCGTGATAAAAGTCAGTTGATCTATCAGTGATGGACAATTCATTAAATAATTCACTTGATGTCCTTTCCTATCAAAGTTCTCTTCTCGTGATGCTTGACTCTTCTTCTTTTGTTATCTTCCTTTCTGTCGATGTCTATCTTTTTGCATAGGTTGTACGTGCACTTCCACCATTCTGGCCTCTTAGTTACAGTATCCTTCCATGTGTGCAGTGCATCGCCACGTCTCAGGATATCCTTGAGACGACCCATCTTTCAGTCAAAGAGAGTAGCGCTTTGACTGACCGGCCATCTGGCAGGCGTGCAACATGTCCCACCCAATGCAGTTTGTTCCTGATTAGCATGTTTTCAATTACCAGGCAAGATAGACAGACATAGAAACCAAGATAGACACTTTCCAAACCCAAGCAACATTAGGAGACATGAGGAGTAAAAAGCATCAGGAAAACAATAATGAAATTATTAAACAGACGCTGGATATTTGGGGAAAGATGGGAAAAGAAAATAATATGAAGGGAGACATCAAATTATTAATTTGGCCTGCCCTGGAGCCCAAATTCAAACCAGGAACACATGATGTTGGATTCAGACAGTGGTGGGAACAAGGGTATTACAGCAATATGTACACTAACTCACAGTGGGATCTTAAAAAGTTTTGGAGAATTACAAAAGGAATTTGGACTAGAAAACAAAGGCTTCTTCAGATACCTTCAAATAAGAGGTTATTATAATAAAATCATAAAACCAACTTTATCTGGAGAGGGTAATGCAGTGATGGATATTATGACTGAAGCTTATAAAAAGAAGAATGAGAAAATAATTTCGAAAATATACCAGGGCTTTCAGAAACGGAACAGGAACAACACGGGATACACATTAAAACAAAATGGGAGAAAGAACTAAACATAGAAATATCACAGGAGGATTGGTGTTCAACGTGGAGCGCACAACATTCTTCCACAAGCGCAAAGAAATGGAGAGAATTCGGCTGGAAAAATTTGACCTGTTTCTTCATTACACCACTTAAACTATCTCAGTCACAGGAACAGTGTTGGAGGCGGAATGGAAACTTGGATGCCAATCACTCCCATATCTTCTGGTCACGCCCAAAAAGCCAAACATTTTGGGGAAATACAGTATATATGTCTTACTTGAAGAAAGATCTTGGGATATGAAATTCCTAATAACGTTAAGGTCTCGTACTTGTGTTTTAAAAGATGTGATTTATAAAAAAAAGATTGGTATCTATGTAAAATACTCCGAGTGGCCTGTAAATAAACAATTGCAAAGAACTGGTATAAAGCTGAGTCTCCCAGCCTCAATCAGTGGATGGACAGAGTTAAGGAAATCTATACAATGGAGATGACATTCCGCCTGAGGTCCAGAGGAGCAATCTTTCCCAGAAAATGGGAGAAATGGACAGCCTCTATCAAAGACCTGAACATGGGATATAATGGACAATTAAGGACACTGGTCATGATGTATCACAACAATACAAACTGAGGGGCCCCAACATTGTTTTTCTTTGTTAGTCTGTTATTGCTTGTTTATTTCATTTTATACCGAAAATACTACATAAAAAGTTTCAAAAATGTACACTTAGCAATTGTTCGCGCCTTCAAACACAAACAGTGCTGACTTCACAACCATGTCGGTGATATCGTACATGTTGCTCTATTGGTGGTTTTTGAAGAGTCCAAAGCTGAGCTCACGAAGACTCAACTGAGACGGTGTTTGGTAAATGATGGTGGTGATGTCATACAACAACATTGTGTAATCGGCTAGTCAAAGCTGAACTAGTCCACCCGTGGACTCTGGTTACGTGTTCCCTACTTTTCCTAATCATAAGCTTCAAAATATTTCCAAACACCTTCCCATAATCGTGTGGTGGGTGTGGCAGTTGTTTTTGGAAAAGCATACAGTGCTCAGGTGTCTCAGTCACACCCAAAACACACACACGGTTCAGAAAAGTGTCAGGACTGAGTCCTCTGCAGACTGGAGGAGGACCAGAGGATCTCTGAGGGTGGTGCTGATTCCCCACATGGAGAAGAGCTTTCTGAGGATCAGGGCTTTTTCTGATAGAGAAGTCAAAGTGAAAGAGATGGAGCACAAAAGAAAGAGCTCCGCCCCAAAATAACAACAGATGACATGAGACGAGGAGGTGGAGGATGAGAGGAGTTCAAAACCAGCTCCAAATAATGTGGATATGTGCACGTGGTGACCAGAGTACTGAGGAACAACCCAAACACCACATCACTTCAGAGCGAGAGAGAAAGAGAGAGAGAGAGAGAGAGAGAGAGAGAGACAGGAAAATGGATATAGACAACCAGACGGACAGCTACATATATAGACAGACACAAGCAGACAGACAGCAAGACAGACAACTGGATAGATACAGACACCTAGACAGATAGACAGCAAGACAGATAAATAGACAGAGTCAGCTAAATGGACAGACAGGCAGACAGTGAGATAGACAGACAGACATCTAAAACGGCAAACAGACGAACAAAGACAGACTTGACAATTTTTTTTTTACCATTTCCATTATTATACTGTCTCTTGTACACACCCACTCACCCACCCATGCACACCCACCCATACACACCCACACACATCTTCCTGAAAAAAAAAGCCAATCTATGCACTTCAAAGGAAATACTAATTATTAACTTCTTCTGTTTCACTTCACTGTATTCTTCATGCTGCTTGTTGCTCACAATTTCAATACAACGAATGACCCGTAACCAGCCGCTTCCACGCCCCTCCACCAGCCGCTTCCACGCCCCGCCACCAGCCGCTTCCACGCCCCGCCACCAGCCGCTTCCACGCCCCGTTGCTTCCACGCCCCGCCACCAGCCACTTCCACGCCCTGCCGCTTCCATGCCCTGGCACCAGCCGTTTCCACGCCCCATCACTTCCACGCCCCGGCACCAGCTGCTTCCACGCCCCGCCGCTTCCATGCCCTGGCACCAGCCGCTTCCACGCCCCGTCACTTCCACGCCCCGTCGCTTCCACACTCCGCCACCAGCCGCTTCCACGCCCCGTCGCTTCCACACTCCGCCACCAGCCACTTCCACGCCCTGTCGCTTCCACGCCTCGCCACTTCCATGCCCCGCCACTTCCACGCCCCGCCACCAGCCGCTTCCACGCCCCGCCACCAGCCGCTTCCACGCCCCGTTGCTTCCATGCCCCGCCACCAGCCACTTCCACGCCCCGCCACCAGCCGCTTCTATCACTACATTCCCCTAACAATCACATGACCACTGGACCACCGATGAATCCAGTGCGTTAAAAATGTGTCGTGGCATTTTTCCCACTTTTAAAGTGTTCCATGGGGAAAAAAATGAGTTCAGGCTTTAAATCCCAGTGTAACAAACTTTCAGCAGCTCGTACGATTCAGTAATGACTCAACGAACGTCCGAAATCCTGATCAAAACCTGAATATAAACTTCAACACTCAATATAAACCTGTCAGAGCTGCTGTTATAGAAAACACCTTCTGACCAATCACAGTCCAGAACTCAAAAAAAACAAAAAAACAATTGCTTGGCTGAAAACAAATGAGTCATTTTTATTTCTTCACCTCTCCCTCTCTTCTCTTCTCTTCCTCTGTTTCAGGGATCACTCCGCGGTGCGTGCGTTCGCCTTCCGCTGAATTTATGGATGTATAAACCAGACCAGACTAACGCAGACTGTCGTCATGGCAACTATCAGCGAGTGAGCTGAGGAATGTGATGAAGGGTGTGTGTGTATGTGTTGGCATCTCTCTCTCTCTTTCTCTCCTCTCCATCTGTATCTCTCTCTTTTACCTTAAAATAGCTTCACAAATGTAGAAAGAGCATAGAAGTCACTCATATACAATAGTAATAAGAGTAATAATAATAATAATAATAAAAACAACAACAACAACGTGTAAATCGTGATAGTTTAGCGGATTCGTGACTGATAGACGACGACACCAGCGTACGAACATGCAGATATTACACCTGGTTTACGACACAGACGCAATAATTAAAAATCTCAACTCCGACAAGCTGTAGCTAAGAAACCGAGTTATTAGTTATAACGTAGTAATTAGCTGAACTCTACACTGCCCCCTAGTGGCCACATATTAATTTGAACTAATGT
The DNA here is from genome assembly GCA_025447855.1 of Potamarius usumacintae. Classification (NCBI taxonomy): domain Eukaryota; kingdom Metazoa; phylum Chordata; class Actinopteri; order Siluriformes; family Ariidae; genus Potamarius; species Potamarius usumacintae. Next base: position 3,001,132 of record JAOEHJ010000008.1, on the reverse strand, counting down.
TTATCTATAATACTACCAAAAAGTTTAAAATAGCAGATTCCACACATTATGAATATAGAAATTGGGCAGAGCTTAATGTTAATAATCACCGCTTTAGCTACATTTCATTCTGTGCGAGTTGTCGTACTCTTTACTCATGCTAGCAACCAACAAAGTGACGTTCGACTTTTTCTACGTACGTACGTGACACAAAGCGGTGATGTCGGTGCTAAAGCGACAGTTTAGTTTTTTTTTTTCCCCCCAAATTAGATATGATGCAACAAATCCAAACGACTAACTTGAACAAATGACACAAAAATAAACAAAAAACAAAGCTTAGGAGGAAGCAGCAGAGATCGCTGGTGCCTCTTTTGAGTGTATGTAGCTAGTACAGTTAGCTCGCTTTGCTAATCTAATGAGAGAACGAAGCTAGTCTAGCGCAAAGCCGAGGATATAACATTTAAAACAAAGGATGGATTTTCACACTGATTAGTTTATTATTTCATTTGTTCATTTTAGAAGCTGTATGCATCTACTACCAAAAAACACAATCAATGTTGGTCAGGCCATGCCCACAAGAGACGACCATATAAACTAAAATAATGTAAACTAAAGTCAGTCGTAAGATTAACGTTTCCCATCTCACTGGACAGCATTTCAACTGAACTTTCAGTATCTGTACATCAAAAATTATAACATGCTGCTATTGTTCACAAAACACCACTCTGGCGCGCCCCCTAAAGGCCAACCGAGGAACAGTCTCAATTCTGCAAGATATACCAGATTATATTTTTCCCTTTATGGTTCATTTCAGTGCAACATTTGAATAAAACGAGTTACTAAAGCTCAGTATGGTTGGGAAGGAAAGAAACTTTCTGTCTCTTTGCTTTATTTACTCTCTCTCTCTCTCTCTCTCTCTCTCTCTCGTCTTTCCCCACATGTCTGGCTCTGTGTCACATATGACAGTATATAATTACCTCTAGATCCCACTAATGACAGCGGGATGAATATAAACGTCTGGAAAATTTTCTTTAGAATAGCTTTAAAGAAAAAAAAAAAAAAAAAAACACCACCACAATGTCATGGGTTTAAAATAAAGCGTGTCATTAAACATCTTCAGGTTGTTGGATAGAAGAAAACGAGCCGGGCTGAGACAATGGCTTTGTGTTTGGGGTGAACGCACACACAGTGATGCAGCAGACAAACGCGAGACACACAGATGAGACAATTATACAGAACACAGAGGGTGGAGACACGGGCGTGTACGTGTGTGAGAGCAGAACAAAAAAGAAAAGAGCTGTAATTTACGACAGGTTAAGTGCGTATACACACACACACACACACACACACACACACACACACACACACAGGCTGAACACTACTGATTTACGTGAACCAAAGTCATCTTTACAGAATCAACCAGATTAGTTTTACTGATTCAGCTTCTATGAGTCAACTTATTGAGTCAAATGCACCAATTCTACAAAGTCAAAAGCCTCGGTGCAAAAGTCAAATGGATTAAGTGTCGAGAGTCAAATAACTGAATCAGACCAACTGAGTCAACTCTACTGAGCCAACACTGAGACAAACAAACCAGCTTTATCAATTCAAGTGAACAAAGCTTATTTGAGTCAAATTACTGAATCAGATCCACTGAGTCAATTTCAATGAGCTTTAATATATTTTTTTTAAATCAACTGAATCAATTTCATTAAAAAACCCATGAGTCAACTTTATTGGTTCAGCTTGAGTGTGACAACTGAATCAGTTTTCGTCACCTACAGTGTGACAGCTGAATCAACATTATCAAGTGATTCAACTTCACAAAGCCAACTATACAGAGTGACAACCGAATCAGCTCCACGGAGTCAAATATACCGAGTCAACTACAGAGTGAGAATGGCGTCAGCACCACTGAGTCATATATAGCATGACAACTGAATCAGTTCCATTGAGACAAATATACTGAGTCAACCACAGAATGGCAACTGTATCAGCTCCTCTGAATCAAACATACTGAGTCAAATATACTGAGTCAGCTACAGAGTGAAAACTGATTCAACATCACTGAGTCAAATATACTGATTCAAACACAGTGTGACAACTGAATCAGTTCCATTGAGTCAAATATACTGAGCCAACTACAGCCTGATAACCATCATCTCCTCTGAATCAAATATACTGAGTCAGCTATAGAGTGAAAACTGAATCAACATCACTGAGTCAAATATACTGATTCAAACACAGTGTGACAACTGAGTCAGCTCCACTGAGTCAAATATAGCATGACAGCTGAATCAGTTCCACTGAGTCAAATATACTGAGCCAACTACAGTGTGACGACTGAATCAGTTCCACTCAGTCAAATCTTTTAAGTCAACTTCAGTGGGACAAAAAAAAAAAAAAAAAAAATCAACTGAATCAATCTTACTAAGTCAAATTCATCGAGTCAGCTTCACTGTAAACTGGAATCAGCTCAGTTTAACTGAGATCACCTACAGGGTGATAACCGAATCTGCTCCACTGGGTCAAATTCACATCATCAGCTGGGTCACATTCGCTGATTCAGAGTCAGTTCAAAATAATCAACTTCATTAAAAAAAAAAAAGGTCAACTTAGTGATCGCCACTGATTCTTTTTCTCATATTAGTAAGCTTCAATGATTCAACTGAGTCAGCTTTTGTAATTTAACTGAGGCATCTTCACGACTCCCCATTCCCATCAGAGTCACATGACCCCCCGTGTACACACTGCTCTCCTGGGAGCTCCTCAGAGCATGCCTCTTTAATGTGTTCACACAACAACAACAACAACAACAACAACAACGTAAACTACTTCCTGTTGGAGCTTCCAAACCTCACAGCAGGCGTCTCTTGGGAATCGGAGTCGCGAGCGGTTTGTTTTCTCGAGGGGTTCAGGCCTCACACTCGTCCTTCATACAAGCCACTGGAACAGTGTCGGGGTAATCTATACACGACGGAAGCTTTGCCTTTTAGCAAGGCGTGCATGTTTCTGAGCTTTGAGGGAGCGAAGGAGGGATTGGTGGCTGAGGACTCGACCACATGTGCGGAGAAAAGTGCTGAGGCTGCGCAGAATATGAAACCCAGAAAGAGAAAGAGAAGCAGCGCAGTGGCATGTTTTAATAGCAATGTTTCTCCCGGAGGTTTGCAAAATGTTCAATCAAATAGTTCAATCATCATTCCTCAGCACTGACACACGATTTCCAGAGATTTCTGGACTGTGAGGATTTTACTGCTTTTATACAAATCAGGAAACATAAAACCTGGAACAACTCGCATTACACTGTGTATTCTTTTAAATCCAGGCCTTAAGATTATATTTACATTCCCGGGGTGGAATTTTGCTTCCCAGGAAAGAATTTTTGATAAATCTTCGATCATGTAAAATTACTGTACTTAATTGGAGTTTACGAGTTTAATTCCTGCCTAAAGAGGATTCCAAATAGAAAATTACAAATCAAACTAGATACAGACTGTGACTAAAGTCACAGTAATGTGCGCTAGCTGACCTTTGTCAATTGAAGGTCAAGATGGTCATTTTGCTGAACAAAATTTAAAAAATGGATTTTTTTTCAATCATGAAAATTGACAGTTATAAGTAATTGAAAAAAAAAAGCCTGCTTTTCATGGACCATTCCAGTTCAGTGATCCAGATCAGCACCAAAAGTCATAGCAATGTAATTCAGCCCAGAGGTATTCTTCATGTGAAATTTGGTGATGATTGGTTGAAAACAGAGGGAGAAATATCATCCTAAAAAACATAATAATAATAATAATAATAATAATAATAATAATAATAATAATAATAATAACTAGGTGGATAGATACTGTGAATGAAGTCACAGTAATTTGCACTAGCTGTTAGAAACCGGGACATCTGGTCACCGTACCCTGTAGATCCGGAACAGAAAATGATGCTTAGTGAGGAAAAGTTGTGCCCTGCCACCCTGAACAAAATAAAAAATAAATAAATTACTTAAAAAAAGATTGAAAAAATCACGAAAATTGACAGAATTATAAGTGATTGAAAAAAAGCCCATTTTTCATGGATCATTCTGGTTCAGTGATCCAAATCAGCACCAAAAGTCATAGCAACTTAATTCAGCCCAGAAGTATTCTTCATGCGAAATTTGGTGATGATTAGTTGAAAACTAAGGGAGAAATAGTGTCCTAAAAATATAATAATAATAATAATAATAATAGATAGATAGATAGATAGATAGATAGATAGATAGATACTGTGAATAAAGTCACAGTAATTTGCATTTGGTCTTACAAACTGGGATGTCTGGTCACCATACCCTATAGATCTGGAACGGTAAGAGATAGAGAATGATGCTTAGTGAGGAAAAAATCCTGTTTTTTATGGATCATTCCAGTTCAGTGATCCAGATCAGTACCAAAAGTCATAGCAATGTACAGTAATTCAGCCCAGAGGCATTCTTCATGTGATATTTGGTCATGATTGGTTGAAAACTGAGGAAGAAATAGCATCCTAAAAAACATTAGGAGAAGAAGAAGAAGAAAGTATAAAGATCCTGAATGACAGTAACAATTTGTGCCAGCGCTGCTAGTGCAAATTAAAAACAAACAAACAAACAAAAAAGTAGGCGTCTTATTCATATTAGTATTTGTTTCCATATAGAGTGCATTATATGCAGAGTGAACGAATAACGTTTTCACTATTCGCAGTGATTGTCGGGGTCCAAGCAGGAAAGCTTTTTTTTTTTTTTTTTTTTAATGACTTAATAAAATCATAATGCCAAATTGAGTGTAAAGTTGATTATATAGTGAATTTACAGCTGTACAGTTAATTGCCAGTTAAAAGCATTGGACAGTATGAAAATGTCCTCTAGACTTTATGAAAATGGGACATCTCAATGACAAGTTATAACCCATTTAGCCATTATTCGACAAAATTGGATTTGAGCTGGCTGGCTGAACAAAATCTAATGGCAGAGTTCAGGAGAACAAGAGTTTAAAATATGCAAGAGAAATTGTTTCAAATATGCAAAGCAGCTCCCAAAGTTCACCAGAATGTTCCAAGGAGTTTGCAAACAATACTACAAGATTTGTGACTATATTTAGAACAAGAGGAACTCAAGAAGTAGCACCTGACAGCTTCCTGCCTGCGTTTGCGGCATCGTCCCTGGCCAACAATGGCAGGAGTGTAAATTTCAAATCCACAATCTACCTATAGTGATGTTTACAGCTTTTAAATGACAAGATGAAGAAGAGAAACTGCGTCCATAAGCTTGGTAGTGAGAGAAGTTTATCACACACTTTCCCCCGCTGACCTCCTCACGTTATTCATCCGTGCATCTCTTGCCGTTTTATTTTACAGGAAATGACAGGTTATTACATGGCACGAGGACAAGAGGACACTGGGACTCAGGAAGTTGTCATCAGGTTTCCTCCAAGACAGAACTCCAGCGAATTGTGGCGGCAGAAGCGAGACTGGGTCATTCCACCAATCAACGTCCCGGAGAACTCCCGAGGTCCCTTTCCACAGATGCTCGTCAGTGTAAGTCCACAACCTTCTGCTTTGTGGGTCTATGTTTTAGTCCTGTGATGTCCCCTCAAGAGTTCTTTTCCCTTTGTTTCTTTTCCCTTTGTAACTCCCTTTTTGCAAGGTCCACACACTTAAAAAGGGTTTTCTCAAAGGGTTCATCGGATAAGGATGGCATGGTGGTGTAGTGGTTAGCACTGTCACCTCACAGCAAGAAGGTACTGGGTTCGAGCCCAGTAGCCAATGAGGGCCTTTCTGTGTGGAGTTTGC
>JAOEHJ010000008.1:2579135-2590801 GCA_025447855.1 Potamarius usumacintae | reverse complement strand
TTCAAGATATTTACATGGAAATTGGCAGCACATAGATGGTTGTATACTGAATACAAAGTTTGAAAAATTAGTAAAAATGAATTGTGCAAATTAGAATTAATTAGTATTCATTATGCTAATTAGGTCAAAGCATTGAATCGGCACACTCAATAAAAAAATAATTAAATATTATTTCTAATCCCCTCTTTGTGCTCTGTAGGGCTTTGTATTTTTCAGTAGGGCTGACTAGTGTTTATATGAAAGAATATAAATGATTATGTTGATTACATAATCATCATTTGATTACATAATCATTTGATTACACAGCTTTCAAGGCGAACCTCAAAAAAAAAAAAAAAAAACCTGTCTGATTCACATGCAATAAACAATTCACATTAACTGGACTGAAATTGACACTCGCGTTTCTGACCCCGGGCTTTTTAAAACATCATTCCGACCACTAAGATCTCAACATTTTTCATCAAAACAACTCAGTTATATTCTAAAATAGTTATTTATTGACATGAATCAGTTTGATTTGAAAAAAAAAAAGTAGGTAAAGCTCTGAAAACTCACTTCAAAGTCTCCCATGAATCATAACATCAAAATTAACAGATGGAAAATTTTGCTGAATCCTTCATCAGACACAGTGAGAACGAGAGAACATCCCTATTAAAGTTACCTGCTTGATATTGATGAGTAATCCAGTGGGAAACTGATCAGGAGAGAGAGAGAGAGAGAGAGAGAGAGAGAACGCCTGACAGCTTTCCCGTGACTCAAACAGAAAAGCACTGTTAGTTTCCTGATATCCCGCGAGCAGAGTTTTTACTCTGTTGTACCGACTTCAACCTGCCGTTCCTCCCAAAGTACTGAACAGATCTTAACCAGATACATTTCTTTGGAAAGAGAGATTATAAGCTTTTTAATGATAGAAAATATTCAAGAGTTAAACAATGACAGATTTGGAAACTTAAATGAGCGTCTGCATGGACAATTTTCACAGCACAGCCAGCGAGCGTCTGATACGCCGATGTAAAGCTGCAGAATTTGTAACAATCTAATGACCACCCGATACATCAGTCTCACTGCGACACACAACAATCCAACAACTTGACCAAAGCGTAATCTTCACTGTGTATGGAAGTCACACATCATGTGATTTCATTTTAGACGTCTTTAGACACACCCACTGTTTTTAACATCGTCACCTGCCAATTCTTGCCCACATGCTTCCTCCTGAATCCAGCCAACCGCATCGTTTCAACCGGCTGCTTATCCCGTGTGTTACGACCCGGCTCAAGACCATAACAAAAGAGGAGGGGACGTGTCTTTAAATTAGAAAACGCAAGGATTTATTGGAACGAAACTTAGTGCTCGTCTTACAAAAATTACATCACCACTGGAAATTATACTGTATAAAACTAGACATGTTCAATAGTTTACTGTCTAAATTGTATTTTAACATGAGCCCGGGAACATGCTCTATTTAGCCAGGAAAGTTTGGCTCTTTGAGTTCGCCGTTACACGAACGCGTTCCTGGGAAGTTACTGTTAATTCAAAGGAAGTGACGTCGTATGCGCAACGCTTGAAAGTTCACGGCATTTCAGGCTTCGTCTGCTTTACAATACGCAGCATGTTTTTAACAATTTTTTTTATTCCAAAACCAAAGCGTGTCTCCTAAGAGGTGTGTCATTCAAGGCAGTTCAAGTGTAACTGATAAAAAAAGCGGAATTTCGATCCGTTACAGCCCAAAGTCAGCAGGACACTTACAGAATGCCTGGGTTCGAGAGGCAACTTCAAGCCGACAGGACAGTTTGGTGTCTGCTCCATACATTTTGAAAAAGATAAATTTGTAAGGCAAATTCACAAAGGATTTGAGCGATGCCTGGTAGGCCGAGCCATCCCAAAGAGCTCGCCGCCGCACAGGTAGCGTCCAGCTCGTGTTCAGCCTGTTGCTTGAATTGATTAGTTGTCCTTAATCAGATCAATAACGTTCTCAGGTAGTTTCTACGTGGCCCAGTATAACTCCCATAGACGACGGATCTGATCAGACTGATCTAAAACAAACCAGAACGTGCTGACTCTGAGTCACTTCTTCTTCGTCCTTGTTGTTGTAAAGTTGTGTAGCTTTACAAAAGGAGGCAGTGGCGCGTATGATGTCGCACACGCAGCGCCGCTGATCGATAAAAATCCCTGCGATCTAATGGCAGATAAGCTTTTAGTGATTTTTGGAACGGAATTCAGATGCAAAAAACCCCTTTTTTGAACCAATTTTTTATTTATTGGTGAACTTTATAACCTATTTGAGCAGATCACACACAGAAAACCCGGGATTTTATGATGTCATTTTCATAAGACTAGCACTTTAATATCTTACTTCAATGTTAGGCATGCAATAATATATAGGGTGATGATAAATTGTGATACAAATTTCTGACAGTTTGAATCAGTGAAAAAAAAAAGAATTATGATTATTATCACGCTGCGTAATGTTAGTTTTTCTGAGCTGTAATTGCGTTGTTTAGATAGCAGAGGGTGCAATAACATACAAAATACATGTGACTTCACCTCAGGCGGAAGTAACACAGCTCTAATGCTATGAAAACACACACAAATACAGATCTAAAACGTGAAAGAGATGCTGTGTGATTGTATCCAAACAGATTTAACAAAAAGAAAAAATCAGCTCTCTTTTTACAGACTACTGAAAGATAAAGAAAAGAGAAGCAAATGGAGGGAGAACAAATGTTCAGAAAATTTTATTAATAAAAGGAATATTTTAGCTAAAATTTTATTATATTTTACTCCAACCTTTACAAATGTGGATAAATAATTATTGTTTGTTATGAAAATGAAGCAAAAACTTTTTAATTTAACAAAAGGAATATTTAAGTTGATAAAGAATAGGAAAATGAATGTTGCATTTTTTTGATAATAAAATTTTCTTCATTTATTATTTTTTTTTTCAAAAATATCGTGGGAAAATAAATCGAGTCATGAACCCAATATCATGAATCAAATCAAATCATGAACTGAGTGAATTGTTACACTCATATTCAATATACAAGAGTCCACATTATTTCTACATCAATGATTAATGTTTAATTAATTAATTCTCGAGTGTTATTAAAGTGTTAAAGCAGAGACAGGACACAACACACTCAAATACTCAAAAAAATCTAAGATTCTAATTTTCACTCAAGTCGCTGCTCGTGATATAATTTGTAATGAAAAAAAACATTGTATTTAATTAGAAATCTTTACAAAATAAAACCATTTCCCTCATAATCTCAGACCCCAGTACATAGAGGCTTTGCACCATCACGTGACCCCCATAGCAACAGTAACTAGGGCGCCATGACAGTGCTTGTAGTGCTTCATTCAGCCGAGTTAGTTGTTATTGATCGGTATGGGAAGGTTTTTGCTGTGTTTCTGGATGTGCAAATCATTCTGAACGAAACAAAGACATCAGATTTTTAATTTACCAAAAGTAACTCATCATCGGGGGAAAAAAAAAAACCTGAGAGATTTCTAAACATAGAAGGAAAAAACGGCTTGCAAACAGAGAGGTCAAAAACCTGATGACATTGGTGTGCTCGCTTCATTTCCATGAAGGTAAGAATTTTAAAAAAATTGGAACGTAATATGCTTTTTTATAGGCGTAAGCCACTTACAAGGAGCAGATTGACGTGTTTACGCTTTCATTATTCGAATTCCTGCTTTAACTGTGAACAGTAACGCACCGACGTGCGTGCAGGTTCGACCTCAGACAGCAGGATGTTAATACACTAACGTTGTTTTTAAGCTATCCGAGATTTCAAAGGCGTTTCATTTAGTCGCTGTGAGAGGTTAACCTCGGGAGAAATAATAACAGAAGCTTAAGCGTCGTGACTCATCAGTGGAAATTTGTGACGTTGTAGGGATCGATATTACTGATTAATTAGAGGTTTTTTTTTTTACGCTCTTCAGAGCCTAAAGAATCCCGATATTTATTTCGTGAAAGAAGGGACGTGTTCTATTTCTCTTCTCGCCATTTTGTTTTAACCTGCCTCCTGTCATGGCAGCATACGTAGTTACTGTTGCTATGGGGGTCATGTGACAGTGTAAAGCCTCTATATTAGACATAAATTTACTATGAAAGCGGTTCCACGACACAAAACACATCCCAGATCGCTCACTGTACCTCAGTTTCTTCCCGTTATCTGCTATTTTGGTCTTGTTGAGAATGCCAGCCTTCTCCAGCAGTGACGCCTGGAACAGGAAATAGGAGAGAGAACATTCTGGAAAATGCATCATGTGATGACAGAACATAAACAAGACTTCAGCCCTCCACCCTTTTTAAAGCTAAGTGGACATGTACATTGTTATATCATGATGAAACGTTTTAGATAATTGGTTAATACATTCGAGAAAAATAGACACCAAATACACACACATTGTAGAGAAGGAAAAATCAAGTTTGAAGACCGTCTCCATTAAACACTGAACGGTTAGTGAGATTCTCCAGTGAGGATTAGTTCACGTATCTAAGGCTGCTTCCACACTTGGCGTTTTATTTATTTTTCTCAAATGCCGACACATTTGGTGGATGCTGTTCAAAATCACTGCTTCGTGAAAACCAAACTCTTGAGTTTCCAAATTTGAAAAAAAGGTCAACTTTTTTTTTTTTTTTACAAAAGCACAAAGTAGAATCAATTAAATTCAGAAAAAACAAACAAACATGGAGGATAAAGTGGATTTAAAATCATATTATTACATTATTGTAAAATTTCCAAGATTCCGACTTAAAATGACAGCGTGTGTGTTTTGGAGACGTTCACTGCTACGTGTAAGTGTAGCCGCGTTACACTCAGTAAACTCACACACAACTCAAATGCCTCGGAAACTATAGCCAAGATGAACAAGAGAGTGACATCATCTTTATTTCATCTGCATTACTGAGAATAATTCTTCATGTCCATGTGACGTCACGCTTATTTTCCAAACCAAAAGTCCTCCATGTTGGATGATAACAACAACCAGGAACCAGCGCTTCACATGTGAACTTCTACAACGCTTCGTGATTTTCTTTTGATTTCTTTGCCTTTGAAGAAAGACAATACCGATTTTTGCATGTGGGATATAATTGCAGTAATAATGCTACTCGTAACAAAAAGAAACAGTTCTTCAGAAAGAATTCCCAAAATAATTCAAAACGGCGACAAAACAGATGAAGAGCTGTCCAGAGAACGCCGTGTGTACACTGTGGTTCATACATCAAACATCCATTGTAAGGATGTAACTGAAAAAGGAAAAAGCTAATTACACCCACGTGTGTGTGGTGACGACTTTAGCTTTAGCACGAACACGCTTTTATCTGCGTCTCACCTTGCAGAAGCACCAACAAACCTACAGTACGCGATAAAACAAATCCCGATTGGGCACCAACACACAAATCAGGACACGATCATTAGGATCAAGACGAAAACTCATCCCGCAGAATCAAGACGCAACAGGATCAATGAAAGATCTGCCAAGAAAGCCAGATTAGAAGCAGCGTGAGAAACCTTAGCGAGTTTGGATACACAAGGAGAACAACGTGGATCAACTTCGCCAGGTGAGAGATTCGATATGAGCGACGCTGTTCCAGTAACCCAGTAACTTTAGTTTGTTTATGCACTTTTTTTTTTTTGTAGAATGATATAGTTTACGCTGATATCCGGGGATTCAGTTGCTGCTAACGAGGCTAAATCCTCTGCATCACTGGACGGCTTAAACATATATGGCTCAAAGCCACAAATTTCAACTTTTCCTCTGAATCTCGACTCGGCAGAGAACTCCAGAGAATCAGAATATTTCAAGAAAGTCGGACATGCATCACAGTTATTGTTCGCACAAGACGGCATTCTGGATTTGGATCTGGATTCTGGAATCATCCGACGTGGCAGCGACTGCAAACGTCACACTGTTTTGTCACGTTGTTGCACACAAAGAATAGCGTGAATTGAGAAAGCAAGCTAGGCTAAGCTAGTCAGCTAGCTGGTAATAGCTACGAATGCTAAGAGCGTTGGTATGGTTATGGTGTCATGCGAGGTGATATTTTTCATATCAGCACAAATTCAGGTCCAGACAGCACTTTCTGGAAATAAATAAATGCAGTGTGTGAAAGCAGCCTAAAGGACACCGCTCCTGTCTAACTACGGCAGAACTGATCCAGGAACAGTAAGAATCCCACCATAGGCTCCGACAGTCCGAGTGTTTATCTGTGAGGTGAGCGTATCAGTCAGACGTGTTAGTACTGTTAGTACTCCGGTTCCCATGAACCCTGAAAACACCGTGAACATCCACCCTGTAGTCCATCACTGTTTTTACCACAACTTCACTGACTTCCTCTGAGAACCGACATCACGTTTAAGAGGCCACTTGCAGCACAAGCAGCAGAAGAAGTGTGTCATCTGTTCCACCTTTCAACTACGTAGAGTCATGTAGCAGTGTTTATAATGGAATAAATACAGGACCATGATAACATCATCATCATCATCATCATCATCATCGCCCTTCTACCCTGTGGCTAAGCACAGGCCATCAACAATTAGCTTCCACTGAACATGATTTGGGCCATCTTCTCCAGTCTTTTCAGGTTGTAGCCCTCTGCGTCCATCTCTCTTCTCCATGTATGCCTTGGTCTTCCATGGCGACGTTTTCCCGATGAGTTCCATTTCACCACCTGTTTGGTGACATTTTCTTTTGGCTTTTGTAGAATGTGGCCGATCCATAACCACTTCCTTCTGCTGATCATACTTTTAGCTGGCTCTTGGCCCGTTCTCTCCCATAGATCTTCATTCCTCATGGTTTCCGGTGACCAAATTTTCAGAATCCTTCTTGTTGATAAATGCTTGGACTTTCTTTAAGACGGTCCTTGAAGTTCGCCATGTTTCAGATCCATAAAGTAAGACAGTTTTGACATTAGTATTAAAAATTTGCAGTTTGGTCGATGTTATTATGTCCTTAGACTTCCATATCTTCTGCAATATGTTAAATGCTCCTCTGGCTTTTTCTATTCTGGCTTTAATGTCTTCATCTGTTCCTCCGTTAGTGCTAACAATGCTTTAAGCTCAACCAAGTGGAGGAATCAGCAGCGAAGCTTCGCCTTTCTGTTAGCAGGCGTAAAACAAAGTCCATGAGAATGAACAGCACCAATAACCATCCCATAACGTTGGAGAAGGAGGCCAGTGAAGATGTTCCATCAGTTACATACCTGGGAAGGATTGTTAGCACTAACAGAGGAACCATGATAACATGATGAGATCTTTAATGAGTAAAACACTGCATGGTAAATGAACAAGCGAAAAGGTGATGTGATGATTGTTTTCCCATAACAGCGTGATTTGGAGTGTTTTATTCCTCTTATACCACAGCAATTTTCCAGTGATTAATTCTATTACACTGATTAAACAGCACCACATCAGACGTTTTATCTGTTTCTATTTACGTTTAATGTCCGTGAAACAAGTCACATCCTGTTCTTGCGTATATTATAGCAGCGACAAACATTCGTTCCGTCATCAGTCTCTCTTTATTCTCACTCGAAGTTAATTTAAAAAAAAAATGCACATTGTCGTGTTACTGAGAAACAGTCAAGAAGTGTACATTTTTCTATCTTGAAGATGTCAGAAAGCTTAAAGTTACATCTTTACCTCTGACGGTTCCACAGCGCCATCGCTGGAAACAAAACGTTTTTTAATGTGCTGATGTGGAGCGTCGGCTGTACGAGTCCATATGAATGAGCTGTTACTATAGAAATGATAAAGAGTGATGTACAGCTGCTGTTCTAGAAAATTAAGACAGGTCTTCCTTATCACATGACAGCCACCAATCAGGGAGGGCGAAGGTCATCACATGCTTCCTCCGAAGTACGTGACACCAGCCGACTGCATCTTTTCAAACTGCTGCACATGCAACGCAAGGGTTGGCATAACACACTCTGAGGAAAGTGCTATCCGCCCACTTCTGTATACATGAGTCCACCAACACCAGTGTCGCTGTAATTGACAGGGGAGTGAGAGTATGCCACACCTCCTTCCCTGAGAGTATGGCCAATTTTGCTCTCTCCAGCTCCTGATGATGGATCGCTGTGACATCATCAGGATTCGAACTAATACAATGCAAGCACATAATGTAGTAAAGCATTATGTGTTTTCCCATATTGTATAGTTAACAATAGCTACGAGGTCATATCCGGTTTCTGTTTAGCTAGCTAACCAGCCAGGTAGCTACTGAGGTAATGGAATAAAGTGATTCAAATGAGTTATGAGATATTTAGTTATGTCTGGGTGAAGGAGTTTGCCGTAAAAAAAAAACAAAAACCTGAAGGTAGTGTTTTGGAAAAAGCTAAAAATGTTATTGATTTTCTTCCCAAGTTGGTTGTTGGTTGTTCCAGTCCCCACTCATCAGCTAACAGTTACGTTCATGAGTAACACACTCACAGTAAGGTGCTATCTGCCCTCTTCTACATACATGACCTCACAGATGCCTACGATTGGCTAATGTCACTGTGATTGACAGGAGAGGGAAAGAGTCTGCCCCTCCCACCCAGAAAGCCCCACAGCCAGTTTTGCTCCACTGACTCACCATCTCCTGAAAATACAGTGAACGATTTTCTGTTTTCTGATGTTTAAAAGTAAAACGACGCCCCTGAAATCCACAGTCGCGTTTATTCAATCTGCTGACTCTCCAAAGACTCGTCAGCAAAGCTCATGAGATGTCAAAGTAGTGAAAGGACCATAAATGTGGTGACAGGAACCAGGAAGTCCGTGAGGTTGTGGTAAAAGCGCAGTGGAGCACATGTCTCGACTCCCAAAGCCTACAGAATTAGAACATGACCAAAGTGATGGGATTATAGTTGCGTCCTGTGGACTTTCACACACATGGTGGTGAGGGTGGTGGAGGTGGTGAGGGTGGTGAGGGTGGTGGAGGTGTGCGTCTGTGCTGGACAGATTCCTCCTCCGCCTCACGTCGTCCTCCTTCGAGGGAAAGCAAAGACTGAGTGATGACGCTTTACAGTAAGCTTCACTTCACTAACATTATTAATTAACTCATTGTTTTTAATTAACAAGTGTTTAATCATAAAAAAATCATCCATAATGTGAACCCAGTAACGCAGTAAGTTAACACGTGCACATTTATGTTGGCTTAAATGTTAATAAAATTCACCTACACTCACTTTTTATTCAATTCATGAGTCAAAATAATTTGAGATAAATGAGCTAAAATTAATCACCAGCTTTTGTTCTTCCTCCCGTCTTTTCTTTCCTGTTTCACTCTCGCTTACGTTTGCGTCGTTCCTGGGCATGTGTGTGTATTTTTTTCTTTTTTAAATTATTTGTATATACATTTTTATTTCAAATTATTTATTTTTGAAATCTATCTATCTATCTATCTATCTATCTATCTATCTATCTATCTATCTATTCCCCACCTTTTTCCCTAAAAATATAAAAAATAATATCTGACTAACAGATTTCTTTACTGTCCTCTGAAGAGGAGGAAGGTTTTAAATGAACATGTTGTTTTGTTTAATTTGTTGACACATGCATTTTCTCTATCCTTTTCTACTTTTTTTACTTTCAATTTTATTGTATTTCTTCTCTTATTGTTCTTCTCTTACGGTTAGTTTTGTGTGTATATATATATATATATATATATAATGTGTATGTATGTTTACAAAGGAGGGTGAATGCAGTTAAGACGAAAAAAGACAAAAATGCAGACATTAGAGCAATTATCAACTGTAAACAGGTAAAGAAAGAAAGAAAGAATCTGGATTGATAGAAATAAAAAGAAAAAAGAAAGAAAAAATTATCTTTTCATGTTTATGAACATTGGTTATTATTATTATTATAGATTGTGTGTTCAAGAACTATAAGAAGAACTACTTTGAATATGAAAGACATTGACTTTGATGTAGAAACATCAGTTGCCGCAGATAATTAGAACATTTTAAAGTGTTCAATTTAATTTATATTCTTTTAGCTTAGTTGTTATTTTTTTATATATCCATCCATCCATCCATCCATCCATTATCTGTAGCTGCTTATCCTGTGCAGGGTTGCAGGCAAGCTGGAGCCAATCCCAGCTGACTATGGGCGAGAGGCGGGGTACACCCTGGACACGTCACTCGATCATCACAGGGCTGACACATAAAAACACACAACCATTCGCACTCTCATTCACATCTATGGTCAATTTAGAGCCACCAATTAGCCTAACCACATGTCTTTGGGGGAAACCGTAGTACCCGGAGGAAACCCATGCAGATACAGGGAGAACATGCAAACTCCACATAGAAAAGCCTCCATCAGCCACTGAGCTCAAACCCAGAACCTTCTTGCTGTGAGGCAACGGTGCTAACCACTACACCACCGTGCCACCTTAATAATTTTACAGTGTGTGTGAATGGTTTGGTGAAGTTTATGGTTTGTTAATGGTAACTCGTGCAGCATAATGTTAGTCAAGGGAATTTTAGTGTAAAGTGTAACCACTGAGTGTGTAACCTGGAAAATAATCTACTTTTTTTTTTTTAATTTTCCACCAGGTGGAATAGACACTTTTTATAGAGTTCATATGAACCTTACAATGAATGGTTCAGTGGGGGACGCAGCTGAGACCATTCTACTCTGGGTGAAAACACACACACACTAATATTAGTCATATCAATTTATATTAAAAAGATGAATAAATGAAATTCTTTTTTTGTGCTTAGCTTCAGCAAACATTAGGAGGAAGACACGGAATGAAAGTTGTAAATTTCAAACTAACCAGTATTTCTAAGTAAGTGATGTGTAAATGATGGCACTGTATATTTGGCTGCCAAAATATTTTTAACTCTACTGATGTACTGTACTGATGTTGTACACCCCCCACCTCTCTCTCTCTCTCTTTCTCCCCCTTCATTTCTCTGCCAATGCCAGAAAAAATGGAATGAGTAAATCATTGCCAGACTTCAGGTACCTTATTGTGATATTAAAGCTAATGGGCTGCATTATTGTGTGTTCAATTGTCAATGAACTGAAATGTTTGTGTGCTGTATGTTGTATATAGGTATAGCTGCACCTTTCAAGTCCAAGTCCCACTTTCAGTGAATGTCAATGAAACTGGAATAATTATTTTTAACCTCTTAACAAAAGGACTTGCAAATAGTTCCATCACAATTAATGTTCCAACCAATGAGCTCAACATCTTACACATAGGTATGACTTATACACAACAAACACATACTCGACACTCTACATGCATATAAGAATATATATACTGTACATCTAGAGTGCAAGTGTCAAACACAACCCACTGCCTTGTTTCATTCGACCCATATAAACTTCCAGTTACTGCAGTGTTCTGTATCTTCAGTACAGATAGTGGGTGTAGCACTGTTGTAGTCGAGTCACTAAACCTCGAGTCCGAGTCCAGTCACGAGTCCCCAGTGTTCAAGTCTGAGTCAAGTCCAAGTCATTAAAAATTTTTTTGAGTCAAGTCCACTATTGATCGGAGTCGAGCCCAAGAACAATACTCCAACCGTACTATTTGACGGTGGCTGTTTTAGCCCCATTAACATGAGTTTGTTCCTGAACATGCCGTATGAACAGGTGAATGTGCATTCTCTTTGTCAGGGAGTGCAAAGTATTCTGTCAGAGATGGTTGGGAGACGGATG
>JAOEHJ010000008.1:2469129-2482758 GCA_025447855.1 Potamarius usumacintae | reverse complement strand
GGCGACTTGTCCAGGGTGTACCCCGCCTCTCACCCGTAGTCAGCTGGGATAGGCTCCAGCTTGCCTGCGACCCTGTACAGGATAAGCGGCTACAGATAATGAATGGATAGATAATAAACCTCCTTGAAAACAACAGGAAAAACTTTCCAAGTATAAAGACCTAGAAATAGAAATAGAGAGAACGTGGGGGATGAGAACCACAACAATGCCAGTGGTCATAGGTGCTCTTGGGCTCATCGAGAAGAGGATGGAAAAGTCCGCCTGCAAAATCCCCGGGAACATCAGAATGGAAGAACTTCAGAAGAAAACTGCTCACATACTTAGCAGGACCTGATTCATCAAATAATCCATCATACTCTCGTGATTGCCCCAAGTTCAAGGGCTGAACTTGGCTCCATCAGAGAAAAGATAATAATAATAATAATAATAATAATATTTTTTTTTTAAACTTTGCTACTTTCAGAAAAAAAAAGTCTTTAGGGTTTTGTATATCTAAATTTCCTTGATAGGTAATTCTGTGAGTGAGTGAGTAAATTTCCCATTTAGTCCCAATGATGTAAAGATCATACAGAATTCTGACACTTCATGCAGGTAAAAGATCCACACTAAAGGTCCAAAAGATGTGATGGCATCACCATAGCAACAAGACAAGGTCAAGTTTATTACTTTATTGTTCTGAGAATACAGATGTTCATTCAGCACTGTGGGTTTTGACGCGTTTCTGTCTAATTCTCTCAGATTTGATCTGATAGGGTGATAGATCAGATCCCATGCAGTCAGAGCACGTGATCCCTTGTGTTTGGACAGTTTTGATTCCACGGTATCACGTTGGAATCACCCCTCCTGACGAGCCCGAAGCCATGATTGACATGGGAACGAGTTCAAAAAGAAAGTAAATCCAGTTTCCAGAGAATACAGATGTGTTTAACCTTTCGATCCTGGCGTGAATGTGAAAGAGCTGAGAAAGCGCTTCGCCTTTTCACTTTTCAGTGGCTCTGCTATAAAAGAACATTAAAACCAGGCCGGACTACACTTGAAGGTCCCAGAGACCGTGTGCTGATCATTCTGCGATCTATCCCCCTGCGTGGGTCAGTGTGATGGCAGTGTTACAGGTGTGGGGTTTTATTCTGCTCTCTCTCAGCTCCTGGAGCTGCGCAGCTGGATGCACCTGGATGAAGACGCAGAACAGAGCATCTCTGAGCAGCTTCCAGGTTTTAAGCAACAGCTCGATTTCTCATCTCGAGCAGGCGGTGAGTAAAGACAGAAGGATGGAGGGCTGTGCAGGATCGAGTCGCGGTGTAGAACCGATTCGGTTCTGCACTCATTAAACCCACAGTGTGTTTATTGATCTGTGTTGTGTTGGACCTCTGAGGCAGCAGCAACCTCCTGGTGATATAACTCATCATTCTGACGTGATCGTGATCTGTGTCTTTCTTTTTTTCTTCTTTTTTTTTTTGCCTTAGTGCACAAATTCTGCTCAGACCACCGCCACCGCCAAGCTCAGCGTGGAGTTTCCACACAAACACTACAACCACATGTTTCAGCTCCAGGTAAAGTACAGCTTCAGATGTGCTTACTGCTTAATAACAGCGGGGTTTAAACTGTTATGATATGATGAAAATAAATGCACCAGTCAGGGAGGAAATATAGACCTTCAAAAGGTTCATTCGGACATTTACAGAACACCATTAAAAACATGAAAATAATCACAATGACACCAGAATGTGAAGTTCAAATCCCAGGACAGGTAGTGACAATTACATCGAAAATTAATAAATAATATTAATAGAAATAGAAATAAACGGGTGGTATCTTGTCAGTAAATTGTGTACTAATCAGGATAAGTTCAAATCCCACGGCAGGTAGTAACAATTGCATCTATAATTAACAAATAATATAAATATAAATAAGCAAAATAAGTGGGTGGTGTCTCGTCAATAAAAGTTTTGTGCGAATCAGAAGGTTATAAGTTCAAATCGCATGACAGGTAGTGATAATTGCATCTATAATTAATAAATAATAGAAATAGAAATAAACAAAGTAAGCTGGTGGTATCTCGAAAATAAATGTTTTGTGCTAATCAGAAGGTTATACATTCAAATCCCAAGATAAGTAGTGACAATTACATTGAAAATTAATAAATAATATAAATATAAATATAAATATAAATAAATGCAATAAGCATGTAGTACGTTCAAATTGCATGACAGGTAGTGATAATTACATCTATAGTTAATTAATAGTATAAATATAAATAAGTGGGTGGTATCTCGTCAATAAATTGATTTGTGCCAATCAGAAGGTTATAAGTTCGAATCCCATGACAGATTGTGCTCCAGTGTTGGGCGCTACAGCAAGAAGATTATAACTTGAAAATCCCAAGAAGCGAATTATTGTAGACAGAAAAATAATTTTTAAAAAAATGAAAAAAGGAGATGTGACTCAAAATAAAGTGATGATTAAGGCGATTCAAAACACCTGGACATGTTACTTCTGTTCACCAGACACAGGATCACATACTGTTCATTTTGCGGACTCTAAAGAGCATCATGAGGCTCTACAGTGGGAAATATGAGAAGGTGGACTGCAACCAACATCAGCTGCAGATCTTCCTGCTTGATGTGCATCGCCAGATTTTGGAGCTGGAGCGATGTGTGAGTCAACGTCATTCGTCAGCATGAAGTGAAAACAGCAGGTTTATTTACAATGAATAAAATTTAATTAAAAATGTTTCCCTTATTTTCAATGAAGGCAAAAAATATCGTCGCCACTGAAGCGCAGAAGAAAATATCGAAAAAGATTGAAATGCATTTCAGAAGTCTGGTTTCTCACCTTAAAACCACGGTAAGCTTCCTGCAGCTCCTGATCCTGTCTCGGACCAGAAGAGTTCCTCAGTGTGTTTGTGTTTCCTTTACTGTCGGTGCTTTCTGATGAGAGCTTTCTCCTGGCAGGATTACAGTCCACAAGGCTGGGATGAGATCGCAGAAGTGGTGCTGAAACACCTCAGAAGACTCGACCTTCTGGCCAGCAAAACTAAAATAGACCTTCAGGATTAAAGGATCATCAAAAACCTGATCAGATGAATCTAAATACACAAAATACTGCACCACAGCCCTGCAGTTCCCTTTCATAATTTATATTTAATTTATTTTTTCATTTTTTAAAGTCCATTCTGTCAGTATTAATTGTTTTTATGAATTTCTTTTTTCATAGTGTAGTGTGTGTGTGTGTGTGTGTGTGTGTGTGTGTGTGTGTGTGTGTGTGTGTAGTATTATTGTATTACTGTATTAAGTGATGGAGCAAAAGAATAAATAAAATTTATCTGGAATGAAGCTTATTTTGGTTGCATTAACTGTTGGCATGAATTTAATATGATCTAATTATTTATATTTATTGATTGTTTCTTTCATATCATACTACTGCTATATTATCATGGAAATTTGCATATAAGCCTTTTTTGGGTAACATTAGTTATTTGTGTGTGTGTGTGTGTGTGTGTGTGTGTGTGTGTGTGTGTGTGTGTGTGTGTGTGTGTGTAATTGTTAGCATGTCTGTCAACACAATCATGAGAGATGTGTATTTTTTTAACTGCCACATTTTTTAAATAAAAAACGCACTTTTGTAATTAATATTTATTCATGTATTTATTTCTTTATAACAATGTTTATACAGAGGGTCTCGAGAGGTCCTGCACACATATAATCCTATCCATCTAATAAACAAATAATATAAATGCAAATTCTACAAATAAAAACTAATAGAGAAATATTTCTGAAATAATATAAAATAGATGTAATATATAAATATATATGTATGAATAAAATTAAATTAATCTTAGAAATGCTTTGAGGTCATTAAGGTGAGATACCTGTCTTACAGTAAGATCTAAATTATTCCAGTCATTTACTGATTAAATGTGTAATGCATTCAATACAACACACATCCAATAATGTCTCACTGACAATAGGGGTCACTTGGTTAAGTCTAAGTTCATATCCCTGTTCGACACTGACTTTAAGATAAGATAAGATAAGATAAGATGAGATAAGATAAGATAAGATAAGATAAGATAAACTTTATTAATCTCTCGGTGGGGAACTGTACATGTTCCCCATCGAGGGATTATAGAGTGCAATAAAAGTACAGAATATAATAATAAAATAAAATAAAGTAAAATAAATGAAAAAAGTAAAAACACAGGCCATGTATGTAATGTACACAACAAAATAAGAATGGAACTTCAGTAAGAGTAGTACAGGACTTCACCTGAAATAGAACTCATAAAATACTGGCAACTGAAATAGGAATAGAAATATTGTACAAGATAGTGAATGTTATTGCACAGCAGAATATAACTAACAAGAAAAAAACAGGCTATGGACATTATTATTATTATTATTATTATTATTATTATTATTATTATTATTATTATTATTATTATTATTATTATTATCAGTAATAGTAGTATCCAGTCTGGTGGAATGACGCAGTGTGATGTTTAAATATGTGTAAATGTTGTTCATTTCTCTGCCCAGTTTACTGTCATTAATTATAAAAGTTTCAAATAAAATGAGCATTTGTGGGAAAAACAAGTGTGTATTGTGTGTTCATTCATCTTTTTAATAGTTTCTGCTGTTCTTGTTTTAAAGACTTTCTCATATTATCAAGCATCAACTGACAATTAAAAAAAAATGTTAAAATAACTGTCCATAGTTTTGCCATTTGTTGACTCCCATACCGTACAGGCCACACCTCTTCTGACAGAGATCGGCACATGCGTCCTTCCACCGGACATTAACGCTAATATCGTTAATATTTTTTTTTCTATTTTTCTTCATGAACATCTGCACAAATAAAGACCCACCGAGGACAGAATAAACTGGGAGTGGAAAGCTGAAGGGCATCGATCCACCGGATATATAATGTACAGTAGACACGTTACCAGCCACTCGTACCCAGATCCTTACTCAAGCACCTACTCCTACTGATTCAGGGACTCAAACCAGCAACCTTTTGATCCCAAAGCTCCTTCCTAACCATGAAGCCATGACTTCCCTATAAAGAGGATTAATGAGTCCAGTAGTGTCATGTGAGATGAAACTGAAGGTCTTGGGGAATGTGTCTTTATAAAACCTTTCCGATTGATCCTTCATGGGTTTTCAGCGTTTCAGCTTCATTTTGGGGCTAAAATTAGTTCTCGAGCTGTAGATTATGGCCCTAACATCTGCTGTGCTGCTAAAATACACCAACATCTGGCAGGAGTTGGACCCCCACATTGATGACCATTTTACAGGTGCTACAATTTTGAGAAAATTTGAATGGTGCCAAAATATTTTTCTGAATATCCTGACCTCATTTTCATCAAACCTTTCGTGAAAACATAATTCTAAAAATATATGTATATAAATAGGCTATCATAACCAGAGAACAGCCTGGTCCGGTCCGACTGATCTGATCTGATCTGATCTGATCTGATCTTCAGTATTTGATTTGGGGAAACAAGTCAAAGCTTTTTAAACTGACTGCACACTTTAGAATTTTTAAATCTTTATGAAAAGTGAATGTTTATTTTGTTTATTTTTATTTATTTATTTTTTATTTGAGTACAGTATAATAACAGAGGTTTTAATGAGGTAACCCACACTGACTCAGAAACGGGTCAGACAGGTCCAGTCGGCTTCATCAGGACTAGGGGAAGAAAAAAAAAAAAAAAAGACACCCTGCTGGATGACGAAAGAAAATTTCACACACCCGAGTCACTACACAGGAATTATTTACCTAAGCTAAAGCTTCACTACATCATTAAGGCTTTCGAAAATGAAAGTCTCTCTCTCTCTCTCTCTCGGGATCCCTGCTGGATGGAGGAAACTCGGTCCAAAAGCTGAAGCATGAACTCATCGTGGGTGTAAAGGAAAGCATGACCTTTAAAGCGAGATGAACAAGTCCATGGTTGAGTCGGGCTTTCCCTCTGCTCGGGCCATGCACATATAAAACCTCCTGCAGGTAGGAGCTCTGTTCACTGCTCAGCAGAGTCACCGGGGAGAAGACAAGCTCAGACAGACAGACAGACAGACAGACAGGATGGTGAGGGCTCTGAGGTGTGTGTTTCTGTGGCTGCTGATTTGCCCGGCTGTGTTTGAACGAACCTCTGAAGATCAATTAGAGACTCAAAGAAAACGCGAAATCATCCAGAAACTCTGCAGCCTGGTAAGAGTTCACACACACACACACACACACACACACACACACACACTGTGTATGAATTAATAAGTGATCGCTAATATAATGACTTAAACTAGTCCATGTTAATTTAAATATGTATTAGAATATTAATTAATAACAGCATAAAGGATTATACTTGTTCTTATTCTTGCACTGATTGGAATAATGAACAGACAATTCCCTAATTAATTTAACTTCAACAAACCATTATCCAGTGCTTAAATATTTATCATCACACTAATTTAAATATTTATGATCATAGTAATTAATAACAGAATAAAGGATGATATTTGTTCTTTTTTTTTTTTTTCTGTCTGTCTGTTGTGTTGTTTTTTCTCTCCACAGGGTGAAATGCGGCCGGTGAGATGTAAGACAGAGGCAGAAAACATGAAGATCCAAAGCCCCAAATTCCCCAAACAGGTGATGAGTGTGAAGGTTTAATCTCATTCTGTAACCCGAACAGGAGTGTGTTACACACATCACACTCACCTGAGGGACAGATCGCACAGGAGGGACAGTGTGGAGCTCACACTCATTCACACACTTTCAACTGGACACATTTAGAGCAATAAAATGTGGAACGATAAAACATTTAGAGCAGGAGGAGGGAAAGGAAAGGAAAGGAAAGGAAAGGAAGGGGAAAAACCCCAGGCAGCCCTGCGCTAATGGTTAGAGAAGCATCTTTGCGACCAGTCCATCACTGGTTCGGTTCCCCAGAGACCAGCAAGCCTGAAGGACTTTAATCAAGGCGCCGAACCCCGCACTGCTCCGGCAAGAACGAACAAGGAAAAATAGATTAAAAATAAAACCCCTGATGGTCTGGTTATCGGTTCGGTTGGTACCCGGCCAGAACAAACACTGTAATGGGTCGCAGCTTCATGACTTTCTTTGGGGATGAAGATTCTGTACTTTTAAATCTTTATTTCTGCATTAATCAGTGAACTAATTAAATCTGTTAAACGGGTAAATAATTGATTCATTCAAACATCATCGTGTGTGTGTGTGTGTGTGTGTGTGTGTGTGTGTGTGTGTGTGTGTGTGTGTGTGTGTGCAGAAGGAGAGCAGACTGTCAGTGTTGGAAATGTCATTTCGGATTGTGTCTGATCTGATGAAGAACGCGTCCACCGAGTGGGAGTCCAGTGAACTGCACCAGTTACACAATTTACTGGAACACCAGAAACAATTCTACACACCACTGGTAAATATAACCTCCCTCTGTACACCTGTCTAACCTCCCTCTGTACACCTGTCTAACCTCCCTCTGTACATCTGTCTAACCTCCCTCTGTAAATCTGTCTAACCTCCCTCTGGACACCTGTCTAACCTCCCTCTGTACACCTGTCTAACCTCCCTCTGTACACCTGTCTAACCTCCCTCTGGACACCTGTCTAATCTCAGCTCTGGTGTTGTTCTGTGCTCCTGGAGTTATCCAGAGGAAGAACAATAAACTCCGACTTCACTCTTTTGCTTTCCAGATTTTGGTTTTGTTTGTTTGTTTGTTTGTGTCTGATCTCCTCTTTGACTCTGGTCAGTGAGGTGCTGATGAGCTCGGCTGTGTTGTGAGTTTCAGTAAAGCTGTGTGATGATGAAGCTCATGGTGGATGTTTGGTGTGTGTGTGTGTGTGTGTGTGTGTTGCTGCTCCAGGTTCTGGTCTCCAGCTCTGCTCAGGCTGAAGTGGAAACCTGGAGCGATTTCTGGAGAAATCTGGCTCATTTTCTTTCACAGAAGGTGAGGGGGTCGCTGCGGCTGCACTTCACCACATTTCACTCGCCATTTCCACCATCAGCGCTTTAACCTTGTTTTCGATGCGGTTTTTTGTTTTTCTTCCCGCAGAGTTTCAGCTCGTGCACGTGGGAAAGCGCGCGCCCCGTCATTCTACAGGTCATGCGCAGTTTCTACAGATCCACTACAAAACCACCCAGACCAGTCAGGAGCTGCTGACCTCCACTGGGCTATATCTATCTGTCTATCTGTCTATCTATCTATCTATTTCCCATTTATTTATTCCTTTATGTATGTATTCATGGTGTAGAATTAATCTGATGTACAATATAATAATAATCCTGTGAGCGCTAATAAACACTTTTCCACTCAAGGCTGTGTGTGTATGTATTTACTCTGTGTTCTGGACGCGTTTCCTTTTTCCTCTGATCTGGTTCTCAGTTAGTTATTACCCTCCCTGTCACGGACTCGTTGTGCGGGACATAAAGTTCTCATCCCAGACCACCGGCTCCCAGAGATGCTTCTGTATGGTGAACTATAAGAGGGTGCGTGCTCTCACGGAGGTCAGAAAAAACATTTCAAAGACACAAGAATGTCGCTGAAGACTTTCAGCAACAACCCCCTTTAATGGAAGCAGGTTGCTCAAGACAGAGGACAGTTTCATTCTGCCTTTCACAAAGGGGCGAATTCCTGTGAAGGCAGGAGGATCGCTGCAGCCCAGGACCAATGGCAGGCCCACAAAATCTGAGCCGACAGATCCCCAAAGACCGACACCATGACAGATCCCCAACAACCGACACCATTACAGATCCCCAACAACTGACACCATTACAGATCCCCAACAACCAACACCATTACAGATCCCCAGCAACCGACACCATTACAGATCCCCAACAGTCAACACCATTACAGATCCCCAACAACCAACACCATTACAGATCCCCAGCAACCGACACCATTACAGATCCCCAGCAACCGACACCATTACAGATCCCCAGCAACCGACACCATTACAGATCCCCGACGGCCGACACCATTACAGATCCCCGACGGCCGACACCATGACAGATCCCCGACAACCGACACCATTACAGATCCCCAGCAACCAACACCATTACAGATCTCCGACAGCCGACACCATTACAGATCCCTGACGGCCGACACCATTACAGATCCCCGACGGCTGACACCATGACAGATCCCCAGCAACTGACACCATTACAGATCCCCAGCAACCGACACCATTACAGATCTCCGACTGCCGACACCATTACAGATCTCCGACTGCCGACACCATTACAGATCTCCGACAACTGACACCATTACAGATCCCCAGCAACCGACGCTATTACAGATCCCCGACGGCCAACACCGTGACAGATCCCAAACAACCGACACCATTACAGATCCCCGACGGCTGACACCATGACAGATCCCCAGCAACCGACACTATTACAGATCTCCGACTGCAGACACCATTACAGATTTCCAACAGCCGACACCATTACAGATCTCCGACAGCTGACGCCATTACAGATCCCCAGCAACCGACACTATTACAGATCCCCGACGGCCAACACCATGACAGATCCCCAACAACCGACACCATTACAGATCCCCGACGGCTGACACCATGACAGATCCCCAGCAACCGACACATTACAGATCTCCGACAGCCGACACCATTCCCTGTCCTCACTACCTGAAAACATCCCATGCGCGGATTGGCTTGACATGTCACCTTCGCACTCACAGACCCCGCCCCCATGTCCAGGATGACTAGATGGTCTTCGTCACCTCGACGGATGAAACAACAACAACAACCCTCCCTGTGGAAGCGCACACGCTGTCATTCTACTGGTCACGCGCAGTTTCGACAGATCCATGACAAAATCATTCAGACCAATCAGAAGCTGCAAACATCTCCTGTGACTGTGGGTGGGGTGGGGGGCGCCCCCTTATGGGATGTGTGACTTTGTTGTAAAACGAAAGGTGTAGGATTGTTTTCCGAATCTGAAAAAAAAAAATTATATATATATATATATATATATATCCAATCTTTTTTTTTTTTCTGTTTTTGCTGTGGGAGAAAAAGCCCCCCATGAGGGGTAAAATCCCCCCAGCCAAAGCAATTCTCTTCACACATTCATACCAAAATCACAAGATAAGCAGTTTTATTAATTACCTAATCATTCATCCATCCATTGTCTGTCACTGCTTATCCTGTTCAGGGTCGCGGGGGGGCTGGATCCTATCCCCGCTCACTATGGGTGAGAGGCGGGGTAAATAATCATTCTTATTTATAGGCTACTATATTATTAAATCAGTATATTACTGCAAGTCAGTTTTCCTCGCGAGCCGATAAACTAACTAACTAACTTGAGGTAATTTTTCATGTTAAGTTCAAATATTTTGACCCAACCACCAGAACATGTGAATCACACTAATTATGACAGTAAGGAATGATGCCCTCTGGGGGTGTTTTACCCCACAGGCTATAGCTCAAAAAAAAAAAAAAAAAAGATGCCATTTTTTAACATGTAATCATGTTTCCGGTTAATAAGATGAACTCAGACCCGCCCACTCTCCTGTATCACTGAGGTCACATTTCGGCAGGAATAGAGAAAATTCAAAAGGGTTCACAAACTTTCGAGCACCACTGTGTGTGTATATTAGTAATATAATGGAACGCATAATAACAATGTGCATGCGTGTAAAAATCAATATTTATTTATTTATTTATTTATTTGAAATGAGACTCTGTGTGTGTGTGTGTGTGTGTGTTGTCCATGCTTTTCCTATGCAAATAATTGAAATTAAGCTACAGGAAGTCGGGGTTCAATCAGTTTTGGTGATTGAATGTTCAATATATTATTTTTATTTATTTCTCTTCATTTATGTCTTTCTTTTTAATCTAGTAGCCAGTGTGTTCACTTTGTGTTTACAAGATTCGTTATATAATTGAAATATAAAGATTCATTTGTAATGTGTCCACATATTGTGTAATAATAATAATAATAATAATTATTATTATTATTATTATTATTAGTGGAAAATGGCCTGTTCAGTTCCTCTTCTGGAGAAAGGAATAATTGTTGATAATTAGTATTAATTGATCTGACTTTACCAGCTGGAATAATTAGCCTTCTGGTAATAAGGTTTATACCCAGTGATCAGTAAAACCCGTGATGCTGTTGCTGTTATAGTTTTGCAGGTTTCACCTCTGGTTTCACTGGATGCTCTGCTGGTGTCTGTTTCACCAGTAAACGAAAGCACTCAGTTTTCTCTCCTTTCACAGAAAGAGGAAATATGAGAGGCAAGGCAGAGCAAAGCCACAGAGCTTTGATGCAGTGGGTCAGTCAGTAGGGTATGGATCAAACAAACATCTGGTTTTCACACAAAAGAGTCAACAATCAGGTGGAGTTCCATGGATTAAATTCACTCCTGGAAGCATGTGGCTCAAACCCCAAAATCTATCTCGGGGGGCTGGAATGGAAACAGTTCTGTAGAGTTTAAACGAATTCATGTCCGACTGTATAAAGCTGAAAGTGCTGTAATAAAGTCCGCAGAGTGTGTGTGTTTGGACTCTGTGTGTCCGAAGCAGTGTGTGTGTGTGTGTGGCTTGTGTGCGTGCGTGTGCAGGTTGGAAATGGTGTCATAAAGTGAAATAAAGAAGTGAAATTTACTGAAAGAAAGAAACACAAGTCTGAAGTTTGTACTTGTTTTATTTCTGCAATATCAGCAATCAAGTAGATTTAACTTCAGTTTACATGTTAGTGTTAACTGAGAAGTAAAAACACAGAGTTCCCACAGGAATGTTCACTGAAGCTTCTTCACTGGAGCTGCAAACACCAGACATTACCTCTTTCATTTTCCAGTCAGTGTGTTTCACTCAAGACTTTTGTTCTGCTACAATTTACTTTCATAAATATGTCTTACACTATGGAGGAGAAAAATCTACCAAGAGCTCGACAAGGACACTATTAGACTATTAGGGTTTACCAGTACATTACATCCAATCATCATCATCATCATCATCATCATCATCATCTGTAGCTCTGCATCAGGGCTTTTTTAGAGACTGAAAATGTTAATAATATTTGGTGGAAATTATATATATATAATATACATAATATACTAAACTTACTTTTTTTGTCATCTGTCCTTTGTACATTAAAAAAAAAACTGTGTACAGTCTATTAACCCCGCCCCCAACCCCAGCCTGTCCATATCATGCCAAATGTCATCCTACACGTCATCTCAGCCCAAATGGACGTGATTTGATTAACCACTTGACACTCGGCTGTCACTGATTGGCTGCATGAATGTCCAGCCAGGGGCTTGTTCTCTGTTCTTATCAATCTGTTTGTTTGTTTGTTCTTATTATCACTGGTGGCGCGGTTGCATTTGGTTTCACAAAAAAAAAAATCTTCTTCAAAATATTTGTTTACTGTAAAGAAGATGATGTGGATGAAAAAAAACAAACAAACCTTTATATTGATTATTGAAAGCCAGGGCCTTCGCACTCAAGCTCCTCTTTGATTAGTTTGATGTTTGCATCTTCAACCAAACGATCCCAAACCTTCTCAACATAATTTTAGACTTAAACAGAAGTATTGATGCAGAAAGAAAGAAAAAAAAAACATACCCCAAAACAAGCCTCAGTAGAATAATTTCACTGATGTAACCAATAATAGAAAGATTTGAACAGGTTGTGTTTATTCTAACAGACAGAGACAGGTCTTGCTCTCCAGTTCTCCCTCTGACTCCATATCTGATGGCCCACCTCTATCTTCATCAGCTCTCAGTGGTGTCTCAGGTTCTCTCACTGGGATTCCAGGCTCTACAGCTGTGTCATGTTCCAACAGTAGCTTTATCATCAAACCAGGAAATACCTACATGTTTAAGTTGGCGAAATATTTCAAGGAGACCAGATTTCATGGAAATTGTACTAATTTTCAGCAAACAGATTTTTTTTGTTTGTTTGTTTAATTGAGCAGGACATCATACTTATCGATGACATGTGAATAGTTTGGCCAGTGGATAGTGAGTTTATCTTATTAACGGGAAATATAATAATATTTTAAGAATGGCATAACATTTTTGGAGCCATAGCCTGTGAGGTAAAACGCCCCCAGGGGGCATCATTCCTTCCTATCATAATCACTGTAGTTCACATGTTCTGGCCATCAAATCCATTGTTCTTCATTAAATGCAGACGAACTCAGTGGATGCATTAAAATATTTAAAATTATATGAAGTTAGCATTAGCTAGCTAATGTTAGCTACCAGTGATTTATTGATCTAATAGCTATAATCTTGTGATTTTAGTATTAGTGTGTGAAGTGAATTGCTTTGGCTGGAGACATTTTACCCCACACTGGGAGAGGCAAAACGTCCCCTTGGACAAATTCATTTTGTTGTTAAAAAAATGATTACATGTAAACTCTGGACGGTTTTCAGATTTGGTTTATACTTCGTCTCATTCAAAATGTCACTCAAAACTAGGATTAGAATCTGACCTACATTTACCTGTTGTTTCACATCAAAGTTACACATCCCTTAAAGGAGAACTGAAGTCATTTTTAAACTTGCTTTATTTCTTAATTAATGTGTTATTCAATTACGTTTTCGGTTTTAGTAACCTTATATCGTGACTCGTATTGGCAACTAATTGCAATTAA
>JAOEHJ010000008.1:2299822-2310124 GCA_025447855.1 Potamarius usumacintae | reverse complement strand
AAAATACGTTTATTTTGTAATTTCTAATTAACCTTACGCGGGCCGGTCAGAATGAACCAAAGGGCCGGATGCGGCCCGCGGGCCGTAAAATGCCCAGATCTGAACTAAGCCAAATTTTCCAGTATGAATGGTCAATTCAGAAAGAGTCAAAACATACGATAAGAAGGGATATGGTATAAACAACAGAGCATTCAGAGCGTACAATACATGATTCAAAATGACTGGGTTCAAATCAAGTTTAAGGCTAATACAGGCTGCAGGTGTAAGTAAACAAACCACTCATGGCCTTGATCAGTCTGCTACTCCATATAATTTTAACAAAAGAAAATGCACACTGCAGCTTCTAACACGACCCAATTTAGAATGGCCTGATAAAAGTACTACGTCGGTATGCACACACTCCAGAATGAACAATCGGTTAATTCAACAAGGCCTTGGCTAACTCACTCCCACATATGATAATGCTCCAGGTGTTGGAGTCAGAATAATACACTTAGCAGAAAACAACCTTCAGTATAAACAATGTCTTTGCTGTATTTTACTGTAATTATGAT
Organism: Potamarius usumacintae; assembly: GCA_025447855.1. Classification (NCBI taxonomy): domain Eukaryota; kingdom Metazoa; phylum Chordata; class Actinopteri; order Siluriformes; family Ariidae; genus Potamarius; species Potamarius usumacintae. Next base: position 2,309,570 of record JAOEHJ010000008.1, on the reverse strand, counting down.
CATTCATAACCCAATTTATTATTACTTTTAATAGAATTAACTTCATTTATTCTTTACTGAAAATGAACATACTCAGCTTTGAATTAATATATAATCAGCATTAAAAGAAATTATTGTATGTGTGGTTATATGAATCAGAGTACATTTGTGATTACATAAGGTGTTTGTGTGTGTGTGTTTTTGTGACTACATATGTGCACACAAAATCATGACAGAGTCACCCCAGGTTTAGCAGCGATGCTATCACCAGCACCAGTGTTAGAATTAGTATCTGTATTAGCATTAGCGTCAGGAATGTTTGCAGTGTTAGCATCGTTAGCATTACTGCTGGGCTCAGCACTGACCTCTTCTGCTCTCCTGCTGACTGTCTCCGCCCTGCTGATGCTGTATCTCGGCCGTGTCGCCCCCTGAGCTCCCCAACTGCACAGCTCTGTGTCACCAACTCAACTTTTTATCCCCGATGTCCCCACACTGGAAACATCTCAGGCTTTCAGTCCTGGTGAACACAGTGTAGCTGCTATCACCATGTTTACATTTAAAACTTATATCGAGGGTTTCATCTCAGTTATTAAGAAATGTAAAAACCTGCATGTGAAAAGATATGACATGTTTCTCTGCCAAGTTTTTACAGTCAAGCGGAATCATTCTCATGGAGCTCAAACACACACTAAATAGAATTTGTTATTTAGTTATTACTTTTGTATAATTCATGACTAACCGCAAGTTGGCCTAGTGGTTAGCCTGTCCACCTCTCAATTGGGAGATCACGAATTCTATTCATGGTCGGGTCATACCAAAGACCATCCTAAAAATGGTACCTACTGCCGTCTGGCAAGGCACGCTGCAATACAGATGTGAGTGGGGTGTAAAACTCTCGCGATTCCCAGAGGACGAGCCGCCCACTGTAACCCGAGCTATGTAATAGGCAAAAGGCCGAGGGCTACGGAAACGGAGATCGGTGCCGCCCTATGCGCCACATGGCATGGGAAGGACTTTGATTTGATTTGATAATTCATGACTAAGTTTCTGTATTTCATTGTGATTAAAGACTGCAGTGTCTGATGAAAAAGTTCCTGCTGAACTGATCTGTGTGTCCTGAACTGAGAGAGTGAAGAGTGTGCCATTGTCTCTCTGCAGGTTGCGTTACTGTGAAATCTCAGATGAAGACTGTGCTGCTCTGACTTCAGCTCTGAGATCAAACCCCTCACACCTGAGAGAACTGGATCTGTCTGAGAATAAACTCAGAGACTCAGGAGTGAAGCGTCTCTCTGCTGTACTGGAGAATCCTCACTGTAAACTGGAGACACTGGGGTAAGATCATCTCTCTGAGTCACATGACCTGATCCTTAGTTAGATCTATTTACTGACATAATTTTGGATTGTACATGACTGAAAACAAATGTGATTTTTGTTGTGAAGTGAGATTTTTTTGTTTGTGGAAAGGAAGGAGAGAGAGAGAGAGAGAGAGAGAGACTATGACTTTTATGATGTCTTTCATTTACCAGTCTAACATATATACATATTTATAAAAAACACCATTCAACCCCCCACCCTAAAACCCAGAACCCTCTGCAGTCTGTTCTCATTTTGAAGTCAATGTCAGTAGAAAGTCCATACTCAGAACACTTTTACAAGTCCATGCAAATAGAAAGTCTGGAAATCAAGATCAGATATCCAAGTTGCAGTAGATGGAGTTTATAAATCCAAGTGTTTGTCCAGTGTTTGCTCAGGATGCAGGAGTGTACTGACTCCACACTGACATGTCCAGTCTCTCAATGTCCATGACACAGAGTTTTTAGTCCAGTCTCATGTGTGGAAACAGAAAAGACAGTGAAAAGTCCAGAACACCAGAAAGAGGACCAGATAGATCGTGTCCACAACTAACTTAGAAGAGTCTTTCGTCCCGTTTGTAGTATTAGGTAAAATACCTGGGTAGGAACCTTGTGGAGTTGTATTGTGTTGCACAGGTGAGTTCAATAAATTATGGAGTAAACCGGTCAAGAAGCGTTTGTCATACATCCTGTGTCAAGCCTCCAGATATTACTCCACTGCAAATATAAATAACAGAACATGGTGTCAGAAGTGACATCGGATGAAAGTTAGACTGTTAGAGACTAAAAGCCGGTATGAGAGTGTCGAGTTTAGTGCGTGAGTTTTCTTTTTCTTCAGGGAGCGATACAGTTCAGGCTACAGCAGTAAGCCCGCAAAGCAGCAACATGAGTCAATTTCAAGTCTCCCCACCAGAGAAGTTTGCATTCAAGGCAGATGAATGGACAAAGTGGATATTGCAACAAGAAATGTTAAAGACTAACTTTAAAGCAGACATCTCCAACACACAGCTTGACAATGTGCATGCACATGAACGTGGCGATGTGCAGCGTCACAATACAGACAGGCAGGCAAGAAAGCACCGCAAGACAGACAGATACAATACAAAAGATGTGGAGATGCAAAAGGGCACAGTTGGCAACAATGCTCAGCAAAAGAAGCAGTGTGCAATCACTGCAGAAAAAAGTGACATTACGCGAGAGTGTGCAGAACAAAAACTGAATTAAGTGAGTGTTGCTACTGAGGATTATGATGATGAAGTTGCATTCCTGGGATCACGGTCAGCTGATGCAAAGGCCAGTCCATGGATGACGGACATAAAGGTGGACAACCAAAACACAGTGTTTAATATCCACACTGAAGCAGATGTCACCACAGTTCCAGAAACACTGTACATCCAGGGCCAATTCAACAGGCTGGTGAAGCCTATGAAAATTCTACAGGGGCCAGGAGGCACACATCTCAAGGTAAAAGGCATGTTCACAGCCACACTCAGTAAGAACAGTAAGAGCGCCACAGAGGACATCTATGTTGTGAAAGGGCTGAGTGTGTCACTACTAGGCCCAATGGCTGCCATAGCATTGCAGCTGGTCACTAGAGTGGAGAACATCAGCCTGAACTCCAAAGAGACTGTAAAAAAGAAGTTCCCAAAGCTTTTTAGTGGTCTAGGGAAAATGGAGGGTGAGTACAACATTGTACTGAAGCCTGGGGTGCAGCTTTTCTCCCTCTTAATGCCCAGGCACATCTCCCTCCCTCTCCTACCAAAGGCTAAAGAGGAGCTGAATCATCTGGAGCAGCAAGGAGTCATCTCTAAGGTGGAGGAGCCGACAGAGTGGTGTGCACCCATGGTGGTGGTGCCTAAGTGTACAGGCTCGGGCAGGGTGAGAATATGCATCAACCTCACTGAGCTGAATAAATAAGTGATGAGAGAGAAACACCCACTCCCCTCAGTCGAACACACCTTCGAACAACTTGCTGGAGCCAAAGTGTTTTCAAAGTTGGATGCCAGTGCTGGATTTTGGCAGATTCCACTGTCCAAGGAGTCTTCCCTGCTAACCGCCTTCATTGCCCATCTGGGCAGTACTGTTACAACCATCGGTGCTTCGGAATCTCATCAGCACCAGAACACTTCCAGAAACACGTCATTCATTCTGGAGGGCCTGGATGGTGTTCTGTGTCAGATGGATGATGTGCTCATCTGGGGAGCCACACAGAGTGAGCACGATGAGAGACTGCAGAGGGCACGATCATGTCTACAGGAGGTGGGAGTTACACTCAATGACAAGTGTGAGTTCTCAAAAAGTAGGATAAAATTCCTGGGGCAGGTCATTGAGGCATCAGGATTCAGCGCAGATAACCTGAATACTGTCAAAGCCATAAAAGAGCCAAACAACATCAACAAGGTGAGATGCTTTCTGGGGATGACAGACCATCTCAGGAAGTTCCTGCCTCACTTGGCAGAGAAAATGTGTCCTCTTGGAGACCTACTGAAAAAGTCCAACATGTGGACCTGGGGGCCACAGCAGCAGCAGGCTTTTGATAGCATCAAAGCAGAACTGATGTCATTTCCAGGGCTGCCACTGTATGACCTGAATGTTGAGACAATGGTCTCTGCTGATTTGTCCTCATTCGGGTTGGGCGCCATACTTCTCCAGCAGTAGGCAGACACAGGATGGAAGCCAGTGGCATATGCTTTGAGAGCCCTCAGCAGTACTGAACAGCGATACGCCCAGATCGAGGAGGAGGCACTCACCTCAACATGGGCCTGTGAGAGGTTTGCTGAGTTCCTCATTGGGAAAAGCTTCCATATTAAAACTGAACACAAGCCTCTAGTTCCCCTGCTGGGCTCCAAGAGCTGAGATGAACTCCCACCACGCATATAGCATCTGCACGTGAGATTAATGAGGTTCTCCTATACCATCTCACATGTGGCTGGCAAAAATATTGCAACCGCAGATGTGCTATCCAGAGCTCCTGTCAGCAACATGGCAGAGGGTCTGCAAGAGGAGGAAATCAACCTGTATTTTGATCCTGTCATTGCAAGCCTGCCAGCTACAGAAAAGAGACTCGGAGAAATACGGACACATCAGGACAGTGACGCCATTCTCCAGCAACTGAAGAAATTCTGTGTGGATGGATGGCAGATACAGTAAGTTCTCTACTGAAAGCGTGTTCCAAACCTGTCTGCCATTCTCAGGTGAGCTCATGGTCAACAATGGTCTGCTACTCTATAGCAGCAGGAGAGTAATCCCAACATCACTCAGAGCAGACATGCTGTCCAAGCTGCATGAGGACCACCTGGGAATAATCAAATGCAGGGAGAGAGCTAAGCAGTCGGTGTGGTGGCCGGGCCTCAGCAGAGAGCTGACAAAAATGATAGAGAACTGTGACACGTGTGCCCACGAGAGAACAAATCTCAGAGAAATGATACTAACTACAGAGTTCCCATCAAGGCCATGGTCCACTGTAGGAGCAGATTTGTTTCAGACAGGAAACAAGCATTACTTGGTCATTGTGGACTGTTGCTCAAGATACTTTGAAGTGGCCAGACTAACATCCATGATGTCAGAAGCAGTGATCAAGCACTTCAAGTCTATCTTTGCATGTCATGGGATACCAGAAGAAGTGCGCTTGGACAGTAGGCCACAGTTTGCATCTGAGGCCTTCAGAAAGTTTGCACAGGATTGGAGCTTCAATCACGTGACATCCAGTCCCCATTTCCCACAGAGCAATGGGGAGGCTGAGTGTGCTGTAGGACAATTAAAAGTCTTCTCAAGAAATCCAGTGATCCTTACCTAGCCATCATGGTCTACCACGCTGCACCTCTGGCGAATGGATACAGTCCCACAGAACTCCTCATGGGGAGGTGAATAAGAACAACTGTTTCTGTCATTCCATCCCAGGTCAAACTGAGATGTGCAGACATGGAAAAACTGAAAACAACGGAACAGAGATACAGACAAAAACAGCAACAAAACTATGACTGCAGACACTGAGCACATGACTTTCCACACCTGCAACCTGGAAATCAGGTGTGGGTCAAAGATGTGCTCAAAAGAGGCAAAGTTTTGTCTACAGCAGACACGCCAAGGTCCTACATCATTGAGACAACTAGGGGCACCTTGCGTAAAAACAGATACCACCTCTCACCAACCCCTGGAGTGCCTGAAACACCTACTAACTTACCTGAGGCAAAACCTGAAAATACTGCTCCTGATGCAGTGACTACTTCTGTCACACCTGAGGTCCAGTAAAACGGCAGTCAGCAGGCTCCAATGTGTGAGAGAAACTTTCCTACCAGAATCAAGGCACCTCCAATGTACCTGAAAGACTTTGTTTGTTCATCGATTTAGCAGCTGAGTGAGCTATGGGGCAGAATAATCCCCACACTCAGTTGGAGGGTTTTGGTAGTCCACCCCATCCCTCAGAGAAAGGAGGAGAACAACAGGTGATTGATGAAAAGACTCTTTAAAAGGACTATTTTGTTACTGTGTTGTTTTGCAATGCTAGATGTGTTTACTGAAGTTACACTGAAAAAATTTTATTGCTTACCAAGTTCATATGCTGGAGGGAGTTAAAATGTTTACATCGGTACATGCTGAAAAGTGTTCTTTTGTTTGCTTAGCAAAAGTGTTGCACAGATAAAGATTATGATAAAAGGCAGGATAAGCCATGCATGTTCTTATTCATATCGATCCTATTAATACAGGAGTTAAAACACTGTCCTATATATTACATCTGTGAAGGAACGTGAACAGTTCTCTATTTACAGTTTTCATACTGTTTACTAAGGCCTACTCATGCATCTTCCCAGGGAAGGTTCTTTATTTGGAAAGGGGGATGTAGTATTAGGTAAAATACCTGGGTAGGAACCTTGTGGAGTTGTATTGTGTTGCATGGGGGAGTTTAATAATGTATGGAGTAAACCAGCAAGAAGTGTCTGTCATACGTCCTGTGTCAAGCCTCTAGATATTACTCCACTGCAAATATAAATAACAGAACACCACTGATGTCCATTTCCTGAGTTGAAATGTTCTTCACGGTGACAGCACCTTCAGGTTCTCTTTCTTGGTGACATGTTGTGCTGATTTCATGAACTTGGACTTATCAGGGAAGGAACTTGACAGTGAGATAGTCCTTTTTCTTTTAGTCTGTTCCAGAAACCAGTTGATCTGAGTGATGGAGTTCATGTCATCTGGCTGTGTTTCTGACACACCTGAGCAGTCAGAGTAACTCACCTCATCTGAGGAGATCTCACCCTCCTCCATGTGTGTGAGCTGTTCTCCTGTAGCACCTCGACTGCACTCTGCTCTTTCACTGTCTCACATTACACTCTTTACTGATTCACTGGGGCTTTTGGGATGATTGGCATTTTCTCAACTTCTTACTCCTTCCATATTTTTTTCTTCTTTAACGAAGTTTTCTCCACCTTTGCCAAGTTTCTTGACTCCATTTTTCTTTAGTTGGAGTCTTGTGTGTTCTCCTGCTGCAGCTTTGTGGGATTAGTGACAGTCTCAGTGTCGGCATTAAGGCTGGTATCACCACTAGCGCTACTGCTAACATCTGGAGTTGTCATGGAAAAACTCTAACTCTCCGAACAACGAAAAAAAAAAGATTCAAAGTCCAAGAAGTTGCAGAAAGGTTTAGACTTTTATTCAACCAGTAAAAGCCGAGTTCCGTCTGCAGATTGAACCGACTCAAAAATGACAAAGTTCTCATTTTATACTGTTTCAAGGACAAAACAGTGTATACAAATAATTTCATTGGTTTTCATGTCACATCGTACCACTTCAACATTTTCTGTTGGGCAATACATCTCACGCTTCTCATATTTTGTATCAACTGAGCCAAATTTTCCAGTATGAACGGTTAATTCAGAAAGAGTCAAAACATACGATAAGATGGGGTATGGTATCAACAACACAGCATTCAGAGCGTACAATACATGATTCAAAATGACTGGGTTCAAGTCAAGTTTAAGGCTAATACAGGCTGCAGGTGCGAGTAAACAAACCACTCGTGGCCTTGATCAGTCTGCTACTCCATATAATTTTAAAAAAAGAAAATGCACTCTGCAGCTTCTAACACTACCCAATTTAGAACGGCCTGATAAAAGTACTACGTCAGAATGCACACACTCCAGAATGAACAGTTGGTTAATTCCACATGGTCTTGGCTTTCTCATTCCCACATATGATAATGCTCCAGGTGTTGGAGTCAGAATAATACACTTAGCAGAAAACAACCTTCAGTATAAAGTGTGTCCGCTGTATTTTACTGTAATTATGATCATTCATAAACAAATTTATTACTTTTAATAGAATTAACTTCATTTTTTTTAACTGAAAATTAACATACTCAGCATAAAAGGAAATTAGTGTACATGTGATTATATGAATCAGAGTACATTTGTGATTACGTAAGGTGTGTGTGTTTATATTAGTGGTTATAGGAATCAGAATACATTTCTGATTACTTAAGGTGTGTGTGTGTTTTCGTAACTACATACATACACATAAAATCACCACATTGAACCAGTAGGTAACATGTGATGAGGTGCACCTGTGTCTAATTACTATATTCCCTACAATTGTAAAGATATAAATGAAAAGGTTAATTCCTTTATTATAGCATCCCCTTCTGGTGAGTATGAGTCAATTCATTTGCCTGAGTACGGGGTGGGATAAAGGACCTAACTTCCAAATTTGGTGAAAATATTTCAATGATAGCCCTGTCTTAGAGCTATACAATAATTCTGTCACCTAAATTCTCCTGGCACACCTCCTCTGCAGCTGGTGAAAGTGTCTTTATTGTCGCAAACCTGGTCACCTCATTGCGGCCTGCCCTGTGTTAAAAAAAAAGAAACGGTCTAAGAGTAAAGGACCATCTGTCCTAGGACTAATTCAGTGTGAGTCAGTCTTTAGCCAGCAGAAAAGTTTGACTGATCAATTTTTCGTTGTGGCAATTCATGAAGAGTTTAAGCTTTTTATTTCACACTGTTTCTTTTCTCTGATTGGCAGTGAGGCAGACCGGGTTCCAATTACTATTCAGAGATATACCGGTGCAAAGTATTTTGTGGCTCGACATGGCGTTGTGCCTTTTTCCGCCCAGTTGTACTATGGTTCTGACCTATTGGTGTGGGGAATTAAACTAAGTGTTCTACTCATGCTGCTTCACACAGTTACACTCTCCACCCCTTTGGTGTCTGGCAGAGTGCGAGTTGCTGTGCGACATAAGCTGCTTGTCGTGGATGTTGATCTCATTCTCAGGAATGATTTGGCTGGTGAAAGTGTTTCCTGCTATTCCTGAGGTAATAGAAAATCCTACTGCATATGTGTGTATTGCCCCTGTTACGCTCGACTTGCCTCCCATTTTTCCTGTGTGCGTTGTGATATGTGCCCAGGGTCGTAAGCTTGGTGATTTAAAATGGATGTTTCTGATTCTTTTGTTGCGTCTAATAACTCTGACAGCCCCTCTTCTGAAGTAAAAGAATTAAAATTTTCCTGTTTCTGTTGTGTTACCAGATGAGGCAGATTTGTGCTTAGCAATAAAGATCAGCTTATTGAGGTGCAGCAATCTGATAGCTCATTAGCCACATTTCTGTCTGCTGCTCAGAAACAGGAACATGGTATGTGGCTTGTGACTGCAGAACCAGAGCAGGTGGGTGGAGCACAGAAGCACGGCAGGCCAGAAATGAGTTCTCGAACTTTTATTTCTCTGTATATGTGGCTTTTCAGCTCATTCACTCACGCATGCACGCGCGCGCACACATGCATTCTGGTTGGGAGAGAGCTCCCTTCCTCTGCTCTCTCCCTCCTTTTATCGGGCACGGTCACGGGGGAAGACACACAAACAGGTTAATTCACGTCAGGTGCAGTGATTCTGCCACTTACCTTCCCTGACTCTGCCCTCTACTCACAGACCGACGCTTGAACATGCCCCCGCTGCCACATACCCCCACTGCCCGACTCAGGCTGGGGAGCCATCCGGCCTACAGCTGACTTCTCCTCCGACGGGAAAGGAAATCCACCACAACCATCTGCACCCCTGGCCTGTGGACCACCTTGAACTTAAACGGCTGGAGTGGGCCCCAGAAGGGGCGCCCCAGAAGGTAGTAGCGGAGGGTGAGGACCGCCCACTTGATGGCGAGACATTCCTTTTCTATGGTGCTGTACCGGTCCTCACACACTGACAGCTTCCAGCTGATGTACAGCACTGGACGGTCCTCCACCTCCTGGGACAGAACAGCCCCCAGCCCTCCATCCGACGCATCCGTCTGCAAAATATAGGGGAGAGAAAAGTCAGGAGAGTGTAACAGTGGCCCCTCACACAGTGCAGCCTTTACCTCAGAGAAAGCCCGCTGGCATTGCTCTGTCCACTGGACTGGATCTGGTGCCCCCTTTTTAGTGAGATCAGTCAG
>JAOEHJ010000008.1:2282541-2293403 GCA_025447855.1 Potamarius usumacintae | reverse complement strand
GGGATCATTTCATTTTGAACTTGCTTAACATGGAGGGCCGGAATACCATCTAGCCCACAGTTCAGGTAGTAGTCCTGTGAGAGTAAATGCTTTGGCCTTCGCAACATTCTGTTCCCAAAAGCTGATGTTGGGAAAAATTCTTTACACAAAGAAGGTTTTCTTGCTTTTGTAGGGTTTTTTTTTTTTAAATAAATAAACTGTTCTTCCATGTCGGGACTCTTCAGGAAAAAGAAAGTATGTTCCAATGTGTAGCTAATGCTAGGCCACAAATCTACACCATCAGTCCAGTCATTTTGAGGAGTTTTGTAAGGATCATAACTGCTAATAAACTCTCTACTTTCCATGTATATGTATCCTCTGCTTATTTCTGACTAAGATTATCCAAGTAATCCCGTAGTAGAGCTTTTTTTGCTATAGTTTTCTTCGGACAACAGCAACAGATGACTCACATCTTCGCTTGGCTTCAGTATGTGAACAGTATATAAACAAAGTTTGCTTGTCCCCCAGGTATAGGGTAGCAGCAGTTGCTAACATAAATATGACATTAGTGCAAGGGGTCTATAGACTGACAAACCGCTTCTGCCCAAGAGCCATAACTGCACTAAATGCTTCTTGTTTTAAAGAACTGGACTGTGCAATGCAGTGTGTGTGTGTCTTTTTAGAGTTCTTAATATTTATTTATTTATTAGCAGCTATTGCACTGGTAGGATGGCATCCAATTTCATTGTACGATGTGCAATGACAAAGCTATATTAAAAATTGGCGATCTCTGTCTCATGATTCCTCCTTCCACACACATTCACCATATTAGTTTACTAATGTGGGGGGGAAATCATTCAGCAATACCCCTGCTGCAACAGCACCTCTTAAAACTACAGGGCACATTTTACAAAAACCATGCAACTGTCTGAGGAAACTGACTAAAACACTGACTAGAATTAGACTAAAATTAAAGCTGAGTTCCACTGACTAATCTTTTGCCTAATCTTGCCAAAAAAAAAAGACTAAAATGTAACTGCAATTTTCAGTACACGACTAAGACTAAAAATAAATTGAAAATTCTTTCAATTAAAAATGAACACTGCTCAACTGAACAACAGTTATGGCAAATAAATATTACTTGTACAAATTCAAAATATTTTATATAAAACCCATTTAGTGACAGAGCCAACTTTAAAGTTGTGCATTTTTGTAGCTGTCTGTTTAGAGACCAAAACACAAGGGACAGATATTTATCAGAGAGGTCTGATTCACAGCACAGCTTTGCCATGTCAGACATGAAGCCTTTTATGAGAAACCTTTCCTTTGCCTAAATTCTAATAAAGCCTTGCCTGCATTTTCCTATAGTTGCTAAATTCATCTCAGAGCTTGTTTGCTGTTTTGTGAATCTTAAGATACAGTCAAGAACCTTTAATTCAGCCTTCATGAGGCTTAATAATATTGGCACAAGCCATCGTTCTCGTTTCTGTATACCTCATTTAAAGGCATAGATTGATTTAGTGAAGAAAATGTAAATGTGGTATTTTTCTATAGGTATACAGGAGCAGGCAGTGTGAAGAATACATCAATGCCAAAAGAGAGATGCATGTGAATTGGATGAGGTGAGGAATACACCAGTTGTTGGCTAATTTTAGTGATTTGATTTTACAGCTCGTCATTTGTTGGAAGAACTTTATCTTCATGTCACTGATATCTCTGCCATGCTTTCTCCAAGTCTGTAGCTCTGATCTGATTTTACCCTTTCTGGAATGCTGTCTTACTCTTTTTTTTAGGTATGTGAATTGTGCCTGTAGTGATGAAGAACAGAATCTTGTGGCATTTTGCTATCAAGGGGGAATTCTGTATCGTTGCTGTCGACCCATTAACCCAGGACAGGAGCTCTTGGTGTGGTATAAAGAGGAGTACACCAAAGAACTCAGTCCTGCACCAACAGGAACAACCAGACAGCAAGGTGTTACTTTTGTCTAAGACGTTATAGAAGTTATTTTCTGTATCATCGAGTGACACATTTCTGAGCCTGTTTTTCTGAGCCTGTGTTTCTGGGATGAAAGCTGTTGTACAATGCAGTCTACAATAACCAAAGCACACTCCCAGAGAACTCATTTTGGCCTGTTCCACCAACCAGGTAGGTCTTCTCTATCATATGACAGTGACCAACCAGAGAGGGTGAAGTCTGTCGGCTTCCTTTGAGACACGTGAAGTCAGCCCACTGCACCTCTTGCTATTGCAAAACTGACTATACAGTAAACCACAAAATACTGTTGCAGTTTTATTAATCATGCACAGTTTAACCAGAAGTAGCATAAGATGCATGCCCTGTGGATCCTGAGTGTCACAGCAGAAGAGTGTTGTCCCCATCATCCAGATATTGCCACTTTTGAATCCTGATGATGCCACAGTCATCTGTGGTTCGGAGATCAAGAGAACAAAATTGTCTGGGCTCTCTGGGAGGGAGAGATGGCATGCTGTCTCTTCCCTGCCCTGTCAGTTACACTATGGGTGTGTGAGAGCACATTAATGGGAAGTGAGTGGATTGGGCTTTCCTCTGAGTGTGCTTTGCCACCCCCTGACATCGTATGAGTAAAATATGCTGTCAGCTGGTGTTACTTGTCTCGAAGGAAGCACATGATAGCCCTCTCTGGTTGGTAGCTGTTATGTGATACTGGAGAGCAGTCTGATGGGTAGGAATTGGCCATAGCTAAATCAGGGGAGAAATCGGGGGAGAGAATGGCCTGTCACAGTAAACACACACTATAGGATAATGCTGTCAGACCTTCCGGGGGGGGATTATAATTACACACACACACCCCGCCATAAACTCAGCCATAGGGGCTTGATCCCAAGTGTGTCCGAGGGACTCCATAGTGCCCCCATATGTGTGATGGAGACTCCTGCCTGGTATATAGTTTCACCCATACATATCAAACTTGGTAAGTGTGTGGAGTGTCCTGAGATGAACAAAATTGCCTATACGTTGCATCAGCCATAGTTAACAGGAAGTGAGAGATTTTTGGTTTTGTCCGTTTTGACACGTTACGTTTTAATGAACTCCTCCTAGGCGATATGTTGGATCCATGCCATATTTGGTATATGCCATGTCAAAATGTTGATGTTAAATTGCAGAAGCGATGCATCGCAAGATGTTGAAATGGCGAACCAATAAATTTATGCGTTATGCCACGCAAACAAGAAGTGAGTCATAAACTCACCATGCGTTGCCTGATATGGCTCAAACTTCACAGGTTATAGGATATCATGGGTCCTGAAGATATCCAGATGCCCTCTGGTATAGTGCCACCATTTGGACATGGACAGTAATGACTCCATTGCCAAAACATGTTACATTTTGATGTACTCTTCCTCGGCGGTTTGTTGGATTCATGCCATATTTGGTATAGGTCATGTTAAGATGTTGCTGATTTTAAACTGTGAAGGGATTGGGCCATATTGTTTTCAGCATGTTTTTTTCTTATTATTATTCTTTTTCTATAATTACAGATTTGGCACTGTAGGAGCCATTCATTTCATTTTGTTTTATTGTAAGAGCTCCTGAAAACATTTCTGTTACCTTGGGTTTAAAATTTGGATTTGAACACAATTATATTTTGAAACTGAAGTTAATGTGAATATTGTGTTAGTGTGCACTCATGATTGTCCCCCTGTAGGAGGCGGCAATATTTAAGGTGGTGTGGTGACGCGGCCCAGACGCTGTAGGGGTGCGAGGCGAAACAGTCATTGACCGTGCCCGTCCATGTCCTGCCGTGCGCGCGACCGTGTCTGCATGTCGGCCCTGTTGCGTCAGGCCAGCCTGTTTGAATGAACTTAAAACCTTTCTTTGTTTTGTATATCTATCAGTTTATGTTAATCCTTTTGTAAATAAACCCACTCATCAAAAAGGAAAAACAATAACGCATCCTCATCCTTTCACGCGTCAGACTCCAGCACCCTCTACAACCAAGGAAGTGGGAGAAATGGGAAAAGTTTAATGATCAATGGAAACAAAGGAAAATACAAAACTTAACCCGTTTTTACCACTACATTAGTCAATGACTTCATTATGGAATACTGGAATACTTTGAAATGAATTGCAAACTGCGAATGAAGGGGAGAAGGCCGACACTTTGCGCGTGATGCATCAAACAAAGGAGAGCGTCTCAGCGAAGGTATGTGATTTAAATCCAGAAGAATGACCCAAGCATGGACTTTTATGGATGTTGTTGGACTGAGGAATACGAGCACTTTATTAAGTTTAAGTTGAATGCATGAATAGAAGAAAGAAAATCCGATAAAAGTTAACAAACAAGGCGAGCGTGTTGGAATGGACGCAAACTTCGCCAAACATAAACTTGGAGCGTGAATTGTGTTTCAACGCCTGAATGGGATGGAAATAGTCCTTGGTAGTTCTTTGTAACGTTACTTGGAAAAAAGAAAAGTTGTTTGTGAAAGGCACAATGGCTGAATCGGACACAGAGCAAGGCCTAAGCCAGTCTGAAAAAGATTTAAATGAAGCCGCCGCCCGAATGCGTTCTTCGCGAGCCGGCAAAGTGTCGCATTTAACGCGATGAATGAACATTGTTAATACCCTTATGGCTGATAATGAATCTGTTGATGAAGTTAAGCAGAATATGGCGAAGTTTGATGAAATGTTAAAAGAATTCGAAGGTCTTCATAGCGCTTACATTCAAACTTTGAGCGAAGAGGATAAAAATGCAGATTTGCAAAGTTGGTATGAACCCCGAATGAAACAAATTAAATCCTTCGTTTCTAACACTTCGAAGTGGATCTCCGCTGCTGAAAGTTCTGAACCACACAGTACTGTCCCTGCTGTTTCTCCTGTTCTTGCTGTTCCTGCCGTTTCTGGTGTTTCTTCTGTATCTACTGGTCCTGTTTCTTTCGAAATGAATGTGAATGTTCCCGACACAGACGATGTTTCATCCGTCAGTAGCCGCTGCTCCAGTAGCTCAAGTAGATCAAATGTTTCAAGTGCAGCGCTCATTTGCGCGGAGGCGGAGCGTGCTGCGTTATTGGCCAAGGCTGTGGGTCTGCAAGAAAAGCATGCTTTAGAAAAAGAGCAAGAATTACTTGATCGGAAAAAGGAAGAACTTAGAAAAAGAAGAGAAACATTAGAGTTAAACACAGAATTGGCAGCAAACACAGCAAAAATTGAGTTCCTTAGAAATGCTGAATTATCTGTATCTGAGAACTACATAGAAGAAGAGCAGCCAGATGCTGTGGATGCAATGAACACATATTTTGATGCAGCAGAAAATCCAGCACAATATGAGGCCAGCACTGAACCATCTACACGGCCTAAAAAGGAGGGTCAAGTGCAGTTTCCCTACACTGGCCAGTATTCTACACATGTTCACCACACTGGCCAGCAGCTTTATCCAGAGTCTCATCGTGCCAGTTTTCAGAGTTCCTTTACTCAAACCACTCAAAATACAGGGCAAGTTAGTCAATCAAGTGCCCAACCCAGTGGCCAAGCTAGTGGTCACTCAAGTGGTCATGCAAGCGGTGAAAGTAGGCGGTCAAGCTCAAGATCAGCTCCTTTAGTGAGTCCACAACAGGATCTTTCTGACATTCTTAGGAGGCAGAATGAGCTAACCAATATTCTCGTTAAACAGCAAGTTCTTTCTACTTTACCGCAAGGAAGTATTTCACCCTTTGATGGAGATATTCTCCAGTACAAGTCTTTCATTCATTCTTTTGAACACATAATTGAAAGAAAAACTGATAACAATCAAGACAGGTTACAATTTCTCATTCAATATACCAAAGGACAAGCCTTGGAACTTGTGAAAAGCTGTCAACATATGAACGCGAATAGAGGTTATCAGAAAGCAAAAGCACTTTTGAAGGAACACTTCGGAAATGAATACAGAATTTCCTGTGCATACATGGAGAAGGTCTTTAGTTGGCCAGCCATCAAATCTGAGGACACAAAAGCCCTGAGAGACTTTGCATTGTTCCTTAGAACCTGTTGCAATGCTATGGAAGAAATAGAATATATGACCGAATTGGATACCATTTCTAATATGAGGAATATTGTTCTGAAACTCCCCTATAAGCTCAGAGAAAAGTGGCGTGCAAAGGCATGTGAGCTGCAACGCACTGGTAGAGTCTAAATGGCCAATCTAGTCTCTTTTGTTGAAAGCCAAGCCAGGGTAATGTCAGATCCTATATTTGGCAACATACAGGACACAAACTCTACCCAAACAAAGTCTAAATTGGTGTCAAAACCCAAAGCAAAAGGAAGCTTTGCCACTAATGTGAATGTGAAACCAAGTCAAGAACCTAAAAACCCAGAGAGCTCATGTCTGTTCTGTAAAGGTGATCATGAACTGAAATCATGTCTTGATTTTGAGAAAAAAGTGCACAAAGATAAGATCACATTCCTAAGACAAAATGGAGTCTGTTTTGGATGTTTAGTGAAAGCAGGGCATGTAAGCAAAGATTGCACAGGGCGTCTAAGTTGCTCTATATGCAAGAAAAACCATCCAAGTGCACTGCACATTAAGACAGAGCAGCCATCAGTGAAGCCCACCATCAATAGCGGGCAGGTGTCACTCAAAGCTGGAGAACATTCTGGGGCCGGTGCCAGAGAGGGCAGTAAAGAGTGTATGCTGTCCATTGTACCAGTGAGGGTGAAGCACTGCAAAGGAAGTAATGTGATAGATACATACGCTTTCCTTGATCCCGGCAGTTCTGCAACCTTCTGCACAAAGAGCCTAGCCAACAAGCTGAACCTAACGGGAAGAAAAACCAACATCTTGCTCCGAACCATGTCACAGGAGAAGTCTGTGAGCGCAGACATAATCACAGGCTTGGAGGTCTCTGCAATTGATCAGACTCACTTTATCACTTTGCCAGAAGTCTACACTCAAAGGAGTATGCCCGTAAGCACAAGTAGCATTCCCACTAATGACGACCTCGCTAGATATGCCTATCTTGGTAATGTGAGCATTCCCAAAATTAAAGCTGATGTAGAACTGCTGATTGGCAGCAATGTTCCAAAAGCACTAGAGCCATGGGAAGTGGTCAACAGTCAAGCAGATGGACCATTTGCAATTAGGACCATATTAGGGTGGATTGTTAATGGCCCTTTTATTGACACTGGCTGTTCTAGCACTTCTTCTGTAACTGCAAATAGAATCTCCATTGAAAATCTGGATGAGTTGTTGTTGCAGCAATATAAACATGACTTTAACGAAAGCACAGATGAAAAAGCCGAAATGTCCGTTGAAGACAAACGATTCATAGCAATACTTGAAACATCTGTATGTCTGCAGAATGGACATTACGCTTTAGACTTACCTTTCAGGAGAAAAGACGTAGTTATGCCAAATAACCACCAGGTGGCAGAGCAGCGCTTGTCGAGTCTAAAGAAAAAGTTCCAAAAGAACGAACAGTTCAAAAATGAATATACAGAGTTTCTCACAGAAGTCATCAACAAAAGACATGCAGAAGTTGTGCCGCAGAATGAATTGAAAAGATCAGATGGTCAAGTTTGGTATATCCCACATCATGGGGTGTACCACCCAAAGAAAGGTACCATAAGGGTGGTATTTGATTGTGGTGCTACGTTTCGTGGCACATCCTTGAATTCAGAACTGTTGCAAGGTCCAGACTTAACAAGTTCTCTCTTTGGTGTTCTTACAAGATTCCACCAAGAGCCTATTGCCGTCATGACTGACATTCAGACAATGTTCCATCAGGTCCACGTGTCAAAAGGTCACGTTGACTACTTAAGATTTCTTTGGTGGCCTAATGGTGACACTAGTCAGCCTCCAGTTGAGCACCGCATGTTGGTGCACCTCTTTGGAGCAGTGTCGTCTCCAAGTTGTGCAAACTTTGCACTCAGATAGACAGCGAAAGACCACAAAAGCATGTTCCATCCCAGCATAGTCAGCACAGTTGATAACTTTTATGTTGATGATTGCTTAAAGTCCCTCTCAACTGAACAGGAAGCAGTGCAGCTGGTCAAGGAAGTAACATCTCTCTGTCAAAAAGGAGGGTTCCATCTGACTAAGTGGATGAGCAACAGCCAAACTGTCCTGGCACAAATTCCGAGGGAGGACCGAGCCCGTGAGGTCAGAGAATTGGACTTGGACAGAGACAAGTTGCCAATAGAAAGAGCGTTGGGTTTGCTGTGGAGCGTTGAGGATGACATGTTTAAGTTCAACATCACTGTGAAAGAAAAGCCTCACACATGTAGAAACATGCTATCCATTGTGAGCTCAATCTATGACCCACTTGGGTTTCTATACCCTCTCACTTTACCTGCAAAGTTGTTGTTACAGCAGCTGTGTAGAAGTAAGCATGACTGGGACAGCAGAATACCTCAACCTGCATCTGAAAAGTGGAGAAGATGGATTGATGACCTGAGTGTGCTGGAAAACTTTGAAGTGGCTCGTTGCGTGAAACCACGTGAATTTGGACCAGTCAGGCAAGCTGGGTTACATCACTTTTCTGATGCCAGTGATCATGGATATGGCACAGTGAGTTACCTCAGAATGACTGCAGACGATTGTGACACACATGTTGCCTTCATGCTTGGTAAAGCAAGAGTCGCTCCTATGAAGCAGATGACCATTCCACAGTTGGAACTGGCAGCTGCAGTGCTGGCAGTTAAAGTGGATAAGATGCTGAGAAGAGAGATGGAGTGGAAGCTCTCTCAGTCAACCTTTTGGACTGATAGTCAGTCTGTTCTAAAGTATATAGCCAATGAGCAGACTAGATTTCACACTTTTGTGGCTAACAGGATTTCTCTCATAAGGGACAACACGGACGTGTCACAATGGAGGCACATCAGAACCAAACTGAATCCAGCCGACATGGCATCAAGAGGAGTGAGTGCGAGCACATTGGTGAAGTGCAGAGAATGGCTCCAGGGACCAGACTTTCTCTGGAAGATGGAAGAGGAATGGCCTCAAACCCCCATGGAACCCCTCTCACTCTCTCAAGACGATCCAGAGGTGAAAAGAAGCACCACTGTGTTCAGTGTCGTCACCAAGATGGAAAAGGAAAACCCAACCAATCAGCTGTTAGAACATTTTTCAAGTTGGCATAAACTAAAAAGAGCAGTGGCATGGTATCTTAAATTGAAAGACACTCTTCTTTCACTCAGAGCAAAGAGAAAAGAACTCTCCTCTGACTTTGAAACAAAAGAAGTTAAAAGTAAACTGAAGTCTGACCAAATACAGGCTTTAAAGAACAAACTGGGACGATATTCCATCAGTCTGAGTGATCTGTCTAAAGCAGAAAAGGCCATCATTATGTTCTGCCAGAGACAGGCATATCCAGATGAGATGGCACAGCTGGAGAGAGCATCCGCAGCTGGAAAGGCCTTAGGTAGACAGAGTAACATCTATAAGCTCAATCCAGTGCTTGATGAAGGAGTTCTGCGAGTCGGAGGGAGGTTAAGCAGATCAGCAATGCCTGAAGAAGCGAAGCGGCCGATGATTCTGCCAAAAGACCACCACATCTCTACTCTTCTGCTTCGTGATATCCATGAACGTCTAGGGCATGCTGGGAGAAGTCACATCCTCTCCACTCTGCGAAAGAAGTTTTGGATAATCAACGCCAACTCTGCTGCACGTAAGATTCTCTCCAGGTGTACCGTGTGCAGATGCACAAGAGGCAAGGTGGGAGAGCAGAAGATGGCAGACCTCCCCAAGGAGAGAGTGAAAGCAGACCTTCCACCATTTAGCTATGTTGGAGTAGACTACTTCGGACCCTTCGAAGTAAAAAAAGGAAGAAGTTGCATCAAAAGATATGGAGTGGTGTTCACATGCATGGCAAGTAGAGCCTTGCATCTTGAAATGGCTCAATCCATGGACACTGACTCCTGTCTCAATGCCCTGAGGAGATTCGTATGCAGAAGAGGCCAGGTCATACACATTAGATCGGATAATGGCACAAACCTGGTGGGAGCTAAGAAAGAACTTGAAAAGGCCATATCTGGATGGAACCACTGCAAAATTGAAAAAGACATGCTTCAGAGAGGAGTGCAGTGGAGTTTTAATCCACCAGCAGCTTCACATCACGGTGGAGTTTGGGAACGTCTTATCCGCATGGTACGGCAAATACTTTGTTCCATCCTGAAAGAACAACATCTTGATGATGAAGGTCTCTTAACGCTACTGTGTGAAGTAGAGGCCATCCTAAACAGCCGCCCCATAACCACCATGACAGAGGATGGACAAGACCTACAAGCACTGACTCCGAATCACATCCTCCTTTTGAAGACTCATCCAGCTTTCCCACCAGGACTGTTCCAGAAGTCTGACCTGTACGTTAGAAGGCGTTGGAAGCAAGTTCAGTACTTGGCTGACTTGTTTTGGAAACGATGGACTCATGAGTATTTACCATTACTACAAGAGAGACAGAAATGGCTCACTGTAAGAAGAGGATTCCAGATAGGGGATGTCGTAATGGTAGTCGACAGCACAGCCCCACGTGGATCCTGGCCTCTCAGAAGAATTCTTGAAGTCCATCCTGACTCAAAGGGTCTTGTAAGAGCTGTGACCCTAAAGACCAAGACTGGGGTCTTGATTAGATCAGTGACGAAACTATGCCTACTTCTAGAAGCTTCAGAGGGCACTGACTGAAGATTGGTCTGCTTAGCTGTATGCTTTATAAGATAAGTGTACCTCTAACAACATTTACTTTATTGACATATTGTTTAATACACTGATATACATAGTTTAAAGTATAAAGACGGCTCCTTATACAGTATTTCTGTTGATAATTGTTGCATAGACACACAATTAGGGGCCGGTGTGTAGGAGCCATTCATTTCATTTTGTTTTATTGTAAGAGCTCCTGAAAACATTTCTGTTACCTTGGGTTTAAAATTT
>JAOEHJ010000008.1:840370-852194 GCA_025447855.1 Potamarius usumacintae | reverse complement strand
CTCTTTAAATGATACATTTTCTCAGTTTAAACATTTGATATGTCATCTATGTTCTATTCTGAATAAAATATGGAATTCTGAAAATTCCACATCATTGCATTCCATTTTTATTTACAATTTGTACTTTGTCCCAACTGTTTTGGAATCGGGGTTGTACTAAACTAAATACAAACCCTGGGCACAATAAACAGTACACCAAGTGTGAAATTTGGGGCAGAGCCCAAGGGCCTGTTTAACTCAAGTGTCAAGAGTTACAATTCAATCAAGAGTTAAAGACTCCACTCTTTCAGAGTCACAGGCTGTGCCCCCAAAAAACAATTAAAGAGCCTCTACCTTCTACCAGAGTGCTAACAGCCATGAGGGCATCCTCCTGCACCCCTCCTGAGCCGGCTGTGCTCTGAAACATGCGCAAGAGAGATGCCATGACTACGTCAGAGATCTGCAGAGCGTCCTGGTGCTGAACCTTCCGCAGAACGTTCTGGAAAGTGGAACACAAGGTTTAGTCTTTCCAGCAGGTGCCTTATTAAGGATGCATTTTATTTTCCTCAGCTTTGTAATATAAACTTGTCTGGAAATTCTACACAAAACAGATCATCCATTGGAAACAAAATCAGACACACTGGGGGCTTTTCATCTCTAATTCACACCACCTCGTTTCCTTTCCTCACATTTTAGCCCCACCCCCAAGAAAGCAAAGAAAGGATGCAAGAAAATGGAAATGAGAACAGGAGGAACTGAACAGTGTTTGCTGAAGCATCACTCTAAAGCAACTCCAATGAACCTAACTGCACATCACATACCCGTGGAGGTTTTATTACCTCCGCCAAGGAGGTTATGTTTTCGGTGGCGTCGGTTTGTCTGTTAGCAACATTACGGAAAAAGTTAACGGATTGCTCTGAAATTTTCTCCAGAGGTGTGACTGGGCACAAGTAACAATCCATTAAATTTTGGCGGTGATCTGGATCACCTTCTGGATCCCGGATTCTTTTTAAAGGATTCTTGGCAGAGGTCTGCGCTCTCCGAGTGCTTTTCTAGTTTTAAACAAGATTCTCATTACCTGACTTTCATTTATACCCATGCCCACATTGTGTACCCACTGTTTATACCCGAGACTGGCATTCATCTGCTTCCTTCCCTGAATCCTCTAGGCTCACTAATAACCGGTACTTCAGGTAGGTGTGAGGTCATGTGGTACAACCTCTCTGTGCTCACTGTTCATAAACAGATCAACTGACACTGAATCAAACTGCACTGACAGCTACAACCACGATCACACAGTTCAAGATGGTGTACACTGCTCAAATGTTCAGTTGTGAAGCTGAAGGGCGGAGTGTCCGGGAAACAAGATGTGAATTTTGGGAAGCCCCCAGAATGCATCTTAGCTGCTGCTATAGTCTTCCATGACATAATCCTCCAGGACAAACCACAGTGTGGGAGAATAATGTGGGGCGGTGTACACATGGAGTATTATATGAACAAACCTGCAGTGTGGCACAGAGCAGAGACTGGAGATCATTAAACTGGATTCGGTCTGATGTGCTCTGGATGTGAGACTGGGGGGAAAACACACACAAAGATATGAAGATGATCAACTTGGCCAGGAAACAAGTTATTTGATGTAATCCAAGCACTCGCGATGATCCAGGAATCAAACTCTGGTTCAGAATTCAAATCAACTCTTGATTCTTTGACCACTTAAGGAACATCACATGTACTGAACCTGTACATTCGTGTAGCACTGTGTGCTGTTTGTGACTAACACCTGCATTTTTTAATTACTGATTTACTGCACAAAATCCTGAGCAGATATTAAATACTTGCTATGTGGCATAAAACTTCAATCGTGTTTGTGCGCGAGTGTGCAAAGTGTCCTCTCGAAGTTAAATCAGTGAAATTAACGGCTGATTAAATAAGAAGCACACACAGATGCTTCCTCTCTTCCTGTTTGGGTCTCAACTCAGAGCCATGCCGCAAGTTTTGTTCCCCTCCATCTGGTCCATGCAGCTACACCACACTTGTGTAAAACCTGATGTTCCAGCTGATGTTCGAGGACAGTGTGGAAGGGAACACTGGGAGATTTCAGATGCATGCTGTAGTTACAGACATGAAGCAGATGCTCAGTGAAAACACTTCCTCCATCACACTGGGTCACTTCACATATACTCCGACATCGTTACGGGAGACCAATAATGAACATGTTTACAGGAAATAATATACAAATAACTGACCTCCATCTGCAGAACCTGCTGCAGGCGCTCCATGATGACGAGTGTGGTTTTCTGCACTGCAGGGTAACAGTCCTTAGCACTGTTCTTCACTATCTCCATCAGAGCCTCATATGCAGCACTGCGCAGGTTGTTCTGGTGTCCATCCGGCCTGTCTCACACATACACAGCTCAGGTTACAACAACTCTGTACATCAGTGCTGAGTGGAGAAACTTGTAGCCACACCAATTTAAATAAAAAAGGAGGGGAAAAAAAAGAAAAATGAGATGTTAGAGAACAAGTAAAACTCTATGCAAACAGGGACATCTCCACCACCATGCCTAGTCCTTGTTACTAATGTGTATTCCTCAAATACTCTTAATATACCTCAAACAGGACATGTGACCTTAACCCTGTTTCTAGAAACTATTCAGTTCATCTGCTGGTCACAGATCACTCTTTTGAAATCCTACACTCCACCACTGGCTCGAGATATCGTGCCAACTACAATCTCAAATGCACAGACAACACGATAACACCACCTCCACCACCTAGTGACGGAGGGATAAAAAGACAGGACATGAAGAGAACAAAGCAAGAAATGGAAATAAACAAGGAAAGACATTGAAAGGGATAGAAAGACCAAGAAAAAAAACAAAAAACAAAAGGAAAGACTGAAATACAGAATAAGAAAACTTATTTCAAGGTTAATGTGTTATTGTATTCAACCCCTCTGTCCCATGACTGGAACCTACCTGTCTGTGGTTTCCAGAAGTTTCTGTACGATGAGTTCGAATGAAGAGGACAGGCAGTAGGTGCTGGGTTCCTCCTGATCTTCAGCAGCATCAGTGGCTTCATACGCAGCTTCAGCCAAACTGGAGAATGCCTGAACACAAGAAACCGTTATTTAACTGGGTTCAGGTAGGTAACTCCACATACAGGTGTGAACAAGGACACACTGACCCAGCAGACGTTGGAGGCGACGCGTGGCTCGGCCCCCAACCCCTCGATGAGGCACTGCAGCAGAGGATTCAGGTACAGCTCGTTAATGGCAGCTTCAGGAAGCAGATCGCAGATTCGTCCCACCGTCCACGCCGTGGTGTCCCTCACCACCACACTGGGGTCCTTCATCAGCTCTATTAGGGTGGGCATGGCCTACATACACACACGCACGCATCAGCACAAAGCTTTATCAGGCGTGGTCAGGGGAGTCAGTCCACACTCCTCTACTCACCTGAATGACTAGCGGCTTAAGCTGGTTAAGTTCGGGTCCTTCCAGGATGGAACCGAACGCCATGACAGAAGCATCCCTGTAGCGCCAGTCCAGGTGTTTAATGTGCTCTTTGATGAAGGGGAGGACATGAGGTACGACATCGTCCTCGCAGCACGTGGCCAGCAGCATCAGACACACGCCGGCTGCTTTACACGGGTTCCAGTCGTCGTCGTCATCATTCTCATCCTGTTCTCACACAGACAGTTCACAATTCCATTTATTAAACCTGTGCGTAACAATCAGTACATGATTCCAGTCATTACAGACATTTGTTATTAACGGAGCAAAACTGCTACGCTAGCATTGTGTATTACCAGTTTAGCAGTCTTTGCTAACTTATTCACCTCGTTAAATTAGCGGTGATCATGATGCTAAAACAGAAACTGGTTATGAAAATAGTTTTAATGTATTAGCCCATGCAAGTGCTTCTGAAAGCTCGCGTGGGTAATTTTAAGCGTTTGATACGCCGCGTAACACTTAAACACACCTGCTTCGTGAGGGTCTGCGTAAGAATGGGCACCAGGTACTGCAGAGCTCCTTTAGCATAGAACTTGCTGGTGTGCTCCGGCGGCCGGCCCTGCTCCGACGCCTGAAACAATCATCCACAGTCAAACAGAGCATCAGAGGAATCACTGACTTTACACACACTGAACACTCAGCAACTTGCTCATTACTTCATAATAAACTTAGCCATAAATAATAAATCAGTGCAGTCTGGCCATCAGTGAGCTAATTGAGCATCAGTAAGTATTAAACTGAAATGTTGTGGTAATAACCGTGTCATTAGGGTTACATAGGGGCTGATGGAGACTCGGAATCCAAAGCAAAATCCTGCTTTTAAACTTTACAATCCATATCAAACCTTTATTAGATTAGATAAAACTTTACAGAGGAGACAGAAAGCTGGCTTTACCTCCGTGGCTTCAATGGCCAGGTCCATCTCCTCGTCACACACGTTGGACCAGAACTCAATTCCTTGCAGAGCGACTTCATCAATGTCACTCTTCATGGCTTCAATAGTGATCTAAAACCCCAGATTGAGAGCACGCAAGAGAAGGGTTATAAAGTCCAAAAGATTAAAAATAACATTTAAACTCTTGGGTATTGTGTTACTCCAGAAAACACCTCCCTTAAAATAAAGCTTCTTTTTCCTCTAACTCACCGAGACCACCCACTGCTCATTAATATTCATTAGCCAACATGCATAACCATGTCACTCATTTATACACACAGAAATCCAACACTCCACTGCATGTTCAAGATTAACGCGATTCATTTACAAATTCAACATTCAGATAGCGCGTGCTGAAGTACAGAATAAAGTTAGACCCTCTTGGTTTGGGACGCAGCCCTGAGTGAGTACTCACTGCGAACAGAGCAGGCCCCATGTACGTCTCCATGTACTGATAATACAAGGACATGATCTTCACCAGGTTCTGTAACGCAGCCACTCTCACCTAAAACAAAGACTAGAATGAGTCCCATGTACAGTACACATTATTCTGTTCACCGAGTAACTCCTCCAGAACACTGATGTTTATTAACTCACCCTGGTGTCCGGACACTGTGTGGCTTCACAGACAACCTGCATGATGAAGTGTCTTTCTGTCTAGAGATGGAGAGAAGAAAATGGACATTTCCTTATAACATATACAAAGCAGGATTTTAATAACCGTTACTGATTACTAGGGCTGGGTGAAGTCATAATAGCTGTATTACCACACATCATGTTACAATATGCTTTGAGATATAACAGCTATGATACCTATTCAACAGTTGGACTTTTTATTAAATAGCTAGAAACAGACAGGAAGCTGCTGCTGGGAAAACCAAGCTTAAGCTTTAAAGCTATAAAATGCCAAATTATCCATTATACTACATACACAACTACACAATTAAGCAAATTAGTTTTTTTTTCCCTTAAAATACAGCATTCCTGTACTGATGGCAGTTTGTGAGCAAACACCTATTGCAACACACACAACATGGAAACCTATTTCAGAGTCACATGACATTTGTAGCCTATCACCTAGCTCTACCCTGATCACCACAGTGTCCTCACCTGGACAAAAAGCATAATGACAAAGCAGTTAAACATCATATCAGATGATAAAAGTCTGCCAAGATGATATTCAAGTCACAAATTTTTTAGCCTGCATTTTTAAATACAACAGAGCCACTCTGTTTAAACAAATCATGGATTTTGGTTGAAGCCCAAACTACAGACACGCCTCCTTTTCTTCCTCACTTACATTCTCAGAAGAGGAGGATGATTAAACAAAGAATATCAATACTTGCAGACATTTCTATAATATACAATAAGAATCACTATGTATGCACCAAAAAAAAAAAAAAAAACCACCAGCAAAAGTGTTGTATGACTAAAACTAATTTTAAAAAAAGTTCTACATCAGTAATGCCTCTTATGTTTTTAGGAAATAAACTGCAACCCAATGAGTATATACTGATGTTTAAAAAAAAAAAAAAAAAAAAGCCACTGCAATGCATACAGTCTTAAGATGTGGAATTTATCATGACGACCATGTCATATTGCTCAGCCCCAATTCTCACCACTCCCCCAGCATTTAACTCTGTGGACCTGGGCGGAGTCTGAATACACATGCTTCTCTACTATTAGTACGCAAAAATCAATATGTAGGGTGCCTGAGTACTCAGGAAGCATTCATTAGTTGTTGAAATGTAATTCGATGATCTACATCTGTATTACACAAATGTACCACAACACACTACGATATCCCATAATTCCCTTCATATACTCAAAACGTACTCCAGTTACAGGCAGGTAGTAGGTAGGCTATGCAACCTTTGGGTTTTTTTTTTTTTGCTGCACAAGTCTCTCCAATGCTGTGCGCACGTGTGTGACCAACTCCACTCAAAATGGAGTCTGATCAATGCCATTATTGCAATGTTTAACCGGTTCTTTTAATCACAGCCCTCTGTAGGGTGCTTATGAATGAAACTCACATTGTAATAAACAATTGAGCATATGGACTAAGCACTGCTGGGGTTATTCACTACTGATCTCACATCTGTTAAAACCTTTCCTAGGACGACACACAGACCGACTCCTGGATTACAAAATGGTGTCCTTGTGAGCAGGAAGCCAGTAATCACCCGAACTCCTGATAAACCTGTGCCGCTGTATCTGTGATTGCTTCACGATGAGAATTATCTAATGAACGCAACACTCTCGCCTGGTTCCTCTGACTGAAAGCCCCACGACTGCTCGAACACTGAGCTGTGTGCAGATGCACACTGTGCGTACCTCCTTGTCGAAGTTGGCTTTAGTAAACTCCAGAGAGTTGAGCAGAGCGTTGGTGGCTGCTAATTTGACGTTATTGCTCGGCTCCTCTTTCCTCATGCCCTGGATGATGGCCGTTAGAATCTGATTAGCGCTTTCCTGGAGCTGCTCTGGTTCCTAAACACGATCATACACACATACAGATTAAACCACAGCACTGTTCTGGAATTCTGGATTGTGATTGGTCAGAAGGTGTTGATTAAGGTAAGGGAGGACAGGAGACTCACGATGTCCTGACAGATGTACCCGATGGCTTCCAGCGTGGACTCCTTCATGTGTTCGGTGCTGCTGGGGTCTGTGACATTGGCCACCAGCTGTGGAATGAGCTCCGGCCACTGACTGACCGGGATCTCAGCACACGCAATACCGGCCACGCACTGAGAGGCGGAGCTCGGCCTGTATGTTTCCGTACCCAGAGTCTGCAGCACCTGAGGAGAGAAATAAAAATGTTACACAGGGTGTCTCATAAATACAACATGATACAGCTATTTATGTATGAATTCACATATATTTTACAGACCATGATGCATCACAGCAAGGAAGAAGGAATAGTGGCAAAATGTGAATGTATCCAAGTTCCATAAATAAAAGTCTGATACTTTCCTCTGATGACGCTGCATTTATTATGGGTCACCCTGACCTGTACATCACTACGTGGGTATCTGAAGTTTTAGCACACTACCACATGACCTGCTGCTTAAATACACACACCCCCATCACCTTTTCCACCCTTACTGATTTAAAGAGCTCCTGACTGGGGCAGCAAACAAGATACACGTTTCTACAATACACATATGCATCAGCAGACTGCACAAGTAAAACTACTGCACACACAAAACCTAAAATAATTATTAAATAAAGAACTCTGAAGAAAAGGCAAATTTTATAGCTTTAAAATCCAGAAGAAAAGCATCACATCACCTACATCCACAGTGGCATTGTTCTTAAAATTTTTTATGAAGATGAAACATACCAGATGAACAAAAATGTATGCTGGGTAAATATTTAACCTTTACCAGGGATGCCCATTTTGATTAGTGTTTTAAAAAAAAAAAAAAAAAAAATTCCCAATGTGATATGTTTTGAGCAGAAGTGAACCAGACACTATCAGTGCAGGATCTGTGATGTCTAACCCAAGGGTGACAACTCCTTACTAATGCGCGTGTGTGGGGGGGAGCAACCCTCACAATACCAGTGCGTGTGTGTCAGAGTGGACCCTACCCAACCCAGGGGCAATGTGACCATACTCCACCTTCAAGTTTGCCTTTTTCTCTTTATTACTGAATATGCAATATCTTGATTTTTCTTTGAAACGTGTCTGAGTGTTGATCTTTTACATGTTATTTGCACCAGCAAAGGACAGCCAACCAATTTCACTGTACAGTACATGGGTATTGACAATAAAGGTCTATTAACGAGTGCAGAAGGGGGAGGGGCATAGGCGTGTGTATAGTATCTCCATGTATTTTGTGAACGTGAGATGGCTCCTTACGTAGTTCTTGATCTCGCGGCGAGCGTTGGCGTCGATGGCCAGCCATCTCTGCTGATACTGCGCTTTCACGTCAGGGTCCTTAGATGTGAGAGAGTTCTTTACCTGCAGGCCAGCGGCAACTCGGGCCACTTGCGTGTTCCCTGGGTTTGCCAACACCTTTGACAGTTCCACCAGGAATGTAGGCTGTTGGGGAGAGGTCAAAGGTTGGATTAGTCATCACAGCAAAGAAATAACTCACTTGAGAATACTGAGCAAGCCTCACATACACACACAGTAAAGGGATTATAATATCTGATATGGAAATGTAAATACCTGCCGACATGCACCTGAAGCGAGAAACACTTACCACACAGATACAGCTTAGACCCCGTAGAACCTGGTATCACATAGCTCATAACATGTCCAAACTCCTCCACGAGGCTTATTGTGATTTATAACAGCTCAACAACTCAAATTAATAAACACCTTCACATTATTTCTGCACAAAAATGATTCAGGGCGGAGCCACAAATGAGCTGGGTCAGTGATGTCACTAAAGCTCTGTCGGCATGGACCAATCACGTCTGAGATTAATGTATATCGAGGTCATACCCAAGTACTGTTAACTCGCTGGTCCTCTGGCTAGTTCATGTGACTGATATTTAAGCTCATTAGAAATGCAGAGGGGATGTGGGTGGGTTCTCATTTGCATATTTATCTTAGTGTTTCTGTTCAGGTTATGATGCGCATGTTTCCAGGACACAGGTCCTTCACACACACAGTGCTCAGTGCGTTGGAACAGAACCATAGCACGTCCCCCTCCTCATGTAGAGTGGAGGACTCATTCCACTCTGAAGGAAACTGAATGAGAAGGTGAATCGACTCTGAATTAACTCACTGCAGGAAGTGAATCAAACACGCTATGGGTTAAAGCACAGGGCTGTGATGAATTCTAGAAATTTGCACTAATGAAATGGAAAATAAAAACACGCACGAAACATTTTAGACAGGTTTTATATTTATGTAGCTATCTAATCATTAATACAACACTGACTGTCTTCCATGCTCTACACACAACTGTCACCATATGACCCCTCAATGAGGGATTTATGAGGATGGTACCAGCCCTACACCATTTTTAAACAACTGCACTTTAATTCAGACTCAAACATACTAAGAGGTGTGAAAGCAGCTTCATACAAGTTAGTCAGGTATCATATAGGGGTATATTGTGTGCGTTTTAAAGACTGCCCCAGATGTTGACGTGTTTGAGATTATTACCTCACAAACACTGAGTGAATACACCAAATCTGAAACACATCTGGGTTTAAACCCATTCAGAACAGTGCCGTGAGAAAGCTAAGCTAACAGATTTACGCTAAGCTCTGAGTAGTGGCAGGGTCGAAAGTGAAGTAGGGCAGTGTGCGGGATCAGAACCGCGCAGCTCCACTCCGCTTGCTCCTGGGGGCCAAAACTTACCAAATTCTCAATGGCAGCTTGCTCCAGAAACTTCTGTGCTGCCTCCAGCTCATTCCGATCTGACAGAACACACAGAACTTTTCAGAAATGTATCCATGAAAGAAAAAAAAAAAATCCAACAAACACACAGCAAAGTGGGTGAGGGGTTACTGGTGCTAGCATGCTAACCTGCTAGCATCAAGCTAACGAGTGGCCAAAAAAAAAAGGTTCTATCAAGTGAATGATGGATTTTACTAAAACATTTATATACATACACACAACGCAAAAATCAACATACTGCAAATCATTAAATGTGAAAGAACCTATCCCGGCTAAATCCTGTTAAATACACAGGATTACTTCCTCACTAATTAAAATCCCCCACCATATTTATTCATAAACTCAAATCTCAGCATGAACTCTAATCACAAACTCTCACGACCGAATATAATATTTAATACAGAAAGCTCATTGATCTGGGCAGTTAGCTTAGCTTCAGTCTCAATGTACAACCAAAAATAAAAACCTACATTTAAAGAGAGATTATTCGCTTCACTGTAAAACTAACTGTGTAAACGTTAAGAATAAAATATTTAAATAAAAATCATCCGCGAATTCACATTTAAAAGACTGGGTTAATAAATCAGGTTTATAATAATAATAATAATAATAATTTCTACATGACTGTTAAAAAACCAACTAAGACGATAATAATAATAAATAGCATTTAGATAACTTAAATATATTATATCGATACATCTAGAGAGACGGAAATGAGCCGGAGTTAGCATGCATGCTAAAGGCGTGTGTGAGTGAGAGTGTGAGTGTGTGTGAGAGAGAGAGAGAGAGAGAGAGGGGTGATGGCCGCCCGGTGAACCGGTAAACTCCTCTCCCTCTCCCTCCTCATCCTCACGGCTGTAATTAACGCGTCACCTCACCGCCACCTGTGAGGAAATGTTGTCCCTCTTTAAGATGCTAACCATGCTAACACACGGGCTTCACGCGCCCC
The DNA here is from genome assembly GCA_025447855.1 of Potamarius usumacintae. NCBI lineage: Eukaryota > Metazoa > Chordata > Actinopteri > Siluriformes > Ariidae > Potamarius > Potamarius usumacintae. The sequence goes on along the minus strand of JAOEHJ010000008.1, from coordinate 841,456 downwards.
GCCGCTACTGCTCCTGCGCGGCGGCTCGCGCAGGCCTCGGCACGCGCACCCCTCCCTCCTTCACTCTCTGCCTCAACTTTTGGAAGCTAACGCGTTAGCCGGGAGTGAGCGGGAAACACACACACACACACACACACACACACAGCGGGTCGCCGTGTGAACGGGGCAGTCACCTGGAGACACGGTTTTCTCGAGGATTGTTATCAGCTCCATTCCGTCCCCCGGCGCGGCGCGGTGTGATGCGATGCGATGCGGTGCTGTTCGGCTAAGCTAATGATAACGCTAAATGCTAATGCTAACAGCTAGTTTACAATTTACCGCGCACACAACTCAATTTCTTCTTATTATATTCTGATTTCCGTCGGTGTCGTTGCACCAAAAAAGTGAGCAAAAATATAAGCTATAGAAAGTTGACGCCGCACGCTGACAAAATCCTCCAGCTGATCGGCGGTGAAGTTTTTGTGGGTTTGGCGGACTGCTCGGTTCTCCTCCCGGCTCCGCTCCGTTAGCAGCTGCTCCTGTGTGTGTTGTCGCGAGGAGGGAGGAAAAAAAATTTAGGGCCGCGCGCGTTGATGCGACTTCCGCTGTACAACGTCATATCTTGCGCATGCGCACTAACAACACAGTCATGCCACCCCTTCCGTAACATCTATCCACTTCAAACCAAATAAAAATTAGATAGATAGAAAAATAAATATAGTTGGATAGTCAGCCGGACTGATGGGGATATCTCAGTGGTTAAGACGTTCGACGGCTGATCAAAAGGTTGTGAGTTCAAATCCCAGCATGGTCAGTGTGCCACTGCTGGACCCCTGAGCAAGACCTTTAACCCTCAAAACACAACCAGGATCAAGTTTACTGCCGAGTCCGTTCTCACGTCCAAGAAATTTGTTTTGGTGCTTGAACGGTTAAAATAGAAGAATTAGGCAAAGACAAAAGTAGCTATGTAGATAGATTTAAAAAAAAAAAAAAGAAGAATCTAAAATATACAAATTTGAAAGTGTACAGAGGCGGCACGGTGGTGTAGTGGTTAGCGCTGTCGCCTCACAGCAAGAAGGTCTGGGTTCGAGCCCTGTGGCTGGCGAG
>JAOEHJ010000008.1:624143-635923 GCA_025447855.1 Potamarius usumacintae | reverse complement strand
TTTGACTGTCACACTCGCTTCTTAATTTTGCACCAAAACCCAGTAGCCTTCATTATGTTTTCTTTTTTAATCTGAAAGCTGGTCTCTTATGTAATATGCTGCTCAGATACAAACTTTTTTTTCTGTAACGTTTAATTTTGTGTTGCAAAATGAACGCTTCGATTCTAAAATGTTTTTGTACTGACTCGAAGTCATTAAATAGAAATCTGTAACAAAGTTTGTATGAAAAAAATAGGGTGCCTAAGACTTTTGCACAGTTCGGTATAGGCAATGTACAATGTAGACAATGTTGAAATGTATAGTTAATGATAGTAGTCTTTGTTAGACATTTGAACAGGTCTGTGTGGATGTAAAGTAGGAGAGCAGTTTCAGGTTAAAATGTCATGTCAGTTGAAAACTGGTAATTGCAACCAATTAATCCAGTCAAATCAAAATTACTCACATCCTGATTTGCAAAGATCGCAAATAAAGAGTACAGCAATCTGCAAAACTGCCTTTTTATTTCACTCATTTGAAAGGTGAAATACTTCGTATGGCATGTTCATAATTCTTAGGTTTATACACGCAGGCCATTACTAAATCTAGAGTAGAGCAACTGTAAATCAACTAGTATTACAATAAAAGTATATATATTTTCATTTATAATTTAAATATTATTTTATATAGATATCAAAAGTATATTTTGTATATTGTGGTGATAGCCATCTTCTGAGGTTCTCTGACAAATGGAACCAAAACTAGTGACAGACGTTATAGTATAGACTGTGCATATTATATTGAGTAACATTTAGATATATTTTTGTTAGAATTTGTGATCACATACAAAATGTTTGGAAATTGTATTAGGAAAACATTAACATGTGCAAAGAGTGGCAAAGCTTGAGAACCGTGGCAATGAGTTCTCATTAGCCTTGTGGTCTTTGAAACATGCCCAGACATCAGCTGTCTCATAGGGAGGTGAAAGGCTCTCATTACCATCATTGAAACAATGGTGAAATTCATTGTCATGCATTTTTGCCTAATTGACTATTTCGGTGTGGGGTCCCTTGGATGGGTTCAACCTTTACCCTACCACAGGGGTCGGGATGGGGACTAAGTGGGCATGCAGCTGCACCCAGCAAGAACCTTCCGGAGGTTCTTTGATGGAAAAGGACTGTTTGGAGCTTAGAGACCACAATGGCTGCCATTATGGATCCTTCCCTCCTGAAGGTGATTTTGTATTCGGATTGAAAATAGCCAGAGTGAGAGAGATGTATAGAGGATGTTTGTTAAATTTTCCAATAGTATGGTGTGCTTGGTGTGTTTTTTTGTGGTGTGGCAATGAAGGGTGAAGGGGGGGGGGGAAGGGGGCTGGAACCTGCCAGCACATGAAGGGGCTATGGTTATTTGCATAATAAACTGTTGACACAAACTCCCTCTAATGAAGGCACCATTCAAGTTGCCGAACTCTCTTCAATGAATTTCCTGGGAATAAGCATGCTCTTGTATTGCAAAGTTTAACATGTTGGGTATATTGGCTGCCTTTGAAATACGATGAAGAAGCATGTTAGAAATTGTTTGCACTTTTTTCCCTACAGGCAAGATATGTCATGTTTCAAGTTTATTTGTATCACGCTTATGTAATTGGTTAACGACTTTGGCCTAATACATTTATACTATGTTTATCAGTTGATACTGAGAAATGTCAAAATAACACAGTAATGAATTGCTTTGAATTATCATGGAAGGCTTGAAGGATTAATTAGTTTGATTGATAATGTACATCAAATTGTCTAGAATCTGTCATCTTTGATGGGAATTTTAAAAAATGGTCATCGAAAACATTGCCCTGTCAGCACAATATCTGGATACCGCAGTACGTATAAAAACCAAATTATCTGTTCAGAGCTTCCTCGTCTTGTCTCTGTGGGGCCTCAAGATGCCAGTTAGGGAGGGGCTTTTTGGCTTGAAAAGAGCATTTTTCCATACTTAAAAATGAACAAAATAGATTTGTTCCATTTTTTTTAAATAGAAAAATTTGGCCTCAGAACCATAGAACTGATGGTCTGTAAAAAAAAAAAAAAGTGATAGATGATTATATATAGTGGGTTCCCTATGCCATATCTTGATTTTAGGGTACCCCGCGCCCCATTTGCCATCTTATATTCAGTCATTCAAAAGGAGGCCCTCGGGCTTTAATCCTCTATGTTGGTGCACAAAATATCTTTTCATCTACGTGTTGAAAACCAAACTTTTGGTTGCCTTTTGCTATGTTCAAACTAATCATCCTTTCCAGTAATGACATACATATTCCCAAATACATGCTTCTCCAAACTCCTATTCCACCCCAATGCGCTCCTCTTGCTCCCTGTAAGGTAGCTTTTGTACATAATTGTTGCCGTGGGATTAAAGAGGAAGAAACATAAAAACAACCCCCAACTCTTAATCCTGGTTCTTGTACACTGTTAATGTGGTAACAAAGTTAAATTTGTTCCGGGATAATCTTCAGACGGATAAATGTTTAATCTTTATTTCACCAGGGAAGACAGTTTGGGTTCTGATATTCTCTCAAAGGCTCTGCAGGACATGCTGTTCAGATCATATTTCTCATGTCGCCATTTCTTTCTTTCCTGACCAATTATGCAGAAGGACAGGATTACCCAACATTTGTGTGAGAATGAGTGCCAACAAAAACATTTCACAGTAGGTTAACCATCCTTTGTTTTGCTGTCAGATCGGAAAAAGAGTCAACGTAGTAAGGAAGTAAAGACTTCCTTGGTGCTATTTTAGTTAACATGAGAGTAATTATTACAGGGAGAAAGAAAATGTAGTACAAAGGTTAATAAGTACAGAAAATTCTCAGTCTGGCTGGAGATAAATTTTGGACAGTAACCTACTTGATGGTATGAACTGGACCCAGAGGGCCATGTGGTGAATGGTTGGGCTGCCAATATTCTTGGATCCATCACTGACATGCCTCACTTAAACCCTTCTGGATAAACTCACTGTGCTCTTTGAGTGACATTTTCCAGCCTCTCTTAACATCAGTTTGATGTCCCCCCCCAAAAAAAAAAAAAAAAAAAAAAAAACACCCCTGGCTTTTAAAAATCAGTTCTTTTCAAAAATAGAATTAAGGATGAACTTGAGTTATTCAGTTGTGGAATGTCCAGGGTAAAGTATATTGTAAAGGAGAGTCATTGAAGGAACTTACCCTTCACAATGGCAATGGAAATGGCCCACTTTGTTCAGTCTGTGAACTGTGCAGCTTACTGCTTATTGCTATATCCAGATGGTCATGGTGAGGGAACAAACAGTTCCCCCTGCTGTAGGATCTCTCAATAGACCGTCTAGACCAGCCAGTCCAGACAGATACAGCCTCCCATCAAATTAGCGTTTGTCAGATTTATGATAATGGTTTGCAACTGCCTACCCATTGGTGACATCAAGATTTACAGCTGCACCCTCCTCTTGCACTATTTGGGGGTCTGATCACCTCCCCACACCCTTCAGTAGCCCTGGGGGCTACAGCCAAACGAAACGACCCTGGAGAAAAACAACTTTCTGGGTAGACAGAGTGAACCAAGCTAGGTCATACATAGAGTTTGGTAATCCTCCATGACGAGGCTGTAATTTGTGGAACATGGGCTGTGTCTGGTACTGCTCCTGTTTTTGGGGAAAGGGGTGAGGAAGCTATGATGAGGTGCTCGAGAGGGAGTTGTAGACGCCTGTGTATGTGGATTACTGGGGCTCTTTCATGTGGCTAGTCGGTGGTAACCTGATCTAGGCATGGGGACTCGGTGGGAATCACCTTTTGACTGATATTCCAGTCCATTCTTAGTCCAAATGTTTTTCCAAGGCTGCTCTTAAGCTCTGATCTTACCTCTGACAGATGAGCAGCCATTACTATGATTTTAGGAAAAAGGTCACAGCCAATTTTGGTTGTTGGGAAGGTTATTATAATAAATAATAATGACTCACAGCCTTCCTAGATTTAGACACTTTGTTGATTTTTCATATAAAATTTGAACCATTATCTGACACTATTTTATAGTATTACTCTTTAGGGGGTATCCTATATGGGAGTACTCTATGCTCAGCTATAGAAATCATGGCTATTTCTTTGAAAGGCAGCACAATTAAGCAGGTCTGAGGGGACTGACAGAGTGATAGTGAGTACTATATTATGTTTTGGAAGAAGACCATAGTGTGTGGTGCATGTTCTCTGTGTATCCATATGGGTTTCCTCTGGGTTCTCTGGTTTTCTGAGGTTTAATTCTCATAGGTATGAATTAATATGTGAATGTTGGTGTATGGTGCCCTGGGATGGACTGACATCCCATCCAATGTTTGGATTAAATACAAAATCTTGCTGTTAACCTATAAAGCTCTTCATGGTCTCGCCCCTTCCTATCTCTGTGAGCTAATTCATGTGTACTGTCCCTCCCGCTCCCTCAGATCTTCTGTCTGTGGACTTCTGACTGTTCCATGTTTTGAACTGGGATCTATGGGTGGCAGATCATTCAGTGTTGCTGCTCCTAAACTTTGGAACTCGGTACCACAATCGCTTCGTGACTGTTCCACTCTCTCTTCCTTCAAAACCAACTTGAAAACTTTCCTCTTTACCTCACACTACTCTTCCTAGTTTTTTTTTTTTTTTGTAACTCCTGTGTAAAGCGTCCTTGGGTTTGTGAAAGACGCTATATAAATTGAAATTATTATTGTTATTATTATTATTATTATTTTAAAAAGTGCTTTACAAAAATCTTCTTTCGTATTTTATTGATGTCTAATGGCATCATCTCTCTGTATAGCTTAACGCTAATGATAGACCTGTTTTATAGAGTCAGATCACGGTACACAGTCTCACTGATGCATCGTCCAGCCGCTGATAAACCGCTACACTTCTGCTCAGGTGTTCGTTATTAATGAGCCGTCTGTAAATTAAAGCTCAGTCACATGTTGTTTATGTCTGTGTGTAAAACGCTGGTAGATTAAAATGGACTCCCAGATGACCAAGCAGGCCCTGAATGAGATTGAAACTCGTCACACGGAGATCATCAAACTGGAGAACAGCATCCGCGAGCTGCATGACATGTTTGTGGACATGGCCATGTTGGTGGAGAGCCAGGTACGAGCGCTATCACACGCCATGATGTTACACTGGCTAAAAGGACTGGATGTAAAACATGTTAATAAAACCCGTGTGTGTGTTTTCAGGGGGAGATGATTGACAGAATCGAGTATAACGTGGAACATTCGGTGGATTATGTAGAGCGAGCTGTTTCTGACACCAAGAAGGCCGTTAAATACCAGAGTCAGGCGCGCAAGGTAACACTAATGACAGTTACGCTGTAAATACTGCCAAGCTGTAATGACTGCTATAATGCAGTGACTGTTACTCCGTAATGACACTGTAATGATGCTACACCTTTAGTACGATTATGTTGCAATGACTGTTATGCTGTAATGACCGCTACAGCTGTTATACTGTAATGACTTATGCAGTAACAACTGTTACACTGTAATTACTCCGTAATGACCGTTACTGCATAATAATGTTACTCCGTAATGACATTACTCTGTAAAGATGTTATACCATAATGACGTTACACCATAAAGACCGCTGCTGCATAATGACTTACGCTACTTTGTCATGACTTTATGCTGTAATGGTGCTATACTGTAATGACGTTACTCCATAACATTACTTTGTCATGACTTTATGCTGTAATGGTGTTATACTGTAATGACTGTTACTCCATAATGACATTAATCCGTAGGGATGTTATACCATAATGACATTACTCTGTCATGATGTTATACCGTAATGATTTTAAGTTGTAATGACTGTTACTCTATAATGATGTTTACTCTATACTGACCGTTATGCCATAATGTTACCCTGTAATGACTTTATGCTGTAGTGACCGTTACTCCGTAATGACATTACTCCATAAAAAGGTTACTCTGGAATGACTTGAGGCTGTAATGACTGTTCCTCCGTAATGATGTTATACCATAATGTTGTTACACCATAAACACTGTTATTCCATGATGATGTTATGCTGTAATGACCATTACTCCATAATGACGTTACTCCATAATAATGTTACTCTGTAAAGATGTTATACCGTAATGACTTTACGCTGTAATGACGTTACTCCGTAATGATCGTTACTTTGTAACAGTGTTACTTCATAATGACCATTATGCTGTAGTGATGTTACTCCGTAATGACATTACGCTGTAATGAGCATTACTCTATAATGACTGGTACTCTGTGCTGCCCATAATGACATTACTCCATAATCACCGTTATGCTGTCATGAAATGACCGTTATGCTGTAATGACGTTACTCTGTAATGACCGTTACACTGTAGAGTAGCTGTTACTCACTGTGTTCCAAATGACCCTGAATTGTGAAACACTCACCAGTATGTTTGTGTGTATTTGTGTTTTTGCAGAAGAAGATCATGATCATCATCTGCTGCGTAATCCTGGGTGTGGTCTTGGCATCCAGTATCGGAGGAACTCTGGGCCTCTAGATTCACCAAGCGGAGAAGAAGAGGAGCAAATGCACCAGACATATATATCACATCATTAGGAGATACACAAACTCCTGTCGGGTTATAAATCATATAAAAACAAAAACTCACCAAAAAAAAAACAAAAACCCAAAAGCATAACTAGTGGAATAAACCATATACGAGAGGAGAAGGGATCAAATACATCAAAACGCTCTATTTACACACTGTACATGTAAATGTATTGAACAGGAGAAACAGCACATGGGTTTAAAAACCTGTACAAATATAAAGCTCTTGATTTGCTTCTTCTTATTTCTTTTTTAGTTTTTCTTTCTTTCTTTTTTTGGAAGCGTTTAATTTTTTGGGGATGTTCATTCCAGGACAGCGTCATGGGCTGTGTTTCATTAGAACAGTGAGATCAGGCACTTCCTCTTGAGGGTGTGTCAGGAAGTGAAACTCCGTTCTGGTCATGGTTTCGTCAGGAGGGACTCCCTGTAGACCGACACCATCAATCATTCTGTAGCTCTGCGCAATGTTTAGTTTCAATGAACCAAAAAAGTCTTTAAAAATTTCAGGCAGGAAAAACAATAAAGAAGGCCTTATAGGGACGGAGAGGAGAAGTGAGCGCATCGTCATGCTAGCACATGTCTGTAAGACACCCCTCAGAGAGATGCGTTAAACTATGCAGCTTCCATACACAAACAAACCTGCTTTTAATATCCTTTAATGCGGAGAGTAAAACCATTATAAATAGAAATTAAATTTATTCTTGGGAATGTGAACGGATTGTCATGTGACTAGATTAAAATTTGTTATTATTTCACTGATTTATGATTTATATATGCAACACCAGTGCTGCTTTAATTTTATTTGCTGTTTCAAAACAAATGTTCTAGGTTTTTTTTTTTGCCTCCATATCTGAGGAGCCTGAAAGTTTTAAATCCTAATGAAAGATTTCAGGCTGCATCCCAAATTCTCGGCTGCACCCTACGTAGGGAACTTCTGTTGGTAAAACATGATCACTCTTCCACCTATCAGACGAGTGTTCAGCGTTCAAACACTACACTCAAGGGCTTATTGGTATCCATCAGAAATGGAAGTGTTGCCTGTATGTAGTGGGTGTATCTGTGGGCGGAGACGATTCTCAGGCGACCTGTATTGCAGTTGGTGTTGTGTGCAGAGTCGAGGCTTGCTCGCTGCACGTAGACGGATTTAGCGCCGAATCATAAAGCTTTGAAATCTTCCTCACACCCAACATGAACTACTAAAACCTTGCTAAAGACTGTCTCTGATTGGCCGATGCATTTATTACATCAGAATCAGGATAAGTTCAACTCCGGTGTGCTTTTTTAGTGGATGATGGAATGTAATGTCCATCAACATGATGATATTGATGACTAGTGCATTTTTTTGACGAATAGCAAAACGTCCTATGTGTTTCTTAAGCTCTGCTTTCAATCGCTCCCATAACTGAAAAGACCCCGCCCCATATTCCAGGTACAGGCACTAAGAACAAGCGGCAGTACGTAGCCTGAGGAACCTAAAAGAGTAGATCTGAGGACATCAGCGCTGTTAGATCCAGACTTTGGGACACAGCGACTGGGTGGAAAACTCAGCTGCCCCGTTGAGTTCAGCTCCGTAATATTGTAAATGTGATAAAATGTGAAAATAATCATCCAGCAGATGCTTGTAAAAGCTCCAGTACACACGTAGTGTGTTTGAGTCCCTCCATTCGAAACGCGACCCTCGCTCTGCTCTATGGCGTGTGTGATATTAGCGTGTGCGCGTTACTGTAATACGGTGTGTGTTGTATCTCACTGCAGCATGGTTTAGTCGTGTGTGTCGAGTGTCTGATCGCGTACACGTACGGGGTTCAATATACGCGTTGTCGTTGTCGCTGTTTATATTTTTACTCTTTGTCAGAAAAGGCATGCAGCGTCTGATTGGTTGGTTTTTGCATGATGACTTATTGATCCAGTGTGCACTTTACAGTTTGAGAACACACACCTACACACAGTTCAGCTTTTATCTACAAGGCTGTGTTGGGGGGCTCTTTATTTTACACACACACACACACACACACACCTGGTGTCAGTGAGACAGTGAGTTCTGTTCTGTTTCATCACTTATCCTGCACGTGTGCTAGTTTTTAAATGAAAAAAAGAAAAAAGGAGGGGACATGAGAACTAGGGCACTAGAAAGAAGAAAGTAAGGGGACTAGAGAGTCGCAATCCGTCGTAAGGACACTGGTGCTGGTGGTTCTGGAAGTTCCTGTAAACTTCCAGAGTTACTTCCACTTTGTGTCTTTATTTATCATGGACACCTGTGGTGTGCACGCATGTGTGTGTGTGTGTAATAAAACCCAACTGTTATGCTAACTTGATAAATTGCTAAGCTGCTTATTTACAAATGAACTCAGTCGTTTTGCTCGTTAACTGGTTTACGCTTTTACAGTTTGTCACTCTACAATATTTTCTGTCGTTGGTCCACAGTGATGTTTCATCTCACTTTCTCTCTCATCATCAAATATTACCATGAGAAGAAGAATAATAGTAATGTGGGCGCTGACCTGGATGAAAGCTTTCTCACGCTTTATAAATATATTTATATATTTATTTATTTACGTATTTATTTAATAATTTTTTTTGTAACTGACAGATGATTTAAGTCTAATTTTGTTTGAGGTTGTTGAGAAATTCCACAAAAAATCAGCATAAAAATTAATTTTGTGATTTTCAGCAATCTCAAATGTTTCACTTTTGTTATATATGTCTTTCTTTTCTATTATTATTATTATTATTATTATTATTATTATTTCTTCTTCATTATCTCATTGTTTGTCAACGTGTCAGTGGATTTTTCCCCACTCTGCTCTGGGGACAGTGTTTCTGTGTTCCGGTGTTTATGAAGGAGCACAGAGGATATTTATAATATCGTATATATCTCATAATCGGAAAAAATATGAAATAAAATCCAGTGATGTTTTGGCAGGGGGAGGGGATGATGATGATGTTGATATCAGTAATTGATAATGAGTGAAAATCTGAGGAAGTTGTGTTAAAGTAATAGTCATAGTCACATTGAATATTGAACGCGCGCAATTTAGTCAAGCTGAACTGGATCTTTGTGTCTGTAATTATTGTAAATAATTTAAAGAGAGATTAAAAAAAGACCTGCATGTCTATGTATAAAAACAATCTCAGTGGTTCCTGTCAAAGTTGACACTTTTGGTTTTTTTCCGCCCCAAGTTTCCGTCTCTCCAACTGCCTGCAGCTTTTATTTTGAAATTTAAAATGTTCTTGATAAATCTGAAACAAACAGAAATATCAGGCAGTTTGTTTGAAACCAATACGCTCAGAGTTCAGAGAAAGAGACTCTGAGAAAATGTGCTTCCTCTATTTCTCTCACACAGGTGGAAACAAAAGTGCAGCCGGGGTCAAAGGTCACGGTTTATCTCCAACCCTTCGGAGGAATAAACACAGCTGCTCATTTAGTGAAATAAAATGTGATTAACGTGACGTTGTGTATTGATGTAGATGCAATTTTAGATCAGTGACCGTAAAACACTGACTCCAGGTTGATAATCGGTTCTGCGAAAGATCACAATATTTAGTTTTAAAATCTCACCACTGAGTGAAATATTTCAGGAGAAGGTGAAGTGTGTCTCCTTTGGAAAGGCTGTGAGGTTCTTCTACCTCAAATGGTGTTCCCTCGTTCCTCTGGATGAAGGAACCGTCGCTCTGACTGAGGGATAAGTTAATAGACGCCTAATTGTATTTCTTTGTATAGTAAAATGCGTGAGATCAGGACACCGTTATCTAACATTAGGCTTTTTATTTCACATAAATCTGTGCAATACTCAGTAAAGGGCTTTCTAAACCACATAAAAAAGAATGAAGGCCAAGTGAACAAGTGAAACGCTATCGACCTGCCTGCAATTCTGTTTCCACCCTGAAAGGACGAGACAGACAACAATAACTGGGCGGGAAAAACATTCAAATTCAGTTAATGAGGCCAATTAATAAGCTGCAACTTTGGTGGGAATCAACACTTTGTGTCCTTTTTTTTCCTTGTATGTGTGTGTGTGTGTGTGTATGTGTACTGTATTGTATAAAAAGAAAAGACAGAAACACGCTATCCTTCTCTCTCTCTCTCTCTCTCTCTCTCTCTCTTGCATTCTCTCTCTCGTACTACTGTTTGCTGTTCTGTTTAGTTAGTGTGATGTGCCAGTATACCCTCTTGACCTTTGACCCCTGTGCCCGCATTCTTCTTCCCCTCCCCCTCTCTCCATGGATCTTTAAGACGACGACTCTATGCAGATGCTGTCTTTTATAAGTGTGTCAAAAAAATTTAAGTTTGAAAAAAAAAATTTAAAAAAAGAGAAACCCCGTCCAACAGACATTATGAAATGAAACAGAAAATGAATAAAGAAAAGCATTGTTCAGTGTAGCGACTGCTGTGTGTGTGTTTATTTACTTCCATCAGAGAATTTAAATAAATAAAAAATAAATAAATATTAGGAAAGGACAAGTACAGGGGAATAAAGGAAATAGAAAAATGGAGATGGGAACGACAAAAAAAAAATCTGGAAGCTAGAAACAAGAAAAACATGAAACTATGAAGCAAACCAACGCAGAGAAGATAATCAGAAAGAGAGGAAAGGAAACAACAAACAAAAAAGGAATGACAAACAGGAAGCCTGGAGAACCGGGGGAAAAAAGGAAACTAGAAATGAGAAAACCAATGAGAAATGGAATAAACATGAGAAACTGTCACTACCAAAAGCAGGAGAACACAACACAGAAGCAGCGGGTCATCCTGACACAAACACAGAAACTAGTGAAGGAACAGACAGCAGAGACCTTACACACACCAGGTGGGATCCACCCCCACCCCATTCCACATCTGCATGACCCCCGTAACAGATGTGATTGGCTGGTTGAGTAGCTATATCTTTTCCCATCTGTGTGGGGTCGGTGTGGAAAGGGTTGAGCAGGTAGGGTTAAGGGCCTTGCCCAGGGGCACAACAGCGCCAGGCCTATCAGCGCCGGGGCTCAAACCACCGACCACCTGAGCAACCCAGCATCATAACAAACCACCCATACACATAACAGATATGACTTTTTGTGACCATAAATCTGAAAGCTGCATGTTTCCACACTTCAACAGATGGTTCCTCGAAATCAGCAGCAGTGATGTACAGTGTCTTGCAAAAGTATTCACCCCCTTGGTGTTTGTCCTGTTTTGTTGCATTACAAGCTGGAATTAAAATG
>JAOEHJ010000008.1:592420-609934 GCA_025447855.1 Potamarius usumacintae | reverse complement strand
ATTTGACCAAAGTTTAATATAAAATAGGAGAATTACATTGATCTTGCTCCTGAATTTACCCATGATATGCACTTTAAGAGCAGTGTCCACTGGTTGTTTCCTTCAAAATTATTATTTTTAAAAGTTTGAAGTAGCAGTGTTTTGGGATTAGACTGGACCAGCTCATTACCATGATGAACAAATTTTAAAAAGTGTGACTGCTTTCTCTTTGACTTCAATGCTTTCTGTTTACTGCTCACCTGCTGGCTGGTGGACACACAGCACTGCAGACATGGCACTGAGATTTTGGAGGTGAACGTTTCAACCTGTTTGTGTGCTTCGCTTACCCATAAACTCTCCATGGGTAGAGATATAAACACACAAACGCACTTCCACACTGACGTACAGATGTTTCTGACTGTTTCAGAAGAGCTTTATTCCGTTTGAGATCCCTGGAGGCGTAAACTAGGATTGATCGTTATGAATGAGATGCTTCAGAATAGCATCCTGACTACTGAAGAACTTATGTAGTTGTTTATGTTAGCTAGTTTTAGTACAGTTGTGTATTTGCAAAAAGAAAGTCTACTAATACATTCTCAGTAAATTAATAAATTAGTGTTTATAGACCACCAATGAATTTTGACAGGAATTTGTGAAATTTCTCAAGACTAGCTGTTTTGGTAGATAAATCAGTAATTGTTGGAGAAATTAATATTCATTTGATCCTCCACAGGACCTTCTGAGAGTGGTACTTGTGTCTATTCTAGACCCACTTGGGATCAGGCAGAATATAACAGGATGCACTCATTATGGAGGATACGCCCTTGATCTTAAATCACTATGTTTCCTAATATGCACTTTGCCACGTGACAACAGTACAATCACGCCAGCTACTGTACACAGTTTTACTGAAAATCTCCAGCTTTATGGGCTTTGATTGGTTCACTCTCTGACCCCACAGAACTCCATCAGGTGACTGAATGTCAATTTTTTACTACATAATAAAACTGCCCCAATACACTTGAATAACTGTACCAATACCACCACATCAATGTAACAGTTCGAATCTCATACTTACATACGGCGAATAAACAACATGAAAGTGCAAAAAAATAATCACTGACAAGTTCAATACAATATTTATACTCACATTAAGCATGACATTATTATTTTGAATGCTCGTGTAATCACATGACAACGAGCCAGTGCCTATATTTGTAAAAAAAAAAGAAAAAGAAAAAGCGTTGTGTGTGTGTGTGGGTGGGGGAAGAGGAGGAATAGGCTACGGACCATGGACTGTACAACCACCGTTTTCATAACTGAGCTCCTCTCCGATTCCCTCCCCCCCCCCCAGACACTGGCCCTCATTGATGAAATGAACTTGCAGCAAAACAGTTTCCTATTGAGATAGACTACATCTTAGGCTAAAGTACTGATGACATCATTATAAGGAATTAAGATTTTGCATTAAAAGCTACAGGTAGGCTAAGCTGCACTGTGACAGGTTAGATGCTTATTCAGTCACCGATTTTATAAAAAAAAAAAGCTTTAGTGGTCATCAGATCTCAGCAATGGTACATCTCGCTGTTAGATGAGGTCTACATGTCTGAAAGATACAAGAGGGTTTATCGGAAGGGCAGGGATTTTTTTTATGGACCGCGAAAAGTGGTTATTAAGTTGCATTCTTCTCCCAAGGCATCCAGCATGGTAGTGTGGCAGCGTGGGGGGGAACTCGCTCACTCATTCTTTTTTCTCTTGGCCGGTTTGTCTAGCTGCAGGATGAACACCACTGATGTCTGGCTCTGACTGATACGAAACATCATTAAAGTGAGGAAATAAACAAACTCCACAACTGTGTAGCTAATTTTAGGTGGCAAGTTTGAGACCTGACCATTTTTTTCCTTCACTGAGGCTACATGTAAAGATTTGTGATTTAAGATAATAGTATATAGCCTCCACATTATGGGTGTATAAATTAACATTCAATCAGCTGGAGTTATCACTGCTGCATTGCCATCGACTTCTTATGATGCTACTACTCAGGCTGTTAAATAGAAATAATTTGTTCAATTTGACTTGTGATGTTAGAGCTTCTATTTCGAGGGCAGAGAGGTTTCTCTTCTCAGCCGTATCACGCCTCTCCGTGTTGTAAAGACTTGGGACGTTATATTTAAATGATGGTGGTTTTCAGCTGCTACATTTATCAATGCCTGATCATTCTTACCCTGTGATTGGTTGAGGTACAAATGCTTTATGAATCACATGTGAACAGTCATAGGGTTTCAATGTTAGATTGATAAATGAGGGTCATTATCTTTATAAATTTTTGTTGCCCTTGTCAAGCAGACACAAAACAAATGAGAGACTCTGCCACATCTTCAGCAACGTGATGACGTTTCCACAACCTCCGTCCTGACGGGTTGAATGTATTTGCCAAAAAGATTAAAAAAAAAAGATTTAAAAAAATAAATAACCCCCCCAATTGCTTCAAACAAGAACATTCGTCTTTGATGTGAAAGCGTCCATGTATGAAATAGTCATGCATTCAAACAACTATCTTGTTGGATGAGAAACCACAATGATAAACTGCGGTGTACGTGTGAAGACCTTAACGCCTCATCACGGTACTGAGACAGCGCTGGGTAAAAGTAGTAAATGATGAGATTCTGGAGGCTGACTGGTTTGTCTCCGTACTATAATAGTCTAGACAGACAAGAAAATGTTATTGGCGTTAAGCTCTTTCCTGTCACAGACCTTATTTAACTCCTTGTTACCAGATTGAAATTGTAAATGGTGACTTCTCTATTCATACTAAAGCAATCCACAAGACTCTTCTCTTCACACTTGAGTACATTTGTTTATAAACATGGTATTAGCTTTCACTGCTACAGCACACACAGCTATACGTTCCAACAAAGTCAGACGACAGACACCGGCTTAACAAAGACAACGAATGCTGAATAACTTCCTCCAACTTAAGAGTTTATAATAGAGGCAGCAGGAAGCGAGCTTCATGAAGAATCTAAACGTACATCCAGATTTCTGTAAATCTGCTGTGTGTTAACAGCTGGTACAAATTAGGCGCTACACCCATATTTCCATATAAGGACTCATACATACACACTCCATGGTGTCAGGTGAAGGTTTCACTCCACATTCACACGGATAAGGCTGTTGGACAGACGCCATGTTTTAGTCAATGTAAACAACAGGAAACCGTAATTATGAAGAGACAAAGAAACCGTAGGGAAGCTAGTAGAAACACCTCTTTTACTGCATAACCAGAAGTTCAGAGGGTGGAGTCGGCCCTGATCAAGCTCCTCATACCTGGGAGGAGTCGAATCAAATGTCCAGTGGATTGAACGTGTTTCAAAATGAACGGCTCATTTTTTTTGTTCCATGTTGTATGATGTCTTGTAGATGAGTGCTATAGAAGTTGGATCCCAGTCCAGACTCCACCTCCTGGGCTTCTGGTACTACAGGGAGGATGATATCAGTAGGATGTGCACACTCCACCAACATTTATTAAGAATAACCATAGAGTTGTGTTACAAAGACATTCAAAAGCCCAAACTTGTTTCAAACGGCTACGATAAAGCACCTTTAATACGGGATCTGTGTTCGAGAAAAGGGAGTGAAATGCCCTTTTTGTTACGATCACACACAAATGCAGCAAATCATTGTTTTCAGCTATTTATTTTCATTATTTGAGAGCGTTAAAGTTATAATCCAAACGAGTTTTCTGTTAGGAAATGAATTATCAAAATGTAGTTTTAAAAAAAGTGTATAGTCAGCAGTACATATATATAACGCATGAAAAGAGGGAAAACAAAAAGAAAGGTTAAACACAAAAGGGAAATCTAATATCTGTCAATCCTTCCCAAATCAAATCAATGCACCCAAGTTTGTTATATAGTTCAGATTTTTTTTCCTTCCTCACCTAATCTCAGGTTATAGGAACATATTTATACACACACACACACACACACACACACACACTTAACTGTGCTTTTTTTTATATAATGGACTTGGTAATACCAGTATTTCCTGGTAATAAAAGGATGAAATGCAAAATGCAATTAAATACACAAAAAAAAAAACCTTAAATACAAGGGATACCAAAAAAGGGGGAAAAGCTTGCCCAAGTGATTTTAATGTTCACAAAAATGATCCCTTAAAAGTGTCAAACAGAGGCACATCCATGTTTTTTTTTCCAGAGGGAAGGACTGTCACGAGGACGGAGTAACGATACAGTGACACTCAGTCGGGAGAAACACACATCATTACAGCTCCCTGTCTACTGTACAAGGGAAAGAAGTGATTTGAGACACAGCCCAATCGCGTTAAAAGCATAAAACCCAGGAGAGAACTGCGATTAGTCACAAGAACAAGTGTTCCTTAGGAATCCTGGCATCTGCGACTCCAAGTCAGTCACATAATGAAAATAAGAATTAAAAAAAAAAAAAAAAAAAAAAAAGTGTGGAGGAGGGAGATTTCCTAAAAACTAGCATTATGGGGTTAATATAAATAAAAACGCATACTACAGTGATGTTTTTATAAAAGTGTTCCTGTAAATAATACAGTCAGAAGTACAATACAATACAAGGTAAAACCAAAATGCCAGTACAAGCCTATCAATATACACTTTTTGCCTTTTTTTTTTAAAAAGTTCTTTTTGTTTTTTTAATTCTTTCCAAAAAGCACGACCTATCATTTTCTATACACTAGCTAATAAGGCGCTGCTTTTTCTTTTCTTTTTTTAAACAAGGGCTCTTTAAAATTACAACGCGCAACAGAAAGCAAACCGCAATTCCGTCATCGGTAGAATGATGATAATATTTAATAAGAGTAATAATTAATAATAAGGTTTGAAGCTTGTCATCGTCACACACAAGTTAGAAAAAAAATTAGAACATCAGAAGGGAGAACTGAAAATAAACACCCTTGAGAGTTCTACACAACATGGCGGCTGCAGTCAGTTTTCAAATATGACCTATAATGCGGTCAGATCTAAAACCTACACATACATCAATCTTACAATGTGTATTTTACACGCATGTGTTTCACCAGGAAGTGGACTGTAAGTTAATTTTTTTACGTGATACAGAAATCATTGGTGATCTGTCAGAGGATGAAGAGGTGACTCTCTAAACTTAGTTTCTTTAAGAATCCTTAAATCAGGACATGAATATCAGTGTGATGTGATCAAAAACAGATCTGATCTATAACATGATCTATGAAGCTGTTCTGGATTATCATGCGTGTTTAATTGGAATAGCGTCACAGCAAACTCTTTACGCTCATTGTTAGCCATATGCCGATGCCCTGTTATTAATGACACTTGTGCATGAAACAAAATCTTCCCATGTTCCATTTTTCTGTGCTCAAATCAATTTGTAAAATAATGGATCCAATTTAGAAAAAATAATAATAATAAATAAATAAAAAGTACACAATGTCTCTTACACCAAATCCAAGACTGGTGCCCAAGTATGCGAGTACTGGGTGTAAGGAGGAGATTGTGTACGTTTCATTTCTGTCAGTACTACTGCTGTAACACCCTGAAAATAAACAAAATGTTGAAAATGGTGATTAATGTCAATCGGCACATGCCTACTTCTGCTGCAAAGATCTGGAGCGATCGCTTTAGGTTCCTGAATGTAAATCAGGGGAGTTGAAGCCTTTAAGATGGACAGAGGTGACGTAAAACAACCTAGCTCTTTCACTTCTGCATGGAAACGGATGGGTGGGTTGGTTAGTCCTCTAAAACCTAAACAACCTGCTCGTCTGAAAAACAATACCCCCCCCCCACAGCTACAATATCTAGAAATGACTTTTTGGCACCTCCAGAAACCTCATCTCTGTTCCCCACTAAGAAGTTCTGGCTCCCCAGGTGCATCTTGTCTTATATAAAAGGTCCTGTTGGCATGGCCAGGAAATTCGACGTGCCCATGGAGGCGTTGCTGTTATGGGACCAGTGGACTTTTTGATGATGTCGCAGGTTTGACCTGCTGGAGAATCGTTTGTCACACTGCTGGCATGAGAAAGGTTTTTCCTTGGTGTGGATGCGACGGTGGCACACGAGCTGTGTTGAAACCCGGAATGCTTTCCCACAGTCGGAGCACTGATACCGCTTCGGCTCAGTGTGTATGCGGCGGTGGTTTTTGTACGCCATCAGGTTGGAGAACTCTTTCTGACAGGGGCTGCAGTAGTAGGTGCCCGACTTGTGGCTGTTTTTATGGTTGAGCAGGGAGCTGGCATGACGGTAGCCACGCCCACACTGATCGCAAACGTGCGGCTTGCGGCTTGGGTCACTGCGGTTGCGCTGTGCGGGATTCTGGTGACAGGCCTGCATCAGGGTCAGGTCAAGCCCAGAACTCCACCCGAGATCTGAACCACCGCCAGAGGAACCTTGTGGATTCTGCTGGTGGGAGTAGTGCGAGGATTTCTGGGCTCGTCCATGATGCGTCTGTAGGTGCATTCGGAAGCTGGTTTGACTCGGGAACGTGCGCAGGCACTGCATGCAGGTGAATTCATGCTCCTTCTGGTGGAGCCGGCGATGGTTCTGAAGCTGAGAGAAGGCGCGGAACACCTTGCCACATTCCGCACAGCAGTGCCGCCGCATCTCCGAATGGGTCCGCCGATGATTTTTCAGAGCGAGCAGGTTGGGGTAGGTCTTGAGGCACACGGCGCAGGTATAGATGCCAATGGTGTGTGTGTTTTTGTGGTTCAGCAGAGAACTAGCATGACGGTATGAACGGCCGCACTGCTCACATCTGTGGAGAGAAGAAGAGAGAACCGTAAATCTCACACCCTGACTGAACAAGTTCATATTATTAGTGACCTACGTTTATCTGTATGTCAAATAACCTAAGAGTGCAAAGCTGACTTATGTATGTACAGGTATATGATCTTTAATCCAGCTGCCAAAAATAGTACAAATGTCTCAACTTGGACAAAAGCAAAATTTGGTAGATTTAATTGCTAAGCTCATTTACAATACACATTATATTTGTGTTCTGTCTACAAGGCAGTCCTTACAGAGTTTTACTTAAACAGTCAATACAAATTCTTCATGTAGCCATTGGGACACAAACCTTATCATGATGATCTGCTAAAAGAGTTACTCTAAGCATTTTTGTGTTAGTAAAACATGCGTTAGTAGGTATATTGGTGACAGAGACTTTCAGAAAGAAATATATTTGTTCTGGTTGTTCATGAAACACCACATGTATAAAAATCTCAGTCTCGTGACTGGGTCTGCTAGTCACTGAGAGGCTGATTGGAACCACCACATTTCACTTTATTTATTCATGTCTCAGGAGACACAGAATTTGTTGAAATTGTTTTAGCTCACACAGTTAATGAGCTAGTCACTTAAGAAAGAACAGTGCAAACATTGTTTTGAAATTATACCAGTAAAGAACAGCAGTCAGAAAAGTTACTTTAAGACAAAACCAAAAAAACAAACAAACAAAAAAAACAAAACAAAAAACATCATCTAACTATTCAGTATACATGTTAAAATAATGGCAGCCTAATATTCTAGAGCATATTGCTAACTGAAAGTAAAGGGGTGGTGGGGTAACTTATCTGGTCTCCACTAATCATACTGTCCAAACTTCAGAAAAATCCGAATTCCGGCACACGAATGGTCCCGAGGAAGCCGGATTGGAGATCATATACCTGTAATAGACACGTAGAGACCCGTGTGATCTTTACTAAGTTCACTTCAGAAATCAACGAACAACTAGACGTAAAAACTCACGTGAACCGGCACTCTTCTGCCCCTTCTCTCGAAGTGCTTGAAGTGTCCTTCCTTCCGTACTCGTTGCCTACCTGGTTGTCCCCGCAGCGGTGCCTGGCGAGCCCAGAGCGCCCCTGGAAGCTCTTCCCGCAGGTGGGGCATGTGAATCGGGCGTGTCCTTCCTCGTGGACCCTCTGATGGTTGCGCAGGAATCGGGCCAGTCGGAAGGCTTTCCCACAGGTGGAGCAGATGTGCCTCTTCTTCTGTGTGTGGATGCGCATGTGGTTGCGTAGCGCCATGTAGTTGGTGTAGGGCTTGTCACAGTAGGAGCAGCTGAAGTTTCCCGTCTTGTGCGTGTTCTTGTGGTTCAGAAGACTGCTGGCATGCTTGTATGAGCAGCCACAGAGGTCGCAGGAGAAAGGCCGCTCCTCTCGTTCTGGAGAGCCCAGGTCCCCGGGTTCCATGTTGAGGGAGGCTGAAGATGAAGGAAGCTGGGCACTGCAGTTATGCGAAGCAAGGTCAGATGAGGATCGAAAACATTCAGAGCATCCGTTGCACTCATAGCTTGGGGGAGGCGGCATTGGCTGCTGCTGCATACTTGGACCAGGAAGGTCTTTGCAAAGTTGGTTGGTAGTGTGAGTTTCGAGCTGCCTCTGGTTCCTAAACCCTCGCCCACAGTCTTGGCAAGCGTACTTCTTCAGAGCAAAATGCATACGCAAGTGGTTCTTCATAGCCAGACGGTTGGGGTAGGTGGAGTTGCAAACATTGCAATGGTACTCGCCGATCTTGTGCAGATTCTTGTGATTGGCCAGACTGCCAGCGTGACGGTAGGTGCGGCCGCACTGATCACAGGCAAAAGGGCGTCGTCCACTACCATCGTCCACTTGCTGGGCCCTCGCCCCGGCATACGGCTTCTTAAAACCTTGTGGTTGGCCATAAGTGGGCATCATTTGGGAAGGGTTCTGCATTTTGGGGTCCCCCATTCTCATCGGCTGCATCTGAGAAGGTCCTCCCTCGTAACGTGACCCATTATGTTGGTTCATGCTTTGGATGCGCTGAACTCGACCTCCGGTTTTGGCTCGGTGCTCTTCGTGCAGACGAAGATGGTTGATCAATTGCTTTTGGATTTTGAAGGCTTTTCCACACTCCTCACACTTGTGCCTGCAACACAGAGAAGAAACACACAAAACCAGAAATGGTGAGAGG
Organism: Potamarius usumacintae; assembly: GCA_025447855.1. NCBI lineage: Eukaryota > Metazoa > Chordata > Actinopteri > Siluriformes > Ariidae > Potamarius > Potamarius usumacintae. Next base: position 601,002 of record JAOEHJ010000008.1, on the reverse strand, counting down.
AGAGCCATGTTTAAACATACAGCATTAAATAAAGAAATAAATGAATGAATGGCCAACCCCCCCCCCAAAAAAAAATGACTAAAAACAAAATAAATAAATAAAATAAATTAAATACACACAATAATGAATACAACGCAGCACACAGCATGGATATCTTACAAATACAGAGATGACTACACAAAAGGTCAAATGGGACAGGTGTTGTGCAGCACATATTGGTGTGTGCGTGCATGTATGTGGGAAAGAGCGAGTGAGTGATGCCCTCATCTTTTTTAATGGAATGGGTTGTACACATTTCTTTAAACATTCACAATTGGATTCAAATTGTATTTTTGTTTCAGTGATGGCCTGGATAATCACGAGTGGGGAACTCAATACATACACAGTCAAAGTATGCAAAGAGAACTACACAGTTAGAGTATAATAGGGCACATGCAATGCTGGCTAACCTCTTTAAGTCAAAATGAGTCCTCTGGTGGTTCTTGAGGGCCAGCAGGTTGTAGTAGCGTTTTTGGCAGACAAGGCAGCGGAAGACCCCAGTCTTGTGCGATTTCTTGTGGTTCAGAAGTGAGCATGGATGCCTGTAACCTCTCCCGCACTGGTCGCACCTATGTGGCCGATCATCCGAGCTGGACATTTGCCGGTGGCCCACAGCGCTGCTGCTGGTCCCAGCACCACCACTCATCCCTTTAGCTCCGTTCAAGTCTTTGCTCAGCACTCCGCCTCTCCCCTTGCCTGGGCACAGGTGAGTGATCAGGTGATGGCGATCTGCAAAGAACATGCCACAGTCAACGCAAATGTGGTTCCTTCCATCCATTTTGCCATTAGCACTAGAGCTGCCGCCCCCCAAGCCCTGTCCAGAGCCACCCGGTCGAGGAGGTCCATGGACCAACTGGTGATTAAGAAGGTCGTGTTTTTTACTGAAAGTCTGGCCACATATACTACAAACCAGCAGGCTGGCTTGACTACCCTCTTGCCGCCTCCTCCACTCTTGCTCACCTACAGGTGTAAGGGAGGAGGAAGGTCCGGCACCATGGTTCATGTCATGGCTGCGCAAGTGGCTACGAAGGGCCCGAAGACTTGCATAATGGTTCCCACAGACTGTGCACTGGTAGACTTCACCATCGTCTTTGTCTTCAATTCTCTTCAACTGGCCTCCTTGACTTCCTCCATATTGCTCTTGTCCACGTCGCTGGCGGGTGCCTTCTTTGAGGCTGGAGTTGCTTGCTGGCAAAGAGGTACCACTTGAACTGTGGAAGCCCATGTTTCCCATGTAGCCATTGGACATATTGCCCTGTTCAGCACACATGTTCCGGTCTGATTGGCGACTATTTTGCGGATGGCCAGAGTTGCCCTGAGCCAGTGAACTATCAAACCGGTCATGGAACCCCAAGGAATCAAGGCTGCCGCTATGGCCACTGTCTGGAACAAAATGGGTAGCATCACCGAGATTACCAATGGTCGTCGTGCCATTCTCCTGATCCTGAGAATGCACAAAGCCTTCGTGAGAATCTAGGCCTGTCATGGGCTCGGAAGAGAGCCAGTCACCTTCTGAGTTCATACCCTGAGAGTTTGGGCGGGATTTGTGACTGCGGAGGTGGCTGTGAAGCGCTGCAAGGTGAGGATATTCCTTACAGCAAATGGTGCATTGGTACTGCCCTGTTTGATGACAGCGCTTGTGATTAACAAGACTCCCTGCATGCCGATAGCTTTTTCCACATTCTTGACACTTGAACCTGCGGTCTGCATCTTCAATGGATGAGGACTGTTGCTGGGATCTGGATTCCCCACGGGGCGAGGACACCGATGGTTGGGAGTTGGAGCCCAGGCCATCTGAATTTAGGATTGAGGATCCTACTTGGGGGTGGGGTGGGGGGTGAGATTCATGGGTCAAGTAGTGCAGTTTGAGACTTTCCACATCGGAATGTCCAGACCCACAGTATGCACATGTATAAATGGGACTGTTGACAGGAGGACCTAGCATCTGATCATAACGTTTGTCAGGTAAAGGGGGAAGTGGAAGAGGGTCACCAAGAGCTGGGGTGTATGGATTTACTGCTGGGGAACGGACAGTGCTGAGATTGTGAGGCACTATCCCTGGGAAACTACGCGTCAGCCCCAACGACGACGATGCAGCGTTATGCAACAGGATGTGCTCTTGAAAGTCACTCTTATTGGGTAAAGAAATCTGGCACAGGTGGCAAAAGCAGGCTGCCATGTCGTCGTTTTGGGGGGCAGGGGGGCGATGTTCGGACGACGCTTCAGGCACAAGGCTTCCCATGGACATCCCAGGAGGCTTGAACTTGGAATGGGTGCGCTCATGGGCCCCAAGCGCTGCCAGATTGCTGAACTGCTTGTAACAGACTGTACACTTGTAAGTGCCTTCCTGATGGGACTTCTTGTGGTTGACCAAGCTGCCATGGTGCCGGTAGGTCCTGTCACACTGGTCACACTTGAACGGTCTGTCCCAAGCATCTTCAGAACCTGGAGACTTCTGCTTGTCATGGTCGTGGCCCGCCATCATGCTGCTGCTGCTGTTCAGGTGGCCCCGGTAACCTGTGTCAGAAAGATCTTGTGCTAAGCCATAATCCCTATCTTCATCAACACCATCCTCATTCTCCTCTTCAGCTTGTGCACTAGGAGACAGAGTGTGAATGCGGAGGTGGTTCTTCAGGGCTATTGCATTAGGTAGTGTTCTGGTACACACTGGGCACTGGAATGAACCCAGCTCATGGGACTTTTTGTGCGACGCCAAGCTACTGGCATGCTTGAAAATTCGTCCACACTGTTCACATTCAAATCTGCCAATTGCTTCTTGGTGATAGTGGGCTTTCATATGCTCCAGAAGGCTAGGTGTACTTGGGCATATCATGTCGCATTCTTTGCAAGGAAAACCCTTGGCACGATTCATATCATGCATAGCCATGATGAGAAAATTGAAATGGAAGGGGAAAATGTCCACATAAAATGATCCTCGAACATAGAAGAAAGGGGGGGCAATGTGTGATGCTCAGCTCTCTGCTTCTGTGGTATCAGCCATTTTACCTGGGAGGCAGATTTTTCGCTCCAGTCAGCCTTTCAAATCCACTCGGATCCCGGCAGTTCAGAAAGCGTCTGGACAGAGCAGGGCGCCAGATGGAGGAGACTACGAAGACACAAAAGAAAAGAGACATAAAAAAATTCTAAGGAATTTACCCACACCTACAAGCAGAGGTGCAAAATATGAAGAAAGCTCTTCTGGAAAAGACAAATGTAAACGCACTATGTTGCAAAATCTGATGACCATGCAGAAATGATGCTGAACGTGATGAAATGATGAAGCTACTAGTCTGTGATATTTAATCTTCAGATTAGAAATTTATTTTATTTTGCAGTTATTCTTCTGTATAGCTTGAACATATTTGGTGATTTCTGAGCTCCATAGAGCTGATTACTGAATTATTTCCAATAGTCTCTCGTTAAGGTACTGGAGGTTTTGGATGGAAATCCTTCACTAGCTTATACAGGGATACACTTAAAGTGAGCACTTCTTTTATCTCCTGACTAAAATTGAAGGCTTTGTGTGTTCCAGTGTGTGGATTTGGAGTCTGATAGGTGTTAGAAAAGTACACCGTGACACTTGACACTCACTTCAGTCGGCTGCCTGCCAGTGCCTGTTGTACACCGGATCAGATTCCACATTCCAACTTCTGGAGGTCTGGGCGTCAACTTGGACCCCAACAAATGACATAGAAGTCAAGGCAAGTTATGCAAAAAATGAGAGGCTCAGTCTGTTTTACTATTTATTCGATCACAAACCTTATTAGTTGTGTATTTAAAAAAAAGACTATAGGACGTATTAGAATATTTCCGTCTGTGGCTAGGATGGGAAGTCCATTTCCTAACGCAGTCAGCCAGAGTCTCAGTGTAGATCTGGGCTCATTTAAGCCTCCAGCTTCTCCCATGAAAGCTCAATAATGGAATTTTGGGAAATCTTAATTCCAACTACTGCTAATGCATTCACATCTCATCAGAATTGAGGTAAAAGAGTTTCTGATTTCTTTGCCTCTTTGTTGAACTCATTCTTACTGACTTCCTGAACTCTCAAAATATACAGTATTTGATGCAAGTATTTTAGATCTTTAACGGCAAAATACGGTTTGTTAAACGGTTATGAGAGTTATGCCACGATCATCTGTCACTTTGTATTCACCGTAAGTCTGACAACACAAACGCGCTGCAAGAGACATTTTTTTCTATCATTCTTTGCTTTCAGGTTCTTGCACTTGAATTTAGTTTACAGGTGATGTGTACTGGCTGCCCTCTCCACATCAGGAACGTTAGATTTAACAGTATTTAAGAAAACATCCAGAACCAAAGCAATCTCACAGACAATTCCACAGTGATCATATACACAGTGCATTATGGTAATGCCACACATTCTGTGTGTCCATCTGGATTCTTTTGCTCTATTGAGTGTGTTAAAACACACACACACACACACACACACACACACACACACACACACACACACACAGTGAAACGCCAGATGGGTCCAGAGTCACAAAACGATCACGTTACATTACACCGTCCTCTGTACTGGGAACTGGAAGACAGAATGTGTGTGCACTTTATTTCTAGGTCATTGGATGTTTTTAATAAATTCATTCAGTGGTGAATTTTCTGTTACCAGCTACTAGGCACACACCAATATTTTCATTTTCACATCAGGGTAACAACATAAACTTTATAATTCAATATGTTTATATTAACATACAGGGTGAAACACACACTGTGGCTGGTGTCTGATTGTGGATTGGTCATTGTACCTGAAATGAAGGTCCTTATGTCTGTCCTGATGCTGCAGTGACCGTATTGTGAAACATCTGTGAGGAGAATATTGCAGCGTGTTTAATGAGTTATCAGCTACACATCAGTGCGTCACATCAAAAACATTCATGATTATAAAAATACATGTTACAACTTTGTAACAAAAAAAGAAAGAAAAACACAGAAAAAAGTAAAAAAAAAAAGATTTCACACTTTGTATAATCTGTTAATAACTACAATCTGTACAATACAAATCTGAATCACTCTCATTCACAAAACAGTGTTGCATGTGTCTGTATAAATAAGCAAAAAAAAAAATTTTAAAATCTGGTAGTACCATGCATTTAAAAAAATAACGATCTAAATGTGTGCATGTTATTTCATCCTCATTTATATTTGGTTGATTTGTTTATTATTATTTTTGGAACTTAAGTTTCATACTTCAAGGCACTGTGTGATTAGAAACCCAACATTTCCACATCACTGAACGCTGTATAGAATACAATATAGATTTCATGAAGCCTGTAAGTGTTTATGTTAACAAGAATCCAAAGAACACTCTCGCTCATTTTCAGAACTCCTGCACAGTACATGCTGTAACCGTGTGTATTTTCAGGACTGCTGCTTAACTCCAAATTTCCCCCAGTTTTAGTTGCTGGCATTCCCCTTCTTATGCCCCTTATGAACTGCTGCTCGTGTAACGTGACAGGAGGAGACACTGGCGGGCCTGTTCTGAAAACGGCGTGAACAGACACCCACAGTCGGGCTCTCTCTGGGACACGGTCAGACCTCTACTGGTAAGAACTCGGTACAATAAGGGTCCTGAGATGTTTGGGAGTCCAGTAGGCTCGGTTATTATGATTAAACCAAATTATTTGTGAATGCTGAAGTAGATTCAGAGAAAGAGAGAGAGGGGGCACAAGCAAGTTCACACCTGGAGCGTTGAGAACAAATAAAACATTGACAACTAATTTGCATGTTGCAGCTCCGTGCACCACAATATCACAGCCTTGATTCACAAATATCACGACTTTAATAAACAAACTTCACTGCAACTGATCACAGCAGAATTTATAGACTCGATTTACAGAGGAAATGTGTGCAGGAAAAGTGAGTGTTATTTTTCTCATCTGGTCATTAGAACATCAGCACGGCTCCGATTATGTCGTCTCTGCTCTGGATTACTGTAACCTCACGGAGAGCACTTTTTAAACAAATAATACACCAAGTTATCATCTACGGACTAATCAGTCTTTTTAATAAAGTCGTAAATGAGGATCAGTATTGAACCAACGAGTGTAAAGTTTAACACAACATACAGCAATTCAACAATCATGTCTTTAATTCCTGAATATGATTCAGTTTTAACAGAAACCGAGAACACCAACAAAAACGTAAAAGTAATGAGTCGATACTCCTGGGCACGCTGAAAGGCTGGAAAAGCACCGAGAACAAGTGGGTTTTGTGGTTTTAGATACTAAAACCACAAAAATGATTTTATCTTAAAAACAATTAACACACAAAAACTGCAGGAAAGAGTGTACAGTCCAGTCAGTGAAGTGAGAGGAGATGATCAGATGATAAAAGTCTGTGGGTTTAGTATCATCACACTCACAGATCATGGTCTAGTGACTGCATTAACACACACTGAACACTAGTTAACTATCTAATTAAAGTAATAACTGCAGGTAATAAAGAACCCGGTTTAAGAGGTGTGATGGTGTGCACGCGCTCAGGTGTGACCTTGGTCTGTCACATCTTCATATTCACTCAAACAGCATCGTTTCTGCTGGAATAGAACGCAGAGCTCCGTCCCAAACCACTCACACTCTCACTCCTCTGGGTCTCAGACTAGTACACTACCTGCCGTCTCTATGGTGACCCGCGCGACTGGGACTGCACGGTCTTCACACCCTATTTAGTGCCGTAGTGTGCGGATTGGGATGGAACCCGTCTTATTGAGTCCCCCGAGTTTTTTTCCCCTTGAACGAATCGGGCAGCATCAAAAGGCCGAAATACACTTTACAGAAATGTGGAAAAATGTTTTAATTATTTAATCTGCAAATAACTACTTGTTTTAAACTCAAATAATGAATAATAACCTGGACGCGGTTTATTTATTTTCCCGCGGATTCCTTTTTTGCCCGAGGAAGGGAAAAAAAAACATTAGCTGGCTCGGCTAAATTAGCTTAGCTAGATCAGTTGTGGAAAAATAATAAATAAACATTTCTAAAGTAATACGTCCAGGATTAAAATGTCAATTAATCGCTTTAATAGGACAGGAAAAGTGGTAAACGTGTGTTTCTTATATCCACATATATATCACACCCGCGCCCTGCTAACTAGTTAGCCTGTTGGCTTTGTGGGTGTAACTAGCATAGTGCTAACGCTAGCTAGTCGTTAGCAGGCTAACACCCCCGCGATGCTGAGAGGAAAAACGGACAGCGCGGCAGAAAATATCGCCAGCTAAGCATAAAAACAACAACATAAACTCTTTAAATAACACGAGACCGACTTTTCCTTCAGTGTGTGTGAGGTAAATCTGCTCGGCTAAGCGGCGCGAACTAGCCAGTTAGCTGTAGCTTTGAATCAACACAAAGCTCCGCGGCGGTGTGTGTGTGTGAGAGAGAGAGAGAGAGAGAGCGCCGTTATCTCACCGAGTGGAAACCATTGTTTTAAATAAAATAATAAATAAAACTCAGACTTACCTGAGTGCAGGAGAGCCGATCAGGAGCTCTGTTCTTTGCTAATCTGCGCGCGTTAATTATAAACTCGCCATTTTTTTAATTTTTTTATTTTTATTCCGCCTCAGTGAAAGCGCTCGAGCGACGACGCTGTGTTTTTCTTTTTTTTTCCCCTCAGCCCTGTTCGACACACTTCCTGCAGGCTTCAATGGATTCTCGAGCGCCCTGGTGGGTTTCTTTTTTTCCGCACCCGCTTCCGAGAACATCCCGCCCTTCTGCGCCCTGACGTGTCGTCATGCCGATCTGGGATTGGTTCATGGTTCGTGCTCGCGCTGAGTTCGCCAATCAGAATGTGCCTTTATTCTCATGACGTGGCACGCGTAGGAGGCGGGATTTTTTTTTACAGAGTACGGGTGTGGAAAAACAAAAACCGAGGCGGATGGATGGATGGATGGATGGAGGCGAGCTGCGGATCGCTTTCCGGCGTCACTCTGTAAACACACCAGCAGAGCTCCGTGAAACCGCCGGAGTTTATCTCCCCGAGTCTGAATGTTGAGCTTGTGTGTGATTGTACATGAGTGCAGCTCGTGCTCAGCTGAAGAGCATCAGGTCCTCCATGAGGGAGCTCACAGCCCCAGAGCTGCAGCTCAGCCCACACACTGCACTGCACTGCACTCGCCTTTATCACTCCGTCATGGCCCAGATCGGGCGTTTTATTGATTATTTTACAGACTGCAATGAATTAAAGTCTGAAGGAAGGTGGCGCTCCATGAGGAAGCATAAAGATTCCTGACAGAGCAGCATGGAGATGTTCAGTCGCTGGCCATTTTATCAACTTTACCATCGATACAGGTCATTTTATAGGTGTGCGTTACTGGCCAGTCTTTACTGGTGCCCTACACAAAGTATTGGCACCCCTTTACTCCATCCTTCAATAGAACTGAGGCGCCATTCAGTAGAGACAGTGGTGCTTGAAAGTTTGTGAACCCTTTAGAATTTTCTATATTTCTGCATAAATATAACCTAAAACATCATCAGATTTTCACACAAGTCCTAAAAGTAGATAAAGAGAACCCAGTTAAACAAATG
>JAOEHJ010000008.1:358952-370498 GCA_025447855.1 Potamarius usumacintae | reverse complement strand
CCCTCCAGATCTACACCTTTACCTCATAAACACCATTAACAAAAGGCTTGACTAAACAGATATGTTTTCAGCCTAGATTTAAACACTGAGACTGTGTCTGATTCCCGTTGTGACCGTAGCCTGTTGGCTTGTGTCCACCGCTTTCTGGTAAGATGGTTAAAACCAGGCAGTGGTTCAGTGGGGTAGTGCCTGTAGGGGGGTGTTCTGTCCATTCTTTTTTCCAGGCATCTTTGATGTTAAAGTTGTCTTTTTGGGAGCTTTCAAAAGGTTTTCTTGACTTCAGTCATAAAGTGTTTGGTGCTCCCTCAATTTGTTTGAGCTGGGTATTGACCTCTGTACTTCTGATGTGTTTATGTTGTTTTTGAGTGGTCTCCTCTTGGCAGAGGTGGGGTGGCGTGATAGCACTCATTGTTGGCAGCCAGGATGCTGCTGTGGATTTTATGGTGCCTGATATAATTCGCATCGTTTCATTGAGTTGGATATCTACTTTGTTTGTGTGAGCACTATGTGTCCATACTGGGGCACAGTATTTGGCTACGCTGTTGCACAGCACTAGTGTGGATGTTCTAAGCACTGCCTACGAGGCTCCCCATGAGGTCCCAGCTAGTTTCCTAATTATTGAGTTGCACTTTCTGAGTTTTTGTGTTGTATTTTCTAAGTGTTGTTTGGAAGTTAGTGTTCTGTCAAGCACACTAACTTCCACTAACTTTTCTAAGGTGCTTGAGGTGTGTTTCTGGTGGAAGTAGAGCATTTGTTGCCTGTATTTGCAGTGTTTGGTTTGCCAGGCGGTTACTGAGATGAAAGAAAGTTGTTACTGTCTTTGTCATGTTCATTTTAAGGTACCAGTTCTCAAAAAAGGATTGGATGGTTTGTGTGTCTTGGTTGAGTATGGTCTCAAGTTCATTTATGTCATTTGGCTGGTAGGCAATGGCTATATCGTCTGCATATCCAAAGTTAAGAGCTGTTGTTGCAGGCATGTCATTGATATACAGTAAATGTTAAACAGTGTTGGCGCCAGGACTGAGCCTTGAGGAATTTTTTATTACCCTGCTTTTACTGGTGTCTTTCCCTAGGCATATAAGTTCTTTTCCATGACATTTTGTTGAAGAGCTTTAATGTTTTCTTGCAGATAATGACTTTAGTCAGTTTTAGACTGTCATGCTACACGGTGTCGTAGACTGCAGAGAGGTCAAGGAAAATGGAACCTGTTTTGACTTTCTGTTCATATCCAACAAGTTGATCAATTAATCCATTAATTAATTAAAAATATCAGCCGTTAAAAGTCCATAAAGTGGTCAAAGGAGACACATCTTAATCAGAGATGTTGCTTATCTCAAGGAGCAAATTAGTTTTTATCTCAAAGAGTGAATAAATGTAAGGTTTCTCTGCAAGTGAAGCAGATGATCATTCAGTCAGCTTACACTGCAAACCATCGGCACATTTTCTTTTCAGGAGAGCACATCAAATGAACAAAGCCACTTAAGTGGCTGTGAAACCCAACTCTGTATACAAGAACCTTTCGCATATAAATACTGACTTAACTCACCTAATCTGGGTACAACCCTCAGTGAGAAATGGTCTTTTTGTGGCCACTCTAGAACTTGTATTTCAGGCTATGAATCACTGCAGGTTCTCTGTGTGCTTTTTTGTCTCTATGCACTTTTGACTGTTTACACATTGTGTTACTCATATTTAAAGGCAACCCGGTTACTCACCTTTTTTATTTAAACTAACAAATCTTTTTTTTTTTTAGCGGTTTCACTTGTTATGGATCAGAGGTTCTGATAAATGATACACTGACATTCTGTAGAACTACGCCCTGTGAAGGCACTCTGTTTTATTGCCTAAATGTGTTTGTGGTATGTGTTGCTTCACAGCATTTCACACAAGCAGCTATTCAGATGTCTATCTGGCTTTAATTAAAGGTTAATGTTGAGGCCACACACACACACACACACACACACTGAAAAACATGCAGTTATCTACTAACTTGTTCAACCAGTCAATGAGTGTTTGTGTGTGTGTGTGAGAGAGAGAGTGTTGTATGTGAAACAAGTGCCCCAGTAAAGATGCATAAACTTCAACTCTGACTACGGATAATCATTTGCCTGGTGCAAATTGAGAACACCATGATCGATGAACAACACGCAAGGACAAATAGACTTAGACACAGTTTTTATCCAACTGCAATAATAACCCGCAATGCTGCTAAATAATGTGCAATACAAAACCTGACTGTGAAACAGATTGATGCAATGACAAAGCATGCATGTCTGCAGATGTATGTTCATATGGTTACTGTCTGTCCATACTCTTTTTTTTGCAACGACTGGGTGTGTTTGACTGTGTGCTCATGTATGCTGCTAATACTGTTACATGTTTTTTTATGTATTCTTTTTAACTTAAATTATATTTTAGAGAATCAATGAATGAGGCACTGACTGGAGAGCACTTTAAATTTTGTTGTACTTGTGACAATGACAGTAAAGACCTATTCTATTCTATTCTATCTAAGGATTGTTACGCTGTAAAGAACGTTACACTATAGTGTATGTTACACTGTAAGGACTGTTACGCTGTAATGACCATTAACCTTGACCATTACATATGTAGGCCTATGCATTGTTTGCAGATGAACTGAAGGCCAGAAGTTTGCATACAGGGACATGAATGTCATGGCAAGACTGGGCTTTCAATGATTTCTTTCAACTGTGCTTTTTTCAGAATGAATGTACAACACACATCTTTAATAATAATAATAATAATAATAATAATAATAATAATAATAATAATAATACCTAGAATTTGGTGCAGAAGCTTTAATTTATTTTAGGTTTTCTGAAATCAACATAGGATAAAAAAATATACATACAGGGTCAAATATTTACATATGGCACATCTAATATTTGGTAGAAATGTCCCTTAATAAGTTTCACTTTGACCAGACACTTTTGGTAGCCATTTCATTACAGGCATTTAGCAGATGCTTTTATCCAGAGTGATGTACAACAAGACCCTGACATACCCATAGGAGTGGGCAGCCCGGGGAACAGTTGGGGGTTAGGAGTCTTGCACCTAGTGTAGTGGTTAGCACTGTTGCCTCACAGCAAGAAGGTTCTAGGTTCAAGCCCAGCAGCTGACAGGAGCCTTTCTGTGTGGAATTTGTATGTTCTCTCTGTGCCTGCATAGGTTTCCACCGGGTGCTCTGGTTTCCCCCACAGTTCAAAGTTAGGTTAACATGGGGCAGTTATGGCCTGAGATTGGGCTGAAGTGCCCTTTGCACCTAACCCCCAACTGCTCCCTGGGTGCTGTAGCATAGTTGGCCACTGCTCTGGGTATGTGTGTGTGCTCATTGCTCACTTGTGTGTGCATGCATGTGTTCACTGCTTCAGATGGGTTAAATGCAGAGGAGGAATTTCACTGTTTGCTTAAGTCTGTGCTTGAGTGTATGTGTGACAAATAAATGCTTCTTCTTCTTCAAGGGTACTTCAGCCATTCCTGCTGGTCCAGGGAATTGAACCAGTGACTTTTTGGTCCCAAAGCTGCTTCTCTAAACTTGAGGACATGCTTTCCCAAAAAGCTTCATCAATAAGCAATCAACAAGCTTTTGGCAGAATTCTGGTTGGATATTTGTCCATTCTTCTTTGCAGAATTGGTAGAGTTCATTTAAACTTGTGTGTTTCCTGGCAACTCCTCCTCAATGTCATGCACAAGTGGTCCAAAGGAGGGGACTGCCAGATGGGGTGAAGTATGGTGGGGATGTTATGCACCCTGGTGCCATCACAGTTGCCATAAAGGCTTGTCTGGAATCCCAGAATGGAATGGCTAATGGACCTCTGGCAACCTGTTCCACCAGGGATCCATCACTACTGGTACAGCTTCCCACTGGGTCTCATCATCTTCCTCTCTTGCCTGCCACTTGGACAACTGACCGGAAGCAAAGTGGTGCAAGTAAGGATTGCACATCCCTACCATCACTGTTCAAAACAAGTCTTATGCAGGCTTATGTTCTCCTCCTCAACCTGATCCTCATCTATTCTTTCCCATCCCCAAGCCCTACATGTGATGGGAACAGCTGTGGATGACAGTGGAAGTTCTCAGCATGGAATCTGCATGTAGGCAGCCCTGGTGTGATGGCCAGTCCATGGCACAACTGGGACAAGTGCCCAGTCCATGTCCTGCTGGTGTGTCTGGGCAGCCTTATTCAAGGATAGCACTGCCCACCCCAATCCAGGGAAGGGACAATAAAAGACATCCAAAAGAAACTTTGTCCCACCAGTGCTTGACCAGGATACAGCACCTGGAGAGCCATCCCATTCCTGCGGTCTGAAAATTTCAGAAACTATCAAACCACTCAAAGCAGTTTCAAATCTAAACTGAAATCTGTCATTCTTGCCTCTAGGAATATCTGTACACTCATGGACACTACCAGAATGGACAGACCCCTTCAAAGAACAGCACTTATAGCCTCTGAGCACCAACGGTGCAGAGTTGACATCTGCGCCTTCAGCAAAACTCATCTTACCGATGAAAGATCTATCACTGAAGCACAAGTAGGATACACCTTCTTTTGGAAAGGTCTAGCCCTAACAAAGCAGTGGATCCATGGTGTTGGTTTTGGTATGCAGAATGAACTCCTCCCCAAGATACCAGAGTCTCCCATTGGCATCAGCTCCCACTTGATGACCCTTTGCATCCCATTGGCAAAGGGATCCCACATGACTATCATCAGTGCATACGCATCTACCCTGGTCTCCGAGGAAGAAATGAAGGATGCCTTCTATGCCTCCCTGGACAAAACAATCCACAATGTTCCCAAGGCCAACAAGATTGCCCTGCTTGGTGACTTCAGTGCTCGAGTAGGGAGGAACTCCATCATATGGAATGGAGTCATTAGAAAGCAAGGAACAGGGAATATGAATGCAAACAAACTTTGTCTACTGTCCCTCTGTGCAGAGTATGAACTTTGCATCAAAAGCACAATATTCCAACTGCCTGACAAGTTGAAAACCACATGAATACACCCATGCTCGAGAATCTGGCATCTCCTGGACTATGTCATCATCCATTGTTGAGATATCAGAGATGTACAGATCAGCCATGCTTGGAGCTGAATGTTGGACAGACTACATGCTTGTCTGCAGCATTCTTCAAGCTGTTCTCTGACCACATGCAAGAAAGCAACCACTGAAACCTTGATGCAATTTTGCAGCACTTGGGAGCATCGACACCAGATGCACCCTAAGGGAAAACAAACACAAAGAACTTGATGAACTCCTAACTGTGGATCCAGATACACAAACTCACCCTGATGTCAAAGTACTCTGGAGCTCCCTCCTCAAAGTTATTCAGAACTCCTCCAAGGAAGTCCTAGGATACTTGAGGATGACCCTAATTGGTTCGATGAAAACACAGATGAGATTCTTCCCTTGTTGAGGGCCAACTCCAAGCTCACTTGGCACAACCAGTGTCCATGGCTCTCCTGCAAAAATGGAAGAAAGAGAGGACTACTACTCAGCATAGACTTTGCAAGATCCAAAACGAATGGTGGATCAACAAAGCTCAAGAAATCCAGTGTTTAGCTGGCAAAAACAAGTCCCATGAGTTCAACAGTGCCATTAAAGGCATCTATGGCCCTTCTTGATGTATAGTGATCCCAGTCCGCTCCTCAGATGACAACACACTCCTCAAGGACAAGCAACAAATCATCAATCCTTGGGCAGAGCACTTTTGGGAACTCCTGAACAGTCTACCCATCTGACCTCACAGTCCTTGAGGAACTCCCCACACTCCCCTTGGTTCCAGAACTTGATGAATGTCCCACCCTCTATGAAGTCCGGCATGTAGTTCAAGCCTTGTAGAACAAGAAAGCCCCCAGTGGAGATGTGATTCCTGGAGAAGTGTACAAATATGGAGTCACAAACTGGCTTCAATTCCAAACACAACACAATCAACATGATCTTTGTCATTCATCAACTACTAGAAAGCCAGAGAACATCAGAAAGATATCACCTTCACACGACTTCCCTGTGATGTTCTATGGGAAGCTGGCTGAAGGAAACCTCTCCCCAGTGCACCAAAGAAACATTGGAAGGACTTCCTAAAAAAATCTATGATGTCTTGTAACATCCCTCCTGGAGATCTCAAAATCCTTGCTGCTGATCGTACTGCATGTAGATGGACTGCCGTTGAGAGGGTCTGTCATTTTGAGCAAGAGAGAACAAGAATCTGCGAGGAATAATGAGCAATAAGACATGAGTGGCAACTCAATCCTTCAGTGCCAGTGTTGGAAATTAGCACCTGCAACCCGCTACATGTGGATGATTTTGCATAGTGGTGGGTGAATTTGCTTAACCTACCAGCCACAGTGGCAGGTTAATAAAAGTAGCATATACAAAGAAATAATGCAATTGTAACAGAGGTGTTTGTGACATTCCACTGGTGATTGAATCGAGTCTGGTTGTTCCACTCAGACACTTTAATGAGGACAGAATCTCCTCATTAAAGTGTCCAAGTGAAACAAGAAGACTCGGAATCAATGTTGCAGCTAGAGCATAGAATGCTAACTAGCGCTAACTTGAGCATAGAATGCTAACTACTGACTGATGTTTAAAGAGAGTTACCTCAGGTCAAGCAGTTGAGACTAGCATTGCAGCAACCAAACAAAAATGTTACATCATAGGAGTTAGAGGTCTGAAGAGAAAACCTCCCAGGAGACACAGGCCAAAGAAGCAAAGGTTGGAAAACATTTGTTTAATGAGAAGTGGAGAAAAGCCAACAGCAGAGAGTCCCATAAATGGTTTGTATTTTTTTTTAAATCTGCCCAACTCATCAAACATAACTTATTTTTCATATTTGTGTATAATTGTAACGCGTCCTTGGGTTTTTTGAAAGGTGCTATATAAATTTAACTTATTATTATTATTTATTATTATTATTATTACATGCAGTTACACACTTTCAGTTAAAACAAGAAAGTGGCTGGGAAAAAAAATTGAGTGGCTGATAGATTTTGGAATCCACCAGCCACAGTGGCAGGTGGATAAAAAAAAATAATAATAATTTCCACCCCTGCTCAGCACCCTTAGGCCATTTACCTTGCCCACACTGCCCCCAGAACAGTTGTTACAGTGTTCCTCTGTACTTCTGGTAATTGGAGCCAAACAACACAATCTTTGTCTCATCTGACCATAAAACATTACTCCAGAAGGCTTTTTCTTTGTCCATGTGATGCTCCAAACTTTATTCAAGCATGAAGGTGTGGCTTTTGGAGCAGGGACTTTTTTCTTGGACAGCAGCCTTTTAGCCCATGGTGATGTAAAACTCACCTGACTAGTCAATGTTCCAGCAGGTTCCAGTTCATGGCAGGCCTGTGCATAGGTTGTTCGTGACCATCTGAACCAAGTTTTTCTCAGCTGAAGATGACAGTTTGGGTCTTCTTCCAGCAAAATGGCTTAGTAAAGTGTCTACACCTCCCAATGACTTGTACTTTTATACAGATTTTTGAACTAATGATCTTGGAATCTACAGTTGTTTAGAAATGGCTCCAGGAGACATTCCTGAATGTGTAAATCTATAATCCTCTTTCTCAGATCTGTACTGAGCTCTTTGGGCTTTCTCATTGTACTGTGTGTTGGTCAATCCAATGAGTGTCAATCAAACCCTTTTTATGTTATACACAGAGAAGCTACCAGCTGCAGTCAATCATCATCACTAACAGGAAGTTCAGAGGCCTTGACTTTGGCAAGTTAAAAGACATTTTAGAACTTTCAGCACTAGTGAGTTAATAACCAAGTCATTGTATCAGTGTTGTAGTCAAGACCACCTAAACCGAGACCAAGACAAGACCAAGACCACAGTGTATCAAGACCAAGACAAGACCAAGACTTTGAGGGGTCAAGACCGAGACAAGACCAAGACCGAGGCAGGGCGAGACCGAGTCAAGACCAAGACCAGACCAGTGTCCCAAACTGCATGACACACTTATGATAAAATGTGGAACATGCAAATCATATGCACCCCTCAAATAGACCTGTAAGTAATCCACATTCCCATAAAACCACCCACAGAAAACAAATGAAGATTCCTGTTCATTCACCTCTTTTGTTGACCTATATTATATGTCTGTATACTGAAATGTCTTGATAAAATAATCAAAAGGCACTGCAGAGATGAATTTCATGTGTGGGAACTTTCCTTTGTTTTCTATAAGCAAACAAATACAAACACTAAGGGGCTGAAATCAACTTAACCATCTTTATTTAACACTGTACTGAATGATTTACCATCCATCTAATACAGTACAATTTTTTTGTGCAAGCAGTTTCAAAAATGATGACATCATATGCCAAACCAGAACAAACTGCAGTGCTGAAACATTTAAGTCCATGCGCACCACGAATGATAAACACATGACATGGACATTGTGAAAGACCACAAAAACGTGGACTTTAAAGTAGAGTTTGGTTGCATTTTAGAAATATCAGAGACTGCAACATTCTGTGACCTAAACGTGCATGATGGGGTCTCATTATGATGCCCCCTCTACTAAAAACCCTCTCCACTGGTGCTGAGGAGGCAGGGACTGACAGCACCTTCAGTGCCAACTTGTGGAGTTGTGGGAATCGGTCATGGTTTTTGGCCCAGAAGATGAGTGCATTGTCAGTGTCAGAGTCATTGATGGCATCGAAGTATTTGCTTATCTGTGTTATAACACTTGAATCCTGGGCTGAGTTGCGCTTCTTGTGAGCCTTGTAGCGGGACAGAAGGCGTGGGCATTTGACTGGTGGCGAATCACTGGATGAATCCACATTCATGGCCCCAGAGTCAGTTGCATCTCCTTCACTGTCGATCATGTTCTCCACCTCTGACAACAAAGTGTCTGAAAAACACAAACAAATACACAATGACAGGATTAAAACCATAATTCAACTTTGACTATGTAAGGACTTTTTTTTACTATTTCTTTCCCTGGATAATACTAACCTGTCAGTGTCCTCTTCAGCTCATCTCTGATCTTCTTCACTGATGTTGCATTTCCTCCATTTGTGACATCCAGATCCACCCAGCTTAGGCCAAACTGTGGATCCAGCATGGTAGCCAAGAAGTACACATTGTGGTTAAAAGGTTCATCTGTTCCACTCTCTTTGGCCATGTTTGCTTTTGTAAAGATTCCAGAGAATCTTTTCAGCAGAGACTGCCGAAGGGCTCTGACTAATGGCCGGCACTGCATTCGGGTCTCTTCCATCTTGAGGAGGTGTGTATTCAAGTCCAGGACAGTTGGAACCACCATGCTAATTGTAACCGATTTCTCTCCTTCTGTCAGGTCTGTTGCCTCGGAGAATGGTGCAAGAACTGCACTAAGTTCCTTCAGCTGGTTCCACTCGCGAGCACTAAAGACTACATCCTCATAGTCCTTGCTGCACATTTCGTTCAGGGCTTTATGGTCCAGAGCTGTGAGAGCCTGTACTTGTTTGAAAGTGCTGTTCCAACAAGTGGTGTTTGCTGCTGGAATAGTCTTATTTGCGTCAAACATAGCCTCAAACTTGTCTTTGAATTGTGAGCTACTATGTAACAGAGTTGTGAACCGTGATGTTTTGGCTATGGTGCGGGAGATTGACCTCGCCTCCTTCATGTCATCATTGACAACTAACTGCAGAGAGTGGGCAAAACAGGAAAGCCGTTCACCTGATGACCAGGGTAATTCTGTGTCTTCCACTGAATCCATGTCCTCCCACAAGTGCTCATCATCTAGATTCTCCTCCTCACTCTCACCAGACTGGTGTTGTGGCATGTGAACTTTGAAAGCGCATTTCATATTGGCAGCATTGTCTGTGATGATATAGCTTATCTTCTTGTGGATAGCATATTCCTCTGTTATTTCCTCAAAAGCAGAAGCAATTCATTCTGCACTGTCTACCTGTAAAATGCCTACAGTCCAGCAGGTAAGATTCAATTGCATAGGAATCCTTTGATTCAGAGCACACATGGGCAGTCACTCCAAGAAAAGAGCAAAGCCTGCGATCTGACCAGAGATCTGTTGTTAATGACACGGACGACCGGGTGTCCAGCTTCTTCAAAACAGTTTCCTTGACCTTCCTTACCAACTCTGGTATCCGTTTCTCAGAAATTGTTCTTCTAGAGATTGGTGTGTACTTACTGTCCATTATCTCAAGAAAGTGTTTAAAATGTTCATTTTCTACAAGTGACAGAGGCAGGCAACACCCAATTACCAAGTCTTGGATGATGGCTTCACTGATGGCTTGTTGCCTTGGTGAATGCAGACTGTAGACCTGCACTTTCTGGGCAAAAGATGCAATAGATGGCTGCGTGACATCTGTCTGTTGTCCTGCCTTGTACTCCAGGAACCTAAAATTCAGGGCGAAAGAATCCGTAAGATATCTGGTGATATGAACAATTACATCAAATAGCAATCTTAAAAATAATGGTGTAAGATGTACAGAAAGTAAAAGTATCAAAACTTCATAACTGTATGTAAAATCTGTGTACTGTATTAGAACAAAATGTGTGGATCATATACAGCAAGGCATTAAGGCAACCAAAATCTTTTTCAAATAGCTTTCAAATAGTTACACAACGATATGATTGACATGGTACAATATGGCCAAACCAGTCAATTTTCTTACCATAACACTGAAATAACAATCACTTTTAATGTGAATAAACTTCCATGGAAAAGGGATAAAAGGGACAGATGTGTATTTTTCTAAACACCCATCTAACACACAGTGTGAGAAAATCTGAGTGATTGAGCGAGCCAGACTTACTCACTTACACACACAAGCTCTAGTGTTTGACTACATAAAGTTATATATTTGTTTGTGTATTTAACCCCCAAATTAGCACTCTTTAAGTATGTGATGTATGCTTATAGCCAGGCAAAGCATATTTAATGTGTAACTTCATAGAAGTGGAGCATTAATGTTACTCTGTCTCCACTCTGGAGACTGCTGACTCTAGCTCTCTCACCCAGGAGAGGGAGCGCGGCGTGTATCGTTTACGTCAGAGTTGACGTTGATGTAACATAACTATATACACATTAGCTACATAGCTTTACGTCACCTGTCTCGTCATTTTTATCACATGAAAAAACGTAACGTAGGAATAAGACACATGTCCTGACCCCTCACTCTCACACAAAGTTAACACTACATTAGCTAACTTAATGTTACATCCATTGTAACATTAAGTTATCTGATGCAGTGAGGTAATGTGCTAATATGCTTGCGCGCCTAGCTAGGGGGTAAATAACCGGCAAGCCAATGAAACCGGTGTCCTGAAACATACTGTATACACATGGTTAGCAAACGTGTTTAGCTAGTATTCACTAAATCTCACTTACACTTAGCTTACCTTTCTTTATGCTTCCTCTCCAAGTGCCGGTAAAAGTTGGACGTGGTCCCAGCCGTCTCCGTTAGCGTTGCTTTACAAAATTTACATGTTGCGCTGTGTTTTCTTTTGGTTGTAGTTGTGCACAAAAACTCTTTGTGGTTCAGGTAACCAAATTTTATTACAGACGAGTTGGC
>JAOEHJ010000007.1:54139524-54155905 GCA_025447855.1 Potamarius usumacintae | reverse complement strand
GTTGTTAAGACCAACAACAATAGCAAGACCGCGAGAGGGCGCCATTTTTAAATAAGCGACGAGATATCATGGATGCAATAAAGCAGCAGTCATCCATTATTGTTGTTGTTGCTGCTTCTTCTTCTTCTTCTTCTTCTCCGTGTTGTTGTTGCTTTGATGTTCGCGCCAAGGTTTATGCAAACACAGCGACATCACTGACGTATACAGTGACGTAATGACGTGGTTCCCCTGAGCACCCCGAGCTATGGAAAAGCAAACTGGTTCTCAGCTGGCTCGCAAGTTGTGAACCAGCGCCAGCACCGAACCAGCCCTGGAACTGATTTGGTGGAAAAGGGGTATTAGAAGCATTATTTGGTACTAATGAGCACATTTTGTTTCACAACTGTAGTGCAGAGACTCTAAAATAAAAAAAATAAAATTACAAAATTAAAGCAAATCGTAGAAGTTTGACCAATTATACGTTTAATTTTTACCCTTAGTTTTCACGAAGGAGCTGATTTATTCCCACATGGGACTTTTGTCATCGCAAATCGAGCGGATCGCTCAAACGATTCCAACGTTGTCTTCGCTGCCTTCTCGAGTTTTTGTTGAATGGCTGGAATTCTTGGCGTAAACATCTACCAGGAAGCTAAAAAAACCTTACAAAACCTTTCATTTGACCTTTCATAGGACCAAACAAAAGCTGTGACCATCAAAAGGTAAACCTTCTTAAAATAAACACCACTTAGTCGATATCGAATCAGTCGCCTCGACGAACCACGAGGTGAATTTCGTTCTGCCGATTACCTTCTGATAGTACGAAGTTATAACGCGGTTTCTCTTATTTCGTTTCTGGTTCTGACTGGTTCCGAAGTTTATCAAGAAGTAGAACGGGTAATCGACTTTGATCAGAATGAGTTGCTGATTGGTTACGAGGTTTCGCCATTGTTACACTCATTCTTACAACACGATGACATGGGGGCTCCGCCTCGCTCCGCCTCTATGAGGCAGCAGCCACAGCAGAAACTGAACAGATGAAGAAGTAAGTACTAATTCATATGATACACAAGTGACCTGAGCTGATGATGATGATTATTATTATTATTATTATCTTCTGTGATGACCTGGCGACTTGTCCAGGGTGTACCCCGCCTCTCAGCCATAGTCGGGTGGGATGGGCTCCAGCTTGCCTGTGACCCTGTAGAACAGGATAAAGCGGCTACAGATAATGGATGGATGGATGGATGGATGGATTATTATCTTTGTTCCAGTTGCGAGGTGTCTGTTTTCATCCGTGCGCAGTGACGATGTTTCACGCTCAACATCTTGTTCAGTGCTGCGGTCCTGTACTGTATAACTGATTATCAGAGGAAGCTTGGTGAGTGTAAGCGGTTGATCGATAGTGGGAGTTTGGAGGTTTGTTTTTTTGTGTGTGTGTGGGAAGGAAGGAGGCGGTAAGCTTGGCTGTTGTGTGTTTTATCACTTCCTCCCTCGCTCGCTCTCTCACACCTCCATTGAAGTGATGGTGCAGTTAAGTGGTGCCGCTGTGGACTGAGGAGGCAGCACACGCGTGTGTGTGTGTGTGTGTGCAGTAATAAGCCGAATTGCACGCCAGCTGCCTGCTTCCTCATTAGGCCAAGCCTGGCTCCTGGGATTTGGGGTCATGGGGTGACCAGCACCCACAAATATAACAAAGACTTGCGCGTGCATGAACCAGTCTGTCTGCGACATTAAATTAGAACGAGCACACACACGATCACACACCGTCACTCTGAGAAATAAAGCCAGGAGGGTTGTTCCAGCTTCCTTTATTTACACTCCAGGGGTATTTATTATTATTTTTTTAAACAGTTAGCGTTCAGTGCAAGAAGTGGCGCTCGTGATTAGAGCTAAAGAATGTCCAGTGTTTGTTTTTTCCCTCGTTTGTTAGGATACAAATATCTAGCAAGCTGTTTAGTTTTATAGATGACTAGCATAATTAAGTAATAGGTTGCTTGGCTCTGACGTCACATCCACATCATTAGATACGCGAGACATGAAGTGGTGGTCAGCTGAGTTCACAAAGCGTTCCTATCGTGGGGGCGCCTTGCTGGTCGCTAAAATGCCCTACGCTTGCATTGTTTTGGGTTTGAATCGAATAAACCATGAAACTGATAAAGTTTCTTCTGGGTTGATGAAGGGTGAAAGAGCAAGTGATTTTACTAAAAGACGATGAGAAAGTTGAAGAACACTCGAGTTTGCAGTGATCACTTCAGGAAAGGTTTGTAAATTCCTCTGATTTATTTCACTTGGATTCGTAAATCACTTTTCTCTCCATTTTCTGTTATTTCGTGATGTTCTGAAGTTCAGGAGATGTTCAAGTCCTCAGATGGGTTTTTGTTTCCTGTTTGATCGCCATATTGTAAACTAATGCATATGTTTTCAGTTTATTTATCAGGATGTCTGAGCAATCTTTACAATATGCTACATTTATTTATTCTCACTGCATTTTCTCTGTTTTTTGAAAACAACAACAACAACAACATATCATTTGCTGGAAGAGAAGAGCAGGGAGGACTGAGAATCGAGTGGCTGTCATTTGTTTACACCCGATACTAAAACTTGTAGCGTCCTGGCAACCATCGCAAAGATACTTACAAAAAGCCCCAAACTGCCTCCTTACTCAAAACATAAAGGATCCAGGATTTATCTTGGAGTGTCCTGATCCTCAGATCTTTAGCCCAGTCACGTAAAAAAATGTTGTTCTCCTCCATGCTCTTCCAGGTTTTCATCTGCGTGTCCGTGTAGAACGATGTCTGCAGTACCTGGTAGTTTGGGATGTCCAGAACTCAACGGATGGATAATTTTCCACCTCATAGGAAAAATCCTTCTTTACTAGCATGTGAGGATCTAATCCCATTCCAAAGAGCAACTTTCTGAAGGAATCTTGACCGTGCATTGGCCTCTAAACTGCGGGACGGTTTCACTAGCTCTCTGCACAACGGCAGCCGAATCGGTTTACCTGACCACCACTTCATTCAAAAGTCACGTGACTGAATACGACCTATTGTTCATTAAACGTACGGTACATCACCACTGACTGCTGTACATCCAAGCTACAGGGTGGGAAACTCTGTGCACGCTGCGTATATAGAGCGACGTATATTTACATCCTCAAAACAGCGATCTGTCGAGTCAGTGTTGGAGCTTTAACAAGAGCACCAGCGTGTTTACCGCGAATGCTGTGAGCGGCCATGTTGATCTGATGTCACGTGCCAAACTCGGAGTTGAGCAGGAATTCCGAGTTGAATATCGGAGCGTTGGAGGACTAAAGAGAGACGCTCGGTGCACCGGCTAAATGTTTTCTCGATGGCTCGCTTAACACTCCAGCTCAGGGGCGACGTCGGCAGTTTGACCGATAACTACGGTTGTGTTTGTGACGCGTACACGTCCGAGCCATGCTCAAGTCACAGCCGCGCTCTGAATGACGGCCGGCGTGTGGAGTTTTTACTGCGTCAGACGATTTTGATTGTTGGTTTGAAAGTGAGCCGGGGGATTTGGGCTGGAATGCAGTGAATGTGTCCTCACACACTCGCGTACACACACACAGACGTCATAAAACCCGCAAGCACCGCCGTGACAGCTGCCAGGGTCTTCAGAGTCTCTGTGTGTGTGTGTGTGTGTGTGTGTGTGTGTGTGTGTGTGTGCACTTTCATCTCTCTCTGTATGACTTTCATGCTCACATCTTCACTTTGTGTGTGTGTGTGTGTGTGTAACAGGTGCTTGGCTCAGTTGCGTCTGTGGCGCCTGTGGTCAGATATTTCCCCTTGGCCTGATTCCACGTGCCCTCCCATTCCATAACTCTTACTGACATTGACTTTACCTTCTGTAAACTCATCACACACAGTTGGAAACTTGAAGCACACGTGTTGCCCGAGCTCGGTTCAGTCCGATCGTGTTTCTGTCACCGTGCCTTTTGATCTGGAAACAGTATTATTATTATTATTATTATTATTATTATAAATCGATCCTATGGCGTGCTGTCTGTCTGTCTGCCTTCTCCTGCTGTGACTCACTGATGCCTCAGGAGTCGACAAAATCCGTAAGGTGGACACCTGAGATGAGCAGATTTGACTGTGTTCTTCATCCTTCATGGGCGGGTTAGTGTGTGGAGCAGCGTGATGGAGTGACACTCGAACAGGAGGAGGAGGAGTTAATGGGACAGAATATACAGGGCTTTCCGCAGGGAAAAAAAAAATGAGAGCAGTGCTACCGATGTAGAGCCCGGCCCGGAGGGGCCCGAAGGCTGCTGGGGGTCCGAGGGCATGCTCCCCCGGAAAACTTTGAAACTAGAGCCTTCAAACGGTGCATTCTGGTGGCACGTAGGTTCTGATTTAGGCTCGGTTCAACATTATGCTGTTTTTTTACCTTGTCAGATATCCAAGGGGCGAAACTTAAAGGGCAAAATCCGATTTGAAATGAAAACTCTTCGTAGCACGCCTCTTCACTTTCCAGTTCCAGGATGCCAGGAACAGAATTGAGGTCAAATCACACAACAGCGCCATCTAGCGACCAGCGCCGAGAACGTGGGTTTACGTATGTGTGGTTACGAGTGGCAGTCAGTGCACGCAGCGAAACACTTCCTTTTCACTTCTGGGTTGAGTCCCAGCATGTTCTATTACAATATCTTCCTATTTCTATAGTTATTACTCATTTTCAGAGCGGAACAGAGGCTTTGCACCGTCACGTGACCCCATAGCAACGGTAACTACGCCGCCATGACAGGAGGCAGCTTGTAGTGCTTCGTTCAGCCGAGTTAGTAGTTATCGGTCGGTATGGCAAGGTTTTGCTGTGTTTTTGGATCTACAGATCATTTTGAACGAAACAAAGACATCAGATATTTAAAAAAAAAAAAAAAAAAGCATTCCCTTAAAATCTAGACCTCGTTTAAGCTGATGATCCTGGTTTCCCCAGCTGAAACGAGGTCTAGATTTTAAAGGAATAAATAAAAATTCATCATCAGGGAGTAAAAATTGAGAAATTTCTAAACGTAGAAGGGAACATGGGGGGGGGCATTCAGTGGGACTCGGTGTCGAACAGAGAGATCACAAACCCTACGGTATGCTCACTTCATTTCCACAAAGGTAATAATCAAAAAAAAAAGGATTCATTTCACGATCGTGATACCGAACGACTGATCACCCGAGTCTTATGGACACTTACACCTTTATGCTCTGGGATATACCTGCTGTCTGATGGAGGTGCGTGTGTGTGTGTGTGTGTGTGTGCGCTACCAGTTTGTATGTGAAAATAAACCGCCATCCCAGCTTCAAGGTGACTGCTCCTGCTGGCTTTTTAAATCCATCCACCCCTCTAATGTGTTCTATTCCCAGCTACACGCATTGCAATTGCTTTTCAATTGTACTAATGTTTACTTTTTGGGTTTGTAATGAATGCCTGCTGTTCTGGGACTCTGACAAGCATGCACACACACACACCCACCCACGATACCTTGTGCTCATGGTTCACCGCACGCATGGCATTCCTGACAGCAGGAGCTCAACGCTTTGACACCACAAACGCTGTAAAGCACAGAATGATTGGGATAGCAGGTATTAAAGCGTATCATGTCCCGAATCAGCCGTCAGCCTGTCACCGCCTGTTCCCCAGCGTGTTTTATCTATTCATAGCAGCAACATTGCTTCCCACTAGCATGTGATACTCGGAAACGCAACGGCGTGTCTATTTGGAGACGTGACATTTCTGTGTCATGTCTAATCACGTTATAATGTTTCTGAGAGAACCGTGCTGCGTGGGAACACAAGCTGTTGGCCTGAAATGCTGATTGGCTTTATCCGTGTTCCTCAGACCTGACCCGTTCTTGCATCGTGCCGTGCTGATGTGTGATGCTGAATATCGCACGCTGTGACGGTGTCAGTATGGGTTCAGGATCGAAAGGCTGTTCATAAAATGAATATGCGCTGCATGTTTTTCGCCATGCTGTCAGATGCTTCCAGCCACATTTTCTCCAACACACAGATTGAACTTTGGCTCACAGGCTGTAATGAGCGCTTTTTGCCTTCGCAGGGCCGTATCACCGAAAGCCTTCCTGCCAAAAACCACTGCGGCTCTTTGGATACGTTGAACCATTTTTGAGTCGCCGATTTATCATAAACTTTTGTTAAAAAATAAGCTAGATTGCAGAACTTGTCCAGCTCCTTACTGTAACTCTCGCATGCTCGATGGATCCTGGAACTGCAGTCTTACACGTTTACTCTTTAACCTTACTCATGAGCTGATGATCATGGGTTTCCTGGATGAGGTCTCCAAGTCCTTTCAGAAGATCGTGAACCCTTTCACTGCTGTGTAAATCTTTATTCTTTCTGATTAACTTAGTCTGAAGTCCTTCACTACTCCAGGCCGTAGGTTAGTGACGGCTCCTGAAAGCTAATTATTCCTTTGGAAGGGAAGTCATGAAACATCTCTTTCTTTCCCTCGTTCTGTTTCTTCCTGCTGTTAGTCTTCTGAACATCCCCATGACTTTTACTATTGTAGCCAAGGGATGGTAAGGGGAGATAAAGGCCTCGTGTCAGCCATCACATGGCTTCGGAGAGAAGAGCTAAAGATCAAACAAACCGTTTGGCTTCTGCACACTGAATTCTTTCAGAGTCCCAGAGGCTTGATGGCTCTTGCATGCAAGATTGAAAAAACATCTCAGTAGTGATAACAAAAGCCGGCTATCTCTGGCCACCCTCCAGTCAGAGCTCCGAGTCTCATGACCTGCCACTGCTCCGCCACGCTGCCTTTTTCACGTTTACATTTAGTTATTGTGAGAAGAAGCAATTAAGGAAGTGCTGGATTTAGTGTAGCATAAGGTTTTCCTCCGTCTGCCTTGTAATAATTTTAATGTCGGTTATGAAAAATCAAGCCTAACCTTTTCATTATTGTCATTTTGTTAACGAGATCAAGTTTAATGCCATGAACATGAATACGCTCGCGCAAATCAAACTCCTTGTAACTGCTCAGCAGGTCGACGTGGTTCTGTTCAGACCGTCTGGTCTGGGGTTTGTTTTTTGCTGGTTAATAGTTCACTTATTGCAGGCCTATAAACTCACTGTTTCGTGGCGCTAGACACTTTTTTTTTTTTGTCCTTCCTTGGCAGCAGTCTTGGGACTATTTATGCATCGCACCATTACGTTGTTAAAGTTTTATCAGCATGGTGTCCAGACCCAAGGGGATGGGGAGTAGGACATGGCTGATATAGACACATGAATGTTATCTGCTGCTTTAGACTTCAAACGTAGCTTTCTGCTGGGAGACAGGAGAGATAATTTGGCTTGGATGTTAGCCAAAGGCCGCCCCTGTCTGTACTGCAGGCAGAGCCACGGTAACCTTCACTCGACTGGAGCTGGAATACAGGACAGGTCAAGAGACCTTGACTGAGACTTGGCACTGAAAACCTGGCGAAGGCTGTTTTTGTGAATTTCTCTTTTCTCATGAAAGGCCAACACATTCATTACCAACAGCAAGCTATTACAGAAAGATTCTTGCTAATTAAAGTAAGTTATTCTGAATTATAATTGTTTTCGGGGATCGTTTTTTGGTCTCCCCAGTTTAAAAGTCGTATTGTTCTCTCAGCTGAATTCGCCCCCACTACAAGGTTGAGAGAGTGACCTCTGAAAATCCCCCTGTGATCTTGGTACACAGTTGCGGCCATTGTACTTGCCTAATGATCAAATCCCTCTCTTCCTCTTGCTGCCTCTTGCTGCTCTTTTAAAAGCTTTATAGAGTTCGAAAATGGTTGCACAAAACAGGAAATAACTTCCAGGTCAGTGAATGTGAGGTGAAGGGTCGCATCTGGGTCAACCAGACCATAAATTGACCTTTTGCTTCTCTGTTCTTCTAATGGAGTTCTAAAGTCTTTTGATGGTCAGTTTGTTTGCAGACCCTCCCTTTCCTCTTCAGGGCTGTCGTTAAGAGTGTTTTTTAAACGACGCACAGTTGCGCGGTGTGTATTTTTGGATGTTGTTCTTGTTGACCACTTTTTCTTAAAGACCACAAAGTCACAATCTTGAAATCGGTTTGTCTCCTGTGTAGAAGGGTGGGTGGGGGGTGTTTCATCAGAGAGGGGCAGAAGAAAGGGGCTTCCCGGAGGTGAATTTCCACACGTTCGTCTGTGTGGCAGGACAGCTGGTTGGAGAGATAGGCTCAGCTCAAGCTGCTTTGACCACATTGTCTGAGTTCTGGCTCTCTTGGGGACCTGTCCAAAAAAAAAAAAAGAAAAACCCTGGCCACCTCTATTTTTTACTCTGTGCTGACTTGTCAGCTGCCCTTGAACAGCCCATGGGGGACCTCTCTTGGGGGACCTCCTTGCACCAAGCTCTGTTGGAACACTGCATGCCTGGGGGACTCCAGGGGCACTCCCTCTTTTGTTCCCCTGTAAATAAGATCAGAGTTTTATTCCCTCCGTTCTGTGTACAGACACAGACAAAATTCTCCTCGGGGGAGTAACAGGGCTTGGCAGGACTATCGATCATTGCCCCAACCTGACACCAGAAGCCGTTTTATACTTTTCTCAAAGGCAGCAGATTGAAGGCGGGCTTTGTAGTGACCCAAATGACTCCTAGAAGGGTGGAGGGTTCAGCGGCTTTGGAGTATTTGGAGTGAAGGACAAGAACAGTTAGCCACTCCCTTATTACCTGTAGCAATAATTAGCCTTATTAACTAATGTCATTGATGACCTGTTGAAAAATCATACGCTTTTAATACACTATGAGAACAGGGTTCCAAAAGTATGTGGACACCTGACCATTACATCACCCATACACTGTATGCTTGTTGAACATCACGCTCCACATTTATTCCCACTTTACTTTGGCTACAATAAGCTCCACTCTTCTGGGAAGGTGCTCCACTAGATTTTGGGGCGTGGCTGTGGGGATTTGTGTTCATTCGGCTACAACGGCGTTATCGAGGTCGGGCACTGACGTTGGGCGAGGAGGCCTGGGGTGCAGTCGGTGTTCAGTGGAGGTGATGTCAGGGGTCTGTGCAGGACACTCGAGCTCTTCCACTCCGACCTTCATGGAACTTGTACGCAGGGGCATTGTCACGCTGGAATGGGGTTGGACCTACCCGTACAGCACGCAAAGACATTCTGTACAGTTATGTGCCTCCAACTTTGTGGCAGCAGTTTGGGGAAGAACCACATTTGGGTGTGATGGTCAGGTGTCCGCAAACCTTTGGGTGTACGTACATGAGGAGAACCAATTTATGCATTTTAATAACAAAGTGACCTTGGATGGGCTGCTTTCCTTTGTCTTTCATGCCTGGAACAGACAGGCTCGGGGGCTGATGTTTGAGTCACGTTTCTGATACACGCAACCAACAGACACAAAACCAGCACACAGAAACTGTGGCGAATCGCTCCACTGCCAAACATGCAGCCCAAGCACCTTGGCTGAACCTCTGGCCAACAATCCTGACCTTCACAGAGACTTAGCTGTTTCGGCGCCGTTACACTGGAAAGCCTCCGTAATTCTAAAAACATCTGTGAGTTTTCTCTGGGGATGTGTCTAACTGCCAGATAACAAACAGCCCGTATTTAGTTTGTTGTTTTAACGTTTTAATATTCTTTATCTTCAGTTGAGTCAGCTTCTGTCCTGCATAGCAACAGCGCTGAGTGACGGAGTGACGGAGACTCTCTGCCAGGCAACATTTCTTCTATTTTTAACTTTGTAATGCTGCGGTTTGGGGTCCTGCAGTATGGTGAACCCAGCCACTGGTCTAAACCTGAATGTGTTCCAGGTGGAAAGCGACAGTGCCTTATTCACGAGTTTTGATTATTCAGCATGTGATTTCAGAAATTATTATACGCACAGGACATTTTTTTTCGATGGAATAAAAACGTGTTCTATTCCCTTCCAGCGGGTTTCATTCATTTGGTTCGACAGCATGCAGTGTTGTTAGCATATCGCTTGTCCTGGGTGTATTGCGTCACTCTGCCCAACGGAGAATGAGGTTTACTATATTGCATGGTTGTCAAGACAACATGACGTCACACGTCGGAGCTGATGCGAAGAGTCACTCACCGAGAGAGTTTTGTGCTGCGCATGCGCACAAGCATTTCTTTGAACACCCGAAAGGCTCCCAAAACTTCATTAGATATTCTTCATGCATATTTACAAGAGAAAAACATGCCAGCGGACATCGAAAAACTGGAAAAGTGACACGTCAGAGATGTAAAACTTCCGCGCTAGCGAGCGACCGTGACAGTTTGGACGTAAACATGGCCGCCAGGTTTGCTTCGTTAAATGCGGAAGATTTTGAGAGAATTTTGAAAGAGAAAGACGCGTTGAGCACCTGAAAGGAATGCGTATGCATAATAATAATAATAATAATAATAATAATATCGGCTGGCTTTTTTTCGTGGTCTATCAGATATATTCCATTCAGCTCCTCATCTTCGACTTGTTCAGTATCATGCTCGCTGAATGGAATATATCTGATATACGACTCAATATTATTGAAATATTAAATAAGGCCAAATTTCTGTTGGTTTGCAGCCCCATTTTATTGAAGATATGAAGAACTTTGTGTTTATACAAGTAAGAAATCAGAATTTAGCTCCGACAGTCTGAACTCGAGGTCCTCAGTGGGTGTGTCTGTGTTTTTATTCATTTTTGGATTGTTTCTGCATCGAGATTGTGACACGACAGTCAGGTGAAGCAGAGGAAGCAAAATGACTGATAAAACGAGACTTTGGTTCAGCACTGTGTGAGCACTGAAACGCGCTTCTTACGCCTGGTTTACGCTTCATCGTAAGCGTTACGTAGCATTAGCACTCAGCTACCTCTGATACTTTAAACCTTTCGAAGCTGATAGATTTTATAAAGGAACACCCAGCCAGCTCGCTATGGGAAATACGATGCTCCTGGGTGACAAGACGCTGTATGAGAAAAGGACTGAACACCCGTAAGTGTGTGCCCCGCCCGATTCACACTGGCTGTTTGCCGTTGAGGTGGTTTCAGAGAACGAGGAGACTTATTACCTCCGCCAGCTGTGTTGTTGGAGGACGTTATGGTCTTGTCTCTGTTTGTTTGGTCCCAACGTAACCCAAAACGCAGTGAACGGATTTTAATGAAATTTGGAGGAAAGATGGGCCAAGGAACAACCGATTGGATTTTGATGCAAATCTGGATTTGCATGTAAACATCTGAATATTCTAGCGCGTGGCTTGGTGGAGGTATGTCCTCTACTGGGTGCCCTTCTCGTTGTTTTTTTTTCTGAACTGCCTCACACCTACCTCTCCAAAGTGCCTCTGGGACTCTGCGGAGGGAGGTTGTGGAAGCCTGTTCAGGAGGACGCGTTGCCGTGAAGCCTGGTTTGCCTTGAAGTCGTCTGAATAAGAGAAACGTCTGATGCTCGCAGTACATCACGTGTCGACACTAAAACCTGTCCTGACTGTTTCTCTGCAGTCTAGACGTATTGTTGGGAAAGCATTAAAGGGTTTACAGAGTGTCTCAGTTCAAGGTTCAAGCTCTGCTTTAACAATTCACAAGCTACAACATCGAAGCCAGATGTCATCAGCGCGACCTGCGTGCATGAACGGGCAGGTGACGATGTGGGAGTTATTCAGCTTTGTGGGGAAAACGATCCGCTGCGTAAAACCGTCTCCGTGATTAGAGGGAGACACTGTGGAGCTTATCTTATGGGGATTAGTGGGAGGAGATTTGGGAAGGAAAGCCATACTTTGCTCTCGTAAAACCTGATTATCTGTCATTTTACAGCTTTTCCCTTCTTTACTACCAACAGTGACGTGTTATCTGTGCTTTATATGGATGATATCAACAATACTTGCCATTAAAGTGTAAATATGTTGTGGCGTTTGTGAATTTTGGCTGCTGTGTCCGAACTGATGGATAATTCATTGGTAACAGAGTGAAATTGGTTGGCGTTGGCGCGGTTGGTAGATGCACACTGGTCCTTCTGTGGGCTTTTGCTTTTAAGTTTGTTTGTTTCTTAATTTTCCAGGGAAGTGTAAGCAGGTCAAGTTACGATTTTCTTAAAAACCCACCTTTGGCTGAGCAGTAAATGGTTTTATTGCATTGCTTATGCTGATAAGACGTTGGGTTTCTCAGCAGCTGAAGGTTCCACTCCTGTGTAACACCACACTGCCCTGGACAGGCGATGAGGACCAGGTGGTGTTTTTCTCATCCTTCTCCTGCTGTTGTAGCCCATCCACCTCAGAGCTGTGCTTTGTGAGATGCAGTTCTGCTCACCGCGGTAGTAAAGAGTGATCGAGTCACTGTGGCCTTCCTGTCAGCTCGAAGCAGCCTGGTCGTCCTCTCCGACTTCTCTCAGAGCGACCACACGCTTCACACTATTCACACTGGGTGAACAACCCATGAGATCAGCAGTTTGTGAACTCCTCAAACTGACCCGTCTCGCACCATCAGCCGTGCCACATCACGGAGATCATGCTGATGCTGAAGCTCTTGACCTGTATCTGCATGGTTTAATGCTGCATGACTGGCTGCACGATTGGAGATGTATGCTATATATAGCATTTTCGCTGTTGGTATTTTAATCCTTACAGTATCCGCAGCAGACAGCGTCGTATCGTTTTGAGAGGAGTCAGTAAACATTAGGATTTGACAGAGATGAAACCTTATCTGTTGCCCTTGTCAGACCTTTGCAAGGTATCGGGTGACGGATCTGAGAGAGAGTCAGGCCCATGGGGTAAATCCTGACGATTACACACAAGCCTGTAAACTGGAGCCAGTGCTCCACCTGTTCGCATTCCTGTGCCTTCAAACTGAGGGGTTTTCCCAAGGCTTGATTCAGGACACGGCCTGCAGCGGCACGGAAAATGGTGGGACGTTACGAGTAAAAAAAAAAAAAAAAAAAGTCCTTTATGTGCAAATCATAGTACATCACTATGACTATGGGCTAATATTAGAAATAAAGAAAACAGTGTGTGTGTGTGTGTGTGTGCATGCGATCTTCCTTTGTTTTCCTTGAAATGCTTTTATTTCATCATTTGGAAAAAAAATCCCCAACCCTGAAAGCACGGGTCTCGTTTAAAGGCTCGACAGTGGAGGATTTGAAGACACAACATCGGAACACTTCCAGACTTAGTCTTCCTCTCTTTTGAGATCCGATCTTCATTTTGTTCAGAGTTGACTCATTCAGTTGGTCCATTTCTGACTGTGTCAATGTTTTGCCGTGAGATGCCGGCATTTTCTAGCTCCACCACGCAATCAGTCCGTCTCTTTCTGTTCTCTTCTTCCCGTCATTCCTTTTTAAGGTGAATTGCAAGGAAGGGTAAATAAGGAGAAAGTGCCATTACTTTTTCAGCACATTTCACTGCACTACTTTTCTAGCTGTGCTTCTTTTGTCGGGCCCCCAGCACCCCTGCTGGGCATTGTGGGAGAAGGCCTCCTCAGTGGGGGCTTGTGGGAAAGGCCGTAGACTCACTCATCAACACTGACAAAATCAATGGAGTGGTGCACAAATGGGGACCCCAGGAATCTGACTGGCTTCAGGGCAGAGACGGGGAATAAAGCGTCCTCCTCGATCTGGCGAAGGGTCCAGGATTTAGTGCAATCAGTCCGTTAGCGTGTGCAGGATTACAGCTTAGTCTGAAATGACAGCGTTTAGCAGGCGCTCTTATCCACAGCGACTTGCAGAAGAAGCCCCATCATAAACGTCCTCATGCTAACACTAATGCGTCTGGGTCCAGGATGCACCAGCTATAGAGTACGGTCGAGCCAAAGCCCGGTTAGAGAGAAAAGTCTCTGTAATGTGTGTCTTTCCTCTACCGTGCGGTTCTGCAGCAGTTCTTCCATCACCAAGTGGTGCAATATCCCTCGTCCTCTGCGCTTTTCTCTCTCAAGGTGTGATTCCTGATGGAGTTCTCTTTTTCCTGTGATATTATTTTGCAGCCCTAATATTTGTGATTTAATAAAGATTCGTGTTAGTTAAACCGCTTTCAAGGTTCAGTGAAAGTTTGAGAACTGCTGCTTACTCCCAGATCCAGATCTAGTCACTGGTTCAATTGGTCATGGAAGCAGAAAGGAGGCGGCATTATGGGTGAAGAGGAAACAGTTTTAGCCATAAACCAGCAGTGAGAAGGTTAACTGATCCACCCTCTCGGGTACAGTGTCCGAGGCACTGTTTCTGACCCAGTGATGTCTGAAATATTGCTGTTTAGTTTCCGAATATTCACCGATTTTACGTTTTCTTTGTGCTACTTTATGGAAAATTGGCATACGAGTCACGCTGGATGGAATGGAAACGTAACTCCTGTTAGTAGTGTGTACAAACGCTGACGTGAGCCAAGTCAGTCTCAAGTTCATCATCAGGAGAACAGAACAGGTCCGGGGTGTGTGTGTGTGTGTGTGTGGGGGGGGGATACGACGGTAATTAAAGACCCTTGAGCAAAGGGGCCCTGTAGCTCTTAGATGGATTTCATCCCCCCTCTTTAAACTCCGCCCTCTAATCCCTGCTGGAACAAGCAAATTGGGCCTTTGAGGCTGTAAGAGGAGAAGGCCATCGGGGGAGAATGGAGAGGGCAAGCTATTCTAGCTGTAGTGCGCTAATAACTGCCTAATTAATCACATCCAAACACTCGCGTAGGAAACGCAGCATATACACATGTACAGTACAATAGAGGCTTTGGCATACAGCAGAACCGCCTCCCTCCCTCCCTCGCTCGCTCCCTCGCTCGCTCCCTCCATCGCTCTGTGTGTGTTTTGTGAGTTCGTTTGAAGAGCGCTCTCGGCGTGATGGCCCGTGGGAGGATGAGGCTCATGTTTTGGCAAATGGAATGAGAATTGCTCTAAAATCAGCTTGTCCTGCTCTCGTGCTCTTATCAGAGCCTTTCTGTGTCAGAGCTGTAAAGCTGCACTTCCACACACTTTCTTAATCAGTCAGATGCTTTTGGTGCGAGTTTTGGACCATTATATCCATCTACGATGCTGAAAAATGGCAATAATATTTAAAAACGAAATAAAAAGTCCTACTCCAAAAGGAGTGAGATGTAACGCGGCTAAATTTCACCTCCTCAGTCTCGCTAACATGCAGCATGTTTAAAGGTGAACTAAAGCTCCAGTGAAGCTTCGTAGACACGGTGAGCACGGCAGCGTCACGCGCCACTCTGTGTCGGAGGGGACGTGGAGTGAGGGATGGGTTTTACAGACACGCGCTGTTGAGTTGATCCTCGTACTCATTTTCCTTTGTTTAATAAAGTTCTCTTTCTCGCTCGAAGGCTCTTCGCTTGACTTTATTCTTCGACCCTGATTGATTTCAACACTCAGAAATGGGGAAACCGTTACCTTGAGTTACACCGAAAAGGTAAAAATGCTGCCGTTGAACATCTTGTGTTTTATACAAGCTCAATAACAAATCAGTATCAGCACTGTCCTCCTTTTTTCCCTCGTTTTCCCTGTCCGAACTAAAATCGTGTTTAATCTTTGAGGAAGATGAGTGTGGAGCACTTCTAATTTCACTCTCTGACGGTTGTGACATTTTCAGGCTCAAATCCCAAATGCTTTCGTATCTCATGCGGTACAAGTTTGTTGCATGCTTCTTAAAACCAGATTCCGCTTTGTAATTGTGGTGTTTCAAAACACGGGCTGACACAAGACGTCCCTCATCGCTGCCAAGAACGGAGCTGTTAATTTTTCACTCAGGGAATTATTTCACATCATTCCTGTTTTATTTCAAGGAAATGAATTTCTGAAATCCTCTCCGACGCTGGAGATGGTCGGATGATGGTTGGTTCACAGGAGGATTGAGTGGTTGTAGAAAACGAGTAAAATTGCACAAGCTTGGGCCAAGTTGAAGAATCGCATTCAGAAGGCCTAGAGACTCTCGAGGAGCCTGTGGAAGCTCTCCAGAATGTGGAACCGGTTTTGGATGGAACAGTGCTGAGAAGCTCTGGTGAAGTCTCAGTAGTTGTTTTTAGAAAGTTTGAAGAAGTCATGGACGGTTTGAGAGGATTTGGGGATGCGCCGCCGCAGCGTTGAAGCTTTTGAAGTGTTAAGTAAGCCTTTACTTGTGCCTCTGGCTGAAATGTCTGCACCGAGCTGCCTGCTCTGGTTCTTGTTAACTCGAGTTCTAATCTCTGAGAAACATTTTGCGTAAAATAGGGGCAATTGCGGTTGCTCTGGTGTGGGTGTATTGTGGGAAAGCCACTAAAACTGATTACGCTCGCTCCTGTGTAACTTTTGTGTGCGGCTGAGAGATTTGCCGAGGTGGTCCCGTCCTGCAAGGCAGCGTTCGGTCTCGGATCGTTTCATCTTCTCGTTCTTCTTGGGCGGCACGGTGGTGTAGTGGTTAGCACGGTCGCCTCACAGCAAGAAGGTTCTGGGTTCGAGCCCAGTGGCTGGTGGGGGCCTTTCTGTGTGGAGTTTGCATG
Organism: Potamarius usumacintae; assembly: GCA_025447855.1. Lineage (NCBI taxonomy): Eukaryota > Metazoa > Chordata > Actinopteri > Siluriformes > Ariidae > Potamarius > Potamarius usumacintae. The sequence goes on along the minus strand of JAOEHJ010000007.1, from coordinate 54,139,527 downwards.
TTC
>JAOEHJ010000007.1:54057024-54068851 GCA_025447855.1 Potamarius usumacintae | reverse complement strand
TCTCATTTGTTTAACTGGGTTCTCTTTATCTACTTTTAGGACTTGTGTGAAAATCTGATGATGTTTTAGGTCATATTCATGCAGAAATATAGAAAATTCTAAAGGGTTCACAAACTTTCAAGCACCACTTTACGTGTACAGATTTTTCCCACAAACATCATCGCAGCAGCTCACGAGTCTCGTCACGTTACGTCATTGTGTTTTAGTCCAGAGACTCGGTCATCATGTTTATTTTCCTTCAGCTTTAAGTCACGTAAATCTGGTACTGTAGTAGATTTTGTTGTGTTTTCTCTCATAAAATTTCTCACAAACTGTCTTAACAAAACAAAGAAACACCATAATACAGCTGTCAGTGCACTGAGATTTCTAAACCCTCCAGTCATCATTTATTTCATCTGTTTTTCTTTCCTCCCCTCTTCCTTCACTACAGCTTTCTCACCCGTACAACTCCCTCTCTCCTTTCATCTTCTAATTCACTCTTTTCGTTTCACCAGAATGGCCGAGTGAAGGTAGTTGAACAGCATGACGGGGTGTTTGGATTGAAACAGAGAGTGTGTTCCAGAGATCAATATAATGAGCTCGAAATCACTCACATGCACGCGTGTGTGTGTGTGTTTAATGATATTCACTGCTTCTGTAAATAAGACTTTATCGATACAAAGGAGAGAGTTTTGTGAGCAGACGGATTAAATAGCTTACTGTCTGCTGTACGTTCAGCGTTTTTGATGCTGGTGTCACTGAACGCGTCTGCATGATGTGTGTGTGGCTTTTCCTTGTGATGTGGAGTCGAGTTGGACGCGTCACACTGTGTGGCCTCATTCCTCAAACTAAGCAGCTTTAGGCAAATATGAAGTTGTGTTGAATTTGCAGTCCTTATCCTACGTAACTGATGAACTCTGTGTGTGTGTGTGTGTCAGCAGGAGAGTAGTTATACCAACGAGAAGATCCGTATCGTGGAGGGGGTGTGTCTCCTCTCAGGGGAGGAGCTTTACTGGGAGGATCTGAAGCAGCTGAAAGTGTGTCGAGGAGGCACCTTTAAAACCTGCATGCGCACCGACACGGTGTCCTTACAGGCGAGCTCCGCCTCCCTTCAGGCAAGCTCCGCCTCCTTAGATGACACCGAGACCGAACAGCTGCTTCAGGGTGACCAATCAGAATGCTCGAGTCTGAACACTGCTCCCGTGGTCACGCCCAAACGCCACAGCACGCTCCCGGACACGGGCTGGGTCCCAAATCGCAAACCCTCCACTGAGAGCGAAGTGTGAAGCTCAGTCTCACACACACACACACACACACACACACACACACACACACTGCACTGGCTCACCATCCAGTATCTTCAGTGGACGAACAATGCTACTATTACATCGTATATTGTTTGTTTTCAGAGAAATATGATCAGACCCGGAGCAAAAGAACAACAGACAATTTAAGAAACACTAAAATATTGATCTATCAGTATACTGGGCACTGTTGTTGTTGTTGTTGTTGTTGTTGTTGTTGTTTTAAAGACAGATTATTATGTGTAAAATGATTTTTTTTTTTTTCCCCCCGATTCGATGGTAACCACCAGACGGTTTTTAACAGGAGGCTCCGCCCCTTGCCCCTCCCCCTTCATCACTCATCTTTCCTTTATGGACTTTATTTCTCTGAAACTCTTTCTTCATTATAAAGTGCTGAAACCGCTCAAGGCCTCACAGGACTTGGACGACTGACGGCGCACACGTCCAGAGCTCCGTCGTGGTTCTTTCTCGACCTCGCGACAGATACAACACAAACAGCCTCATGATGGAAACACGCCTTCTGTTCCTCACCGTCTGTCTCTCAGCTCCAACGTTTTACTCTCCTCTCCTCTCCTCTCCTCTCCTTCTTTTGTAAATGCAGACAGTATCGACATCATGTACTTGACTGACAGTTAGAAAGGAACAGCTCAGTCAGAAATCACACGCACGCGCGTTCCTCTTCACCCAAATGTAGCTGTTCAGTCCAAACTCTGAGTGGTTTTTGTTTCTTTGCCGTTTTTTCCACATCATCTCACTGAAAATAAGAACGCAAACGAAAAAAGCAAAAGTATTGGTACTCTTACCCCTGTAGTCCTGAGTGTGATTCCCGACCCGCTCGTCTCTCTCTCTCTCTCTCTCTCTCTCTCGTATCTCCTAACTGGATTGGACTCGTTCAGGGCAGCGTCAGAACGCGCCGGTGTTTTTCTCCTTCTCTGTTCTTGCGTGCGTTTCGCTGATGTTTATCCTGCTGAAGGCCCATGGCCTGTTTCTGACACTGAGCTTCAGAATGCCTTGATAAATCTTCTGACTTCCCGGCGATCTTAGAGCCTTCACACTGATCGTTTTTGGCTCCCACTGTTCTTCCTCCCTCCCCGCCTCAGACCCTTCTCTGATTTTCCTTCTGTTTGCCCGTTCAGCAGCGAGAAGTGGAACTCCATCCATTCCAGCTGGCTGCCTGACTCATTATAAGATTAATAGCGATTGTGCTAGTCATGTCGATCTGAACAGTCTGCGCAAACTATCACCACAGGTCAGTTTTTATTTCTTACAACTTTTCAAAGGGTACCAATAATTTTATCCGGTGAAAACCAAAGAGACACGGGTGTAGATTTTTGAGTGGGAAATTTTTATTGACACAAAATCACGGGGAGGGGTGCCAAGATTTTTTGGCCACGTCTGTATTTCCTCTTGTATCAGTCGCAAACAGATTCATTCATCCAGGATGTACAGCGTGCATGCCTATTATCAGAAGAAAATAGAAATAACTCCGTAATGACTTCCTTAGCTGTTTTTTTTTTTCCTGCTCCCCGAGTCGTCCTGCGTGTTCGGCGTAAGAGGACCAGCGTGTTCATAAAGCTCATTTTGAACCAAACTGTTCCGTAATCCATGGAGTATTTTATCACGACTAAATCATCATGATGCGCCGCGATCATGAAACTGTTTTTAAGTATTGCGATATGATATTTTAGGCGTATCGCTCAGCCCATATTCAGAAGACTGAATTCCTCAAGGCGAAAGGGTTTAAAAAAAAAATAACTGTATGAATGAAGTGAAAGTGCCAAATGGTGTGATGTTTTCTTCACTACATACTGTATTTATATTTCTGGAGGTGTGTTTGGCTTTTCTGCCTTTTTTTTTTTTTTTTTTCACATTTTTGAGTCAGTCCATGGTCGAAAACCTCTTGATTTCAGTGAATGGACACACACACACACACACACACACACACACACACACAGAGCGCTATAGATCAGTTAACTTCTCAAGTTTCAGCACAATGCTGATTTGCTGCTAACACACACACACACACACACACACACAAAGGGCATGTGTCGATAATTGGTGTTACAGTATATTTATCATATTGTACGATATCCACAGTATTTCAGTATAAACAATTCGACTTGCTGCCCCAGCGTGCTTTACTCAGGGGAGGCGGTGTGGACCGGCGACGCCTTAAGGGGCAGTGATGTGAGGAACACGCAGGAACAGAGCGGCAGTGATGTAATGACCAGAGACCGCGGAATATCAGTGAAATTTGGCGACTTGTAGCAAAGACGTGTGAAATAACCGCTGGCCATGCAAACTGTCCCAAGTTAAACTAATCAGAACTTTGAGGCAACGTGATTGAGGCGACGACCAGCGGGACTGAAGGATACCACTGACCAACCAATGAATATACGAGAGGGTTACCGAGGCAACCAGAGCCTGGACTGTCCCCAACCAACCAACTGTCAGTTACAGTAAAGTGTCGGCAAAGCTTCTGTCTGCCTGTGAGCTGCAGTGATGACGTCACCACGGTTCACTCAGCGCGACGGTCATGACGTGTATAAATCGGCTGATGTTCTTCTCACGGTTACATTTAGTTCGAGAGCGAACAGGAATCACCTGTTGGTTTGTTTCTTGCTCCATGAGCCGTCTCAGAGTCTAAGCAGTGAATTCATTAGCGGTTCAGCTTGTGGAGGTGTGTGTGAGACTCACGAATCAGAAGAGCGAGCAAGCGACTGCTGGAATAAACATCAAGAAAAATCCCAAATGAGACGAAGGCCTTTGTTAGGAACACAATCAAAACAGGCAGTCATGGAAACAGTTCAGAATTTTTCTTTAAGAAAAAATAAAAGTGAAGATTTAATATCGGCACATGCCTGCCACACACACACACAGTGAGGCCAATAATCCAGCCAGATGGACTCGGCAGCTACTTCAGCCTCCGCTCTCGGCTTTCTCTAACACGTCCATGTAACCCGCTTCCTGTTTGACCGACAGATTTCAAGATGACTGACGCAAAACCAGTTGTACAGAGTTTAAACTGCAGAGATGCATTTCTGTCTGTTAAAATATGTTTTATTGTTATTGTATAGTTCCTTTTTTGTACAAAGGGATTTTTTTCTTTTGTTTTTTTTACTTGTGTTAAAGGGATTGTGAGCATTTTTCTAATTTATTCACACAAAGTCAGACGGATTCAGCTTCGTTTTATGTTTTATTTTCTTCTCTGTGTCCAGGTTTAGTAGCATCAATAATAATAATAATAATAATAACAACAATGTTTTATATTGTGAAGTGTTTTAGCAGCTCTCCTTGTCTTCATTAATCCATTTTCATAAACTCTAATATTTTGCTTTAAAAAAAAACAACACTAAATTAGCTATGATGAGTTCCTTTAATGGGACGGTGCAGCAAAAATCAGAAGTGTACAGCATCTCACTGACCTCACAGCTCTTCATGTACTTGCTTCAAATCATAATGTCAGTTTTCAATAAGTGACTTTTGTAAAATAGCTGTTATAACAGAGTTATTACTGTACTCTATTGGGGTTTATAAAAATGAACTACGAAGGCAGTTTGTGAAGGTTATTTAAACCAAAAACTTGGGTACGTTTTTGTTTAAAAATGAGCATTATGACTGGTTCTGTGATGATTTTATGCATGAGCTGTAGGAAAGCTGTGCTTATCAGGATTTTAAATACCGTGAGCTGTTTCTAAACACAGACTGAACAGCAGCTTCTGCACTCGGAGAAGAAATAAAACAGTGAATCGCTCCTCCTGACTTTGTGAAAGCAGATTTAAAAAACATTTAATTGCCAGAACGCTCGACAGTCCCTTTATCTTGACTCACTGGAAAGGACTTAATGAACCACTTTCTCTTTTTTTTTTATATTGTCCACACCATGTTGATGATGTGCCAGTTATTTAACAGAGTGCTCTTTTATGTCTCAGAAAGATCAGTACACATGTAACTGTTGTAAAGTTAATTAAGAGATATTTATAATTCCTTTGTTTGGATGTCACTTGGATGTAAATATGAAAAATCTGTATATGAATTTTCTGCTTTGCGATACTAACAAGCCGTGTTGTGTGACCGTGAATTACTTCTTTCCTATCTTTTAATATAAAACTGCATTTGCATTTGAATAGAAATGTAGTGCATTGTTTTGTTTTGGGGTTTGTGTGTGTGTGTACCAAACTGTGCATTTCTGAAATGTGATTTAATAATAATAATAATAGGCCTGATTTTTATTAATTAAATAATCCACAGATTGAACCAACAACCGAAACAACCCTGTACTCCTCCTCATCTGCAACATGCATTTCTTTCAATACACACAAACTTTTCATCTCGATCCAGCCTGAAAACCAAAAGCCTGAGTTTCTGGATGAATCGTTATCAGCATATCTCCGGATTAGTAACACAAAATGTCATCTGAATCAGTGTTGGAGTCGAGTCACTAAACCTCGAGTCCGAGTCATGAAAAAAAAATTTGAGTCGAGTCCGAGTCCAAGACTCCAACTGCACCATGTGACGGTGTCTGTTTCAGCGCCGTTATCATGAGTTTGATCCTGAACATGGCGTATGAACAGGTGAATGTGCTTCTCTTTGTCAGGGAGTGTGAAGTATTCTGTCAGAGACGGTTGGGAGACGGATGTAAGTGCAGAAGGTGCGTTTATTAATACAAGTGAAGACAGGTAAACAATCCAGAATGGCAGGCAAAATCATAAAACAGTGAAACAGGCAACAGGTCAAGCAAGACACAAGCAGGCTATCGTTAGCTCGGCAGAATCAAAGATGAGAAACAGGAAATCAGGGATCAGGAAACCAAACAAGGAAATAAGGCTCAGTAAAGTGTCAGCAACGCAACTCAATACTTCGCAAAGTAAGTGTGTTTTCACAGTTTTTTTGTTTATTTCGTTGATTTAAAAGGGACAATTCACATTAATCAACATCTCCATCTGAATTAAAAATGTAAATGTGCCAGAGTTAGCAAATGAGCTAATTTTCATCTGTAGTCCCTTGGCAGGTCAGTACAGCAACATAAAACAACAAAACAACAACATCAACAACAACAAAAAAAAAAACAATACAAGCACCCAGCACAAGAATGAGTAATTTTTTATATAGGTGTGAACTATATTACTAACGTTACTGTTTTTATATAGGTGTGCTGATTACGCCTTAATCCTGTGCAGGTGCGAGTTGTTTACAAGCGTGCATGCGAGAGTCCGCGCGGCACATGCACTGTCCAGAACGGGTCCGAGAGTCTATCTGATGCACGCGCCAAGGCGCGCAGGTGTGACACTCTTTGCATGAAATTAGTATAAAAATTAACATAGATATAAATATCTTATGCCAAATTATTATGGCATGTGACAAAAAATAAAGAAAGAATCAGAGTCCTCGTCTCCAATTTACAAGTCAGAATGCAGTTAATGCACGAGTCTGAATCCAAGTCCGAGTCATCAGTGCTCAAGTCAAAGTCAAGTCACAAGTCCGAGTCCTGGACTCGAGTACTACAAGCCTGGTACAGACTGGGTAAAATGGCCATGTGTTATAGTATTGTTATGTATATTTTAGCTAGCTAACCAGGCATTCAGGCCAGAGCAGTGTGTTGTAAGAATGTGAGCCAAATCATATATTATTGGTAGCTAACTAATGTTAGGTGAATAGTTTGTTCGGTAGATCGGTGATACATGGGTGCTGGTCCTTGATCAGGCAGTCACAGTAAGACTAAATAGTAAATGTGTTTACAGTTGTATTGATGTAGACAATAAAGTTATTTTATTCTGATCAAAAATGATTCTGTAGCACTTTGCAATTGTGAGTTGTGGACCAAACTGTATACTACTACACTAAATACTATGCCACTACACCACTGGCATCATTAACTACTGAGGTATATTATTTAGTGCATTACTGCATTAAATGGTTTGAGATGCAGCTTTCCATTTATTATTAATGTGTATTACTTGGGACTTGCAGCTGTGAGATTAATCCATACAGTGAAAAACAGTGCAGGACAACTTCACATTAAGAAATGCTCTTCCTCAAGAAGCACACAATAGTATTTTCCTAACAATTTAATGAGGTTCATTAGAGAACAATATTATTGCTTTAAATGTAGCTCCTGGCTTGGGAGAGCAGCAGTGACCTTACAGCAATTTGTTAAGGGCATCAGGCCCCCAGCTCTGTACAATTTCCTCTATGTTTAATTAAAAAGCGCGGAAAGGCACCTCACTGGCAACATGGGTTCCTGCAGAATGACACTGACCTCGACTGTGTGTGTTCCCATCCTTCAGACCCCTCTACAGTCTCTCAGTCTCAGACACAGGAAACTTGTAGGGCTACTGAAAGAACCACAGGGGTGTTTTCATTACTCCTTATCTCATGCCATCAGCTCCAATAACAAGAAGCCTGCTGTAAATTCCTTGTTATGTAAAACTAAATGAAAGCAGAACCAAGATGGAGCCTTGGACAACCACGAAGGCACATTCTCTGCCTGGTAAAAGCTGGTGGCAGCTGAGATATAGAAAGTGAGAGAACTGTTACGATGCATTTGTGTCAGAGCCATGGGGGCATTTTCTCCATCAAGAGCAATTACAGCTGATGTGACATGTTTTGCGTTCCTCAGGGGTGACAAAGGTAACGTATTGACTTAGATTTGAGCTGGAAATAAAGAAAGAGAGAAAGCATGCAGTTTCATTTTGGAAGATTTTTCTAAAATCCACCTCATACGCTGCATCTGTGATAAGTGAGAAAAGTATCCATAGTTCCATAAAACATGGCAATTTGCAGAGCAAGTACTGCAAACCTTTTGAGAGCAAACACAACCTATAACACATAAGTAATGACAATGTCATGTGCTTGTGTAACTACATGATACACAACCCACTGGTTGGCTGTGCGGTAAATGCTTCCACAGCCCTCCAGAGGCAAGCCATGGGTAGACAGATGTTTCATTTCATGTCATGCTCTGTACCCTCTTACTCACACCAACACCCCAAGCGCGCACACACACAAATACGCACTCAAAGAACAACTCTTCTCAATGAATGATAAAGGCTTCTCGTTCAGAACAAGCTCAATCAAGATTTTACAAGTCAACACTCGCAATGGTAGGAGTACATACAGTACACGCCCACATACAGACATGCTTCCTCTCACAAGCAAGGTTCTTATCACTTTCCCTCTCAGATAGTGAATAATGGCTTTGTTCAGGGGGGTTTGGACTTCATAGCGTAAAACGCTTACTGTTGCTGAAGTTCCACTCACCCTTTGACCTCTCAGACTTCAGCACCAACACAAAGGCCTCATCCCACAGGAGCTGAGGTGTAAGACTTAAACCTCACAAAAGGAGAACTGGGGTCACAAAAGGCATGTTTTTCCTCCAATCTCTCAGACCTTCGGAACTCTATAGGGCAATAAATTGCCAAGGCTAAATATCAGTTGAAGCAGGATATAGTAGGAGTGCATGTGCAGACCTAGTGGGAGTGAAGGGTGGCTCACAGGGCAGTGTGCTTGTAGAAAGGATGATTTGGAGGGTCCCTCCAGGATTTTTTTTTGTTGTTGTTGTTGTTTTGATAGATACTGATTTTTTACTGCAAGTTGGCATAGTGGTTAGCGTGTCTGCCTGTTGACCAGGAAGGAGATCGTGAGTTCTACTCATGGTCAAGTCATACCAAAGACCATCACAAAAATGGTACCTACTGCCATCTGGTGAGGCATGTCGCAATACAGATGTGAGTAGGGAGTCAAACTCTCACGGTTACGAGAGGACCAGCCCTCCACTGTAACCCTAGCTATGTAATAGGCAAGAGGCCTTGGGCTACTGAAACAGAGATCGGCGCCATCTGTTGTGCCTCGTGGCATGGGAGGGACTTTGACTTGACCGATTCCTTGATTTATAAAGCGGTTCCCTATTATCTATACCGTTTATTTGTCAGGGTCATAGGGAAGCTGGAACCGATCCTAGGTGTCTTCACGCAAGAAGTGGGGTACACCCTGGGCAGGTTGCTAATCTATCACAGGGCTAACACAAAGACGAACAACCATTCACATTCACACCTATGGGCAATTTAGAGTAGCCAGTTGACCTAATCTGCATGTCTTTGAACTGTGGGAGGAAACCAGAACACCTGGAGGAAACCCACACAGCCACAGGGAGAACATGCAAACTCCTGTTCTATTTTGAACCCTCTCTGAAAAGTTCAAAAGAAAGATATTAATGTGTACCCTTGCTTGTCACTGTGGTGGTACCCACATGGGTATCTTTCACCTCGGAAACTGAATGTACTGTGAATGTCTTTGAAACTCATTTAATGAATTTTAAAGTTATATTCACTTTCTCAATAATAAAGATGTATTTCAAAAGGTACAAAAGATGTGTCATTGTGGGTAGACCACAATGATGAGCACAAGTACAGGTTAATGCCACAGCCATCCATGGCCAGAGCCAAGGAAGCAAAACTAGTTATGCTGTCTCTGGGTGAGAGGGATGGCATACACTCTCTCCACAATCGCAGTATGACTCGCCACTCATGGGCATCTGTAAGCTCAGGTATGTGGAAGACGGTAGAGAGCACTTTCCCTTGAATGTTTTACACTGCCCTGTGACACGTGAGCAGCAGTTTGAAAAGATGCAGTTGGCTGGCTTCACATGTCTCAGAGGAAGCATGTGTTAGCATTTATCCTCTCTGTGGAATTGTCAGGGAAGAAAATGAAGAAAAATGTAAGAAAAAGAGTATAGCACCTCTTTATACCACCTTTTTCTAAAGGAATCTATGTATGTCATAGAAACAATTTATTTAAAGCACTGCTTATATATCTGACACTCCAAACCTTTTTCTGTGTGTCTGATATTCTGGTTATTGATCTAGAGCTTGTTTTTCCTTTTGTTTTTAGGGTTTTTGTTTTGTTTTGTTTTGTTTTTTGTATTGCGGGATTTAGTTTGTTTGCTGATTGCTTGACCCTTTGTCTGTTTTTTGAACTTGAACCTGTCTCATGCTTTTGGATTTTTTTTTCCACCAGTGTTCTAATAAACAGTTATGATATAAAGATGAAAGTGTTCTGAGCCTGCAACTGTAGCCATCTTCAACACATGAAAGTAGACTACAAGTTCAGTGGGGTAGCTTATAAAATAGATAATATGAGCACATTCTTAGTCTTTGTCTCAAGAAATGATCCATCCATTATCTGTAACTGCTTATCCTGTGCAGGGTCACAGGCAAGTTGGAGCCTATCCCAGCTGACTATGGGTGAGAGGTGGGGTACACCCTGGACAAGTCGCCAGGTTATTGCAGGGCTAGTTATGGACTAATTAAGCCTTAATGTTCAACAGTAGTTCAACAAAAATCACTTCTTCTCAGTCAATTCCCTGCCATTTTGGATTCTTTCTGGTAAATAGGTCGGTATTCCTAGGGTGGATATAGCTTCTATATATAGCTTGTATATAGTGTATATAGCTTGCAATATTTATTGCAGAAGGTGGCCCACTCTAGATCATTCCTTCTGGACTACACAGGGCCAGCATGAGCTACACCCTTATTGATGGTCTCGTGTATTTTTAAAAACATCTTTTAATTCACTCCTGAAGCTCTGAAAGGACCTAAGGATGCATGTAAACTCTGTTTAGCTGATTGTGATGGATTGTTTCAAACTCTATACTCTTTCCTTTTCCCCACTTGTCTAATCATGAGATTAATGGTTTTTCCTGGTTAATTATTCTATTTGTTAAATCCTGAACCATACCTGACCTCCTGGTCTCGAGTCAATGTGTAATGACTCTATTCGGACGTTCCTTTTCACTCCTACTAACTCTGTAAAATAAATTGTCACCCTGGTTTTGTTTTGTTTTGTTTTTCCTTGCTGATTCAGCTCATTAGAGATTAGCTGCAAACATTTTGTCCAAAGCCTGGGTTGTGCCACTTTTTTTGACAGACGAAGCACCTCCAATTCTTTTCTTGCAAGTGCATGCCAATCCGTTTAGCCTGACCTTTTCAAGGTGACAGAATTGCAGAGCTTGGCATCTTTTTTTGAACCAAAGTGGATAATGAAACTGGGGGAAAAAAGCATCAGTTGGCCAACTGTTGGTTTCTTAAGATTGAGGGTTTTTTTTCAATGCCTGAATATTCATTGTTGGCTTGTTTTGTTTTTCGGGCTTTTGAGTTGCTTGAGAGTCAGTATGCTGGCATCCTGGTGAGCATGAGCTCCGCTGTGACTTTCTAATCATAACCTCAACGCTATGGATGTTTAGGAAGAAAGCCTGATGCTTTTGACAATCTGTCTCTCTTTGTGCTTCAGAGGAGTGCCACAAATGGGATTAAAATTGAAGATTATAGAAGGAGAAAAATGTTTATGACATCTCAGGCTACATGGAGGAATGAGATGTTAGAATGGGAAAGATGGCATGTGGGTACATACTGTAGTTCGGTTAATGAGATACATCATCCAAAATAACTCACTTTTCAGATTTACAGAGCTTCTATAACCTCTCAACTTGGTGTAAAGATAGTGAACCCCAAATCTAAAATGTCTACCAAATAAGAATCGACACAGCA
>JAOEHJ010000007.1:53287867-53298086 GCA_025447855.1 Potamarius usumacintae | reverse complement strand
TTACACTTGCCCATTTTTCCTGCTTCCAACACATCAACTTCAAGAACTGACTGTTCTCTTGCTGCCTAATATATCACTGTAATGAGATAATCATTGTTATTCACTTCACCTGTCAGTGGTCACAAAGTTATGGCTGATTGGTGTGTGTGGAGTTGTTTAGGTTTCTGCACAGAAATCTAACTTTAAGCAATAATGTGTTATGTAAATATTAATGCTAAATATTTTATCTATAGCTGATTAATTTGTTCTTTTTTTTTTGCAGAGTGTCACACTTATAGTTTCTCTCACCTCCTCCATTTTGAAAGGCAAGATACGGAAACCTCCACACGTTTCCCAAACCCACAGCATAACCAACCATAGAGAGAATAAAATCCAGTTTATTGGACCAGTTTCCTCTCGCTTTATTCTCATCACCTTCTTCATCATCATCATCTTGCTCCTCCTGTACGGAGAAGAGAACATTAAAATAATAATAATAATAAATCACTCTCATTGTTGATGGTGAAACATTTCTATCCTAATTGGAGCAGTCTTTTCCAGAATGGCAGTGCCCACAACAGCACATAGTGTTCCTAAATGGGTTTATGAAGATGAAGATGCTGCAGATCATGCACTATGGCCTTCACAGACAGAACTCTACACAGTCACTATGCAGAGTTTGGCATGTCCTCCTTGTGTCTGCATGGTTTCCCACTGTCTTCAAAAACACTCCAGGATGTGGATTACGTATGTGCATGGTGTAATCCCACCTCATGTCCAGCATTCCTGGGATAAGCTCTGGAACCATCATGACCCCAACAAGGATAAAGCAGTCACTACAAATGAATGAATGAATGAATGATGGTGGAGAGCACTGTCTAACACATTAGATCCAATAAATGTTCAGTTATATTGAGACTGAGTGTCTGTCCAAGCTCAGGTCTGAAAAACTGCTGTAAAATGTGGAAAAATTCCACAAGAAATTAAAAAGGAGATTCCACTTTCACTGAAAGGTCAGTGTTATTCACACTGATTGCATGCAATCTGTAATGGAGAAGACATCACAGTCTGCAAGCGTCAAGAGACTGACAGGAATGGTATTGAGGGAAAAGCAAATCTCAACCTTGTGGAGGCTCAGAAAAGACCTGTAATGATAATCATTCAGTGAGAGAGTTTCAATCTGGTCGCAATATGTTATTACTGTTGCCATCATTGTCCCAGCAAGATTCTGGTTAAGTGCCAAGATCCAAGGTGGTAATAAAGATGCGGCTTACAACATATGAGGGTTTGCATCCTAGGAAAGTTAAAAGGGCAGAGACCTATGACCCTTATGAAAGCCTAGAAGGACATTGAGAGGAACACAGAGATCTGACTGGAGCCTAGAAGGTATATTTGTCTCAACTTAAGGGCAATTGATAAGTAAAATTAAAAAGCTGATTTGAGCAGGTCCCGTTGACCTTAATTTTAGATCAAGATGGCAAGAGGAAAAATTAAGTGATACAAGTAATCCTTCACTGTATTCTCAATAAGTGGGGAAGTACACACGTGACATACAGTACACCAAGAGAATGGTAAAGGTCTGAATGCCTGACCCCTAGAGTGAAGGGGTCCAGTGGGTCTGCTATGCTGTGTTGCTGGCCTTGTTTGGGTCCAGTTGTTCACTTAGAGGACTAACAACAAACTAATTAAAGCTATTTGTGTGGTGGGACTTTTGTACTGATGCTACATGCTAAGTCAAATGTCAACATGCAGGTTAAATGACACATTTACTAGCCTTGGTCTTTAGTTAACATTACTTTGTGTGTTGGGGAAATGCACCACTGCAATTATTAATTTATCCTGCATTGTACTTGGGAACAGTTTGAACAGAACCAAAATTTGCACAGCTGTGTTCTCTAGTATTCTTTAGAGTGCAGGATTTCTAAATTACGATTGGTTGCTGCCAAACCATGTCATAGCTCATTATCATAAAAGTTGCCTGGACTTCAACTTTATTCTGATGCCCCACTGCCCAAGGTGTTCCACCAATGCTCATACCACTGCTCGCACCTGAGGGGTGCTGACTCACATAGAAAATGAACGATGTCCAGTTGCTTTGACACTCTGTTTTTGGTCTGAACACAACATGACTGATTGCCTTTATCCTATGATTAAACATTCCTAGCCCAAAAGGAAAGGTCTCATTTCAACCTTCATCTACATGGAGGACTCGCTGAATGGTTTGCTCAGGATGAAAATAATCATCCTGTCAAATCATATGCCATGGCCTTCAAAGTCACCAGATTTCAACCCAGTTGAACACCAAAGTGTTAGATACTGTCTTCCACCACCATCACGGGAAAAAAAAAAAATCCAGGAAGGTTCCAGTGGAATCTTTGCGCAGGCTCACTGAAGCTGTTCTAGCAGCTCGTCATTTGGTCAAATTGACATTCTGAGAAGACAGCTGATGAATTTTACCACACTAACACACCTGAAAATAGAGACTTGAGCCAGAACCAGATCCAGCGGTCCAGAAAAATGGAAAACAATAGATATCACAGTAGAAAGAGAAAAAAGAACTCGCAGAAACAGAAATCACAGCTGCATTTTTGTTATGCAGATATGCAATAAAGGCTGATCATAAATCATATGACAAAATAGGCCAAACTTTGCCACTCACAACACAAAGCTGATTGTAAAGTAACCAGCAATAGCATCCTGGAGGAAAAGCTCTATATGAAAATCATGCAGCTTGATGTACCAATAGACACATAGACATATTGTGCAAAATAATCATATCTGATTTTCGCAATATATACAGTATATTGCGAAAATTGCAGTTCAATATGCAGCATCTTTCATGATTATTTTTTCCTAGTTCAATGGTGATTCGTTTACCACAACTGCAAATCACACACTGCAAATCACACACTTTGATCAGCGTAATCAGTCAGAGCTGCTTTTGTGTGTGTGTGTGTAGCATAAGTGTATTTCATCTGTGGAAAGACAATAGTAATTATACTGCAGTGTCACACAAGCACCGTCACAAATGGTTGGCTCCGTCCCAAACCGCAGTGCACTAAACTGCAGCACTGTAATTTAGTGTTAAGCCTGCAGTGCAGTGCAGTGTTAAGGCTGCTGTACACAAGAGTCGTACATTATTAAGCAAGCTGTATAGTACAGTGTTTCAGCTTTAACCCGGATGCACTAAAGTAATGCAGTACAGCCGTGCAATATTCAAGTTGCAGTAAGGAAGTGCAGTGTTAAGGCTTCAGAACAGTAGTGCAGTATTAAAACTGCAGCATATTTATGTAGTTTTAAACCTGATGTAGTGTAGTTCTGAGCTGCAGTACAACACGGCTCTGTTAAACCTGCAGTATTGAGGTACAGTAGTGAAATATTTGGACCTTGGTACAGTTGTGCAGTGTTGAGGCTGCAGTACTGAGGTACATTACTGCAGTGTTAAAGCTGCAGTGCAGAGTTAAGAGCACTAGGTTTCATTTGTTGCCACAAACTGCCTCTGTGGAACTACAATTTCCAAATGTGTTACTAAATATTGTCCAGATATTCAAGAATCATAATCCCCCCAAGGCTACACACACACACACACACACACACACACCCCTTCCACGACCTTCCATTGACATAATTATGAATGCAGATAATTAAAGCTATGCTCCACTTAGCTAAAAATAATAAAAAATAAATAAAACATAAAAAATAATGAAAGCTGCAGGTCTTGGGGGGGAAAAAACAAGGGGAGAGGGGGGTGTAGTCCCTACAAGGTTCAAACTGTCAGATTTTTTTTCCTCCCCTTGGATAGAATACCAAGATATAACATCATATAAAAACTTACTGTGATAAGTTTAAAGTCTCTAAAATGGAGATCCAGTTTGAGTTTGATGCAGAGGAACAGACTCGGTTTAAGACTGCAGGTGCTAATTAATCACTGTGGGCATTAATTCAATGCTGAACAAATTAATTAAACACTATGTGTTCATTCAACATAGTGAATGTTTTTGAATGAATCCCCTGTGTGCGCATTCTGTATTGTCCTCAGTCACAAATCATCGACTAAAGGTGAGATTTTTCTGTGCATTTGCTGAGCTCAGCAGTAAAGAACAGACTGCCAGGCATCGTTTTCAGTGTTCATTCTCTGAACCAGTGCTTTAGGGGTTAATTCAACCCTGTAGTACCTTTGTGTGAATTAAAACACACTCTCTCTCATATGCTGACTTCAGCAACATAGAAATGATTGCAGCAACAGTGTGATGACCTTAACACTACAGCCATTCATTTGTTATTATTTGTAATTGTTAAATTTCACCCCAGAGGATTTCCTGTTTTGTGAATAAACACTCTCTGAGATATTTTTTTCTTCCCCACATGCTGAGCTCAGCAGTGATGAACACACTGCAGGTAACTGACAGTCTTAACACTGTGAGTGTTATATGTTATTGAAGGAGCTCATGCATCACTGTAGGTGTTAATCTGCGACTCTTAGTTATAATTTCAAAGGGCCTATTAATATTCCTGTAGATTGAGACTCTACACAAAGCTGAGACAAATGCTGATCTCGGCACTAGATCACACTTGACAGGTGTATTTTAACAACACTTTTGTTGATTTGATTTTGGAGGTGATAAACTCAACAAAGCAGATTTCTTTCTCTTTTTCCCCCCACCTTTTTGTGTGAATAAAACCTTCTTATTTTTACACCCTCCTGGTCTGCACATGCACATTTTTCTTCGTGTTCATTAACTACTGTAATACTTTTTTTTTTTTTCCCTTCAGCATTGTGTGTGTTAATTTGAGACTGCGGATTTCTTTACCTGTGCACACATCTGACATTATTCATGTTGTTGTTGAGATCTAGCATCCTTGCACACACACACACACACACACACACACACATGCTGATCTCAGCAGTACAGAACAGATTGCCAGGTGTAGCTGACTTTCCTAATTCTGTGTTAATTCTCTGTTGTAGGTGTTAATTCAGGATACAGTGTTAAACGCTCATGCTACATTACAGCATTTATGTTTATGGGAAGAGAATACTCTTGATGAACAGACTGCAGGTGTTTGGGTATAAATGTCACTTTGAGGGTTTTTTTTTATTATTGTTATTATACTGTATGGAATAAAATTATTATTTGCATTCAGATCTGACCACCTAGGCTGATCTCAACACTGTTAATGCATTCCTTCTACACTGCGTGTTTTGTCTTTCCATGCTGATCTCAGAACAGACTGCCAGGTGTAGCTCTACCACCTCGAATGCCCCTCAAGCTTTGTTCTCGCCCCACATGTTTTAGCCCACCCTTCAAGATCCCCAAGAGGTTAATTCGGGCTTAATTGTCCATAAATGCCTCTCTTTTGAGTTACAAAAAGTGAATTTGACATCCACTTACCCGGCTGAGCTGAACAGACGCAGTGCCATCTGTGCCCAGAACCACCATTGCCCCCTGTCTCGCAGAGGAGGGGCAGTTATTCTGCGACATGGCTTTATCCGTTTGGGGTAAAAACGGCCCGGAGGCGTCCTGATGAGGGCCAGGAGCCCCGCTCGGAAACGTCCCGTACACTTTATTGGAATCCGTTTCTCCGGATTTCTTTTCCGCAGGGCAGAACGTTTTGCGCTCGGTGGCATCAGGGGGCAACTGAACCGCGTCCCCTGGGACCCGAGGGGCCACTCCGACCGCGCCCTCGTGCAGCTGCCTCTGCATGTCTCTCTGCTCCTGGAAAAGCACCGGAAATACAGCCTTCATCAAGCGCACAAGAGCCACACGCGCCTCAGAGCCTCATAATAATAATGACTGCAATAATTCCATAATCTAACCGACACATCCTTATAATAATAATAATAATAATAATAATAATAATAATAATAATAATAATAATAATAATAATAAGCAGCCCAGGTTGTTGTTGTTGTTGTTGTTGTTTTTTTTTTTTTTAAAGAAGGAAAAAATAACATTTTAACAATTAAAAGCAAAATCCACAAGGCTGTTTAATTTTTTTTTTTTTTTCGTTTTGGGCTTCCTTTTTATCTCTCCTGAGCTTCCGTACAGTTTAATCCGCGTAATATTACACATTTTTAAAAAAAAAAATAAAATAAAATACAAAAAAGCATCAAGCACTGCACCCTGGAAATAAAAAAAAAAATAGAAATATATATACAGTATATATACCGATGCTTTTGAGAGAAATCTGCAGTATTTGAGCTGAGCACGTGCTCCTCTCCGTGTTGTTTTTTTACCCCTTAGAGAAGGATGCTTTAATTTTCCGGCCCATTTGCGCCGCTGTCACTCAGCGCGCGCTGCGTTTTATGGGCAGCAAAGGAGCGCGAGCGCGCGGATCCAGGGTCCCCCTCACCCCCCACCCCTCACCCCCCACCGGCATTAATGCACCACGGGGGAAAACAACAACAACAACAACAACAACACTGAAGATCAAACGGAATCGGACTCATCGCAACGCACGCGCATTTCAAACTTTATTAATAAAGCGGCTGGCATTCAGCTAAAGTTCTTTCAAATAATTACATCTAAAATTAAATATGTATATGTATAGAACGAAAAAACATGTGTATGACAGTTTTGGGCGCATATGAAAAGCCTAACAGCAGCCTAAAGATTTCTGAGCTGTGTCGGCTATACACTGGAGTGAAAAGTTAAAGTTAGGCATTCGGTGCTATAATACAGAGGGGTGAGGGTTTTTTTTAGCGAAATAAATACGAAATATGAAGAAAATAATAGCATGCACCGAGCAAGAAGAAACAAAAGAGAAGCGCGCAGTGCACGCGCTCGACTCACCATGTGCGCACCGGTGCGGCCGGAATGCGGAGACACGGGCAGGAAATAAATAATCAAAGGCCGGCCGGATGGGAGCAGCACGCGGGCGGGCGGGCGGGCGGGCGGAGTGAATTCGGTTTGTGCAAAGTGTGCAAAGCTTTCTATAAGTGTGTGGGTTTGCGTCAGTGCACAGCAAGGTGCCCTTCACCTCGTCATACATTTCCTTCAGCAGCGAGTTTGATAAATCATCAGCCTTCATATGCAGTGCGCTTTTTTTTTTTTTTTACAGGGGGAGTGGAAACTGGACTTTGTTCACAGTTTGACAAATAAACCATAAACTTCATCTGTGCCTTTGTTACTGTTAGTTTTTTTTTTTTTTTAAGCTGTGCCCTTTTCTTTAGTTGTAGTAGGATGTGGTTAAAGAAAGGAGACCACTTGAGCACAGAAACAAACCCCTGCATTGCGCACCGTGTCCATGTCCATCAGGTCCACTCCTTTAAACCACACAACAGACACATTTACCAACACAGGTTTAATGTATGGTCACTTCCGGTTGCTCTACTGAATCTGCATTTTATATTTACTGCACTGATGAATAACTCTTTTTGTTGGACCTTAGGGACCTTGGTGGGTCGGGGATAAGAACCTGGACAGTGCATTCTTTCTACTGTCGCACATGAAGTATGAAACAGTAAAGTAAGTAACTAACCGGATGTGTGATGCATCTTGTCCAGCCTGCAGTGTTACACCATGGCAGCAATGTATGAATAAATGTCTTTAAGATTTCCTGCTTTCACAAGCCTTCACTCTATTGGTCTGTATTCTTGGACAGGGTGTGTGATCCATTAGGACTGCACCTGATTCGTTATAATAAAGCTTAATCTGAAGCGCTTGAATATTTTTCTAGGCTGTGCATCTTTCTTCAAGTGTATTTAGATTAGATAAAACCTAAAGAAAGGTTTGTTGTTGTTTTTTAATGATGATGATGATGATGATGATCCCTGCACTGCGCATATCTGAGATTAAACTCCACAATACCATTTAAAAACATTATCTTTATCTAATTACACATCACTTATAATAATAATAATAATAATAATAATAATAATAATAACTGTCTGTATTCTTTATTATGTCCTGCACATTTGTTATGCAACGCTGCTTCTGCACCAAGAAAAGTAAAATACTGCGATTCGTTTAAAAGTGGACGAATAACCTCGTGATGAAAATGAAATTTGGTTTAAAAATAATACATTATTTATTTGCATCAAATGAAAGACTATTTTTCTCCACATTTAGGTTTTGGTTTTGAAATAAAAATGCAGGTATTTTTCATTCACTGTCATGTAAAACGTGTCTCATGCTGGGTACCTGCTGCATGATATTGGGTTACATCCCATTCATACTCCTGCTTTATATATAAAGTGTCTGAATAAAATCAGATTTATTCTGACCCTAAATCTACTGTCCTGGTGTAGAAGTGATCCCACACCGTCTCTGGAGTCAAATACAAAGTGACTGGGAAGAGAAAGTGAAGTTACTGTCTTACGGGTGGTGTCTTTTTTCTTTTCTTTTCCTTTTTGGACTCAGTAACCCCGCCCCTTTCACTCTTTCATTAGAAAAAGCATGGACGCCTAAAACCTAATCTTCTGCATAGTTCACTGCATCTGTTAAACTTCATTTCTTCTTTGTGCGTCATTCTGTGTGTTAGTCAGGACGAGAGGATTCTGCTCCATTCCCCTCCCCGGACTGCAGTGTGTGTGTGTGTGTGTGTGTGTGTGTGATCCCATCTGAAAGTGTGTGTCAGGGAGGATTCAGGTAGGATTGTGTGTATTAGTCCTGTATTGGTAATATAAATGCTTTTGTGTGTTTTGGGTCTCTCACTGCAGTGTGTGTGTTTTATTATGTGTGTGTGTGTGTGTGTGTGGTGAGGATGATAATCACTCAGGCAGCACATGTCGTAAATCAGAGATAAAGCCACTCCGCCTTTAATTACACTGTCAACACAGAATAACTGTAATTGATTTCTGCTTCTCCATCCCTCCATCCATCCCTCTAGTCATGCTCCTTACAGCCCCTATGTTCATCCCTTTAGAGTATGTATTTGACTTTCTAAACTGTGCTTCTTTTATCCCTTTACTCATCCCCCTAACACTGATTCTATTTATCCATATACAGTGAATATTAAAAAAAAAAAAAAAAAGTCTGCACAAGGTTTTTGGAACATATAAAATGAATCCAAGATAAAGCATATCAGATTTTTCCCATCCATCATTTGTACCATTTATGTGTCAGGATCACATCGGAAGCTGGAGCAAATCACAGTTGACTTCAAGCAAGAGGTAGGGTCCACCCTGGGAAGGGCTAAACAGAGACAAACATCTATTCACACCTCACATTTATGGGCAATTTAGAGTAGTACATGCCTTTGGACTGTGGGAGGAAACATGCAAACTCCATACAGAAAAGATCCAGTTGGCGATGAGGTTCAAACCCAGAACCTTCTTACTACAAGGCGACAGTGCTAACTACTGCACCACCATGTGAAAAACAAATAGAAACATTTTGGGGGTAAAAAGGTTTTTGTACCAACTTCGCACATCCTGATTTGGTAATTTTATTCCATTCTTCCTCATGAAAATGCTCCAGATCCATCAAATTGTGAGAGGATCTCCTGTGCACAGCCCTCAAGTCATTCGAGGGGTTTTTATTTATTTATCTTTTTTATAGGATTTATAGGATCTGGCCTTTGACTGGGCCATTCCAAAATGTTGATTGTTTTCTTCTTAGCCATTCCGTTGTTGACTCGGATTAGTGTTTTGGGTCATTAGAGTGCTGGAAGGTGCTTTTTATTTTCTTCATCTTCAGCTGTCTTACAGAAGCCTGCCAAAATAGATTGGCATTTGGAGCTATCCTTAACTCCCTCTCTACTGTCTAGAGCACCAGTTCTAGCTAAAGAGAAGCCGCCCCATTGCATGATGCCACCACCACCACGTTTCACTTTGGCTATGGTGTTTTTGGGTGATAAGCTGTCTTGTTTTTGCACCAAACATATCTTGTAGTGTTTGTTTGTTTTGTGGAAAAGGGCTACTCCCTAGCGATCCTTCCCCATAGGCCAGACATGTTGAGAATACAAGAGATTGTTGTCACATGCAGTGCTTGTCAGATATCCCCGAAGCTCTGTTAATGTTACTGCAGGTCTGCTGGCAGCCTCCCTGATAAGTTTTCTTCTTGTTCTGTCATCGATTTTGGAGGGACGTCCTGTTCATGGTAATGTCACTGTAGTGCTCCATGTTCACCACAGTGTTCCGTGGTACATCTAATGTTTTGGTAATTATTTTGTACCCCTCTCCTGAGCAATACCTTTTGACAATGAGATCCCATACACACTTTGTAAGCTCTTTGAGGACCACAGCTACAGTGGTGCTTGAAAGTTTGTGAACCCTTTAGAATTTTCTATATTTCTG
>JAOEHJ010000007.1:52377189-52387239 GCA_025447855.1 Potamarius usumacintae | reverse complement strand
CGTAGCCTGAGGTTGACCAATACACATTTTGAATAGTTAAATATGTGTGTTATTATAATCAGTGTTGAAAAGATATAACAAATTAAGTTTAACAACAAGCAAATGGCACCCATTCGGTGGACTGTCCCTTATACATATTCTTCAAAATACTGCTCACCAATAACACATTTAGTACATTACTGTTTGGTTTTTAGACATAACCATACGTTTGTTCTTACCGTCATCTCTCTTTGTCTTGATCCGCTGTGTATTTCATGTTAACTCGAAACATGAACCTACCTTTTAAGAATATATCTGGGAATTGCATAACTGGTTTTCCCTCGTATATTTTCTTTTCCTGTTTTACATCTAATGCAATTTCCTTTCTAATTTGAATAAGTGCACTTTCTGGACTGGGAAAACCAGAGGAAATGAGTGGCTTAAATGAAGTGAAGATTATCCTCAGGCAATGGTGAATATGAGTCTTGATCAGAGGGAAATGAGAGTTCATTTTACGACCCATTTCCAAAAATGCTGGGACGCTGTGTAAACCAGAAATAACAGAATGATTTGCAAATTCTTCTCAGCCTATATTCAACTGAATACAATATTTATATTGTATAAGATATTTAATGTTCAAACTGATCAACTTTATTATTATTATTTTTTTATAAATATACGCTCATTCGGAATCTGATGCCTGCTACACATTACAAAAAAGTAGGGACGGGGCAACGGGAGACTGGGAAAGTTGTGGAATGCTCAAAAAACAACTGTTTGGAACATTTTACAGGTAAACAGGTTAATTGGTAATGACCCTAACCCATAACTATGTCATGGCTTGTTTCCCGCAATGCATTATGGGCGATACCCGGGGTCTGGTAAGGAATGGTAAGGAATAACTGAAGATTATTATAAAAGAAGCAAATTTAGACTTAAGTCTAAGATTGCTGCGCGATCCAATATACGTCCTCAGAAATAAGACATTCTGAGATTTGATGTTGTTGTTGTTGTACAGTGTGGTAGACTCAGTCTAGACTCTTACCTTCTCACCAAGCTTGATTTGGATTTGGATTTTCCTGCTGTAAACCCTCGACATGTTATCCACCTCTTTAAATCACCAATTTCATTGTCTTCCACGACAAAAATTGCTCCTCTCACATCGCTCTCAAGTAAAATTAATCTGACATCCATCATATCGTTCAACTACCGACCCCGGCGATCCCCCGTAATGCACTGCGGTAAACAAGTGATGACGTTGTGATGCTTGAGGGCTATTGGAAAGGCTCAGTCAATCAGATCTTGGTGAAATGGACCAAGATTCAGACAATTAAAAAAAAAAATCTCTCGGAGACAAAAAAAAAGCTCTACGGATGCTTATCTTGGATCCCCAATGCTCATGTTATTGTCATGTCTAGCATCATTTATATCTTGTCCATGGACAGATCGTCGACGGTCATTTAACTCTTCAATGCATCAAATCATGCAGATACAAATCAAGAGCTTCAGTTAATGTTCACGTCAAACATCAGAACGGGAAAAATAGTGCTCTCAAAGTGTGACTTTCACTGTGGCACGGGTGTTGGTTTGAGCCAGATGGACTGGAAACTGCTAATCTCCTGGGGTTTTCACACACAACAGTCTGTAGAGTTTATACAGACAGAATGGTGCAGAAAACAAAAAACACTGAGTGAGTGACGGTTCTGTGGGTGGAAACGCCTCGTTGATGAGTGAGGTTGGAGGAAAATGGCCAGATTGGTTCGAGCTGCCAGGAAGGAAATAGCAACTCTTTACACCTGTGGTGAGCAGAAAAGCATCTCAGTACGTAACAGGAGAAAACCACATCTGCAGCCAAGAACAGGAATCTTAGAATCAAGAACAAGTTCCTATTAAAGTGTCCGGTGACTGTATTGTATTTTCTAACAAATTTAGCTCCATTGATTTTCCCAAAATATAAAACAAAATAGTCATTTAAACCGCCATGTCTGCTGCACTCCTATGCCAACGAGCACAATCTTTTTTTCCCTCCTTTCCAAACACTTCATATCTCATTGTCTGCTGCCATGTGTCATTTACAATGAACAGGACTTCAAATGTACAGTAAGTCCTGTTCTTCCTTCAAGAGACTCTTAACGGATTCTCTTCTGGATAGCTGTATTGATAGCTAGACACTTGAGTTAATGCTTCGATTTCGTTTCATGTCTAAATTTTCTCATCTAGATAATTTTCCTTGCTAGTTTTTTCCCCCTTATGCTTTTCGTGTGTGTGTGTGTGTGTGTGTGTGTGTGTGTTAGTGTTTAATTTTTTTTTTTTGGGTGGTTGACTTTTTCTTGCGTGCGAGTTTTATTGATGTATTCTCCTACAATTTGAATTAATGCTTGGCCTAAGCCTCTTGGCTCAATTAGTCTCAACTACCACCAAGTGGCGTGTGCTCCTTTTCTTTCGAAATCCTCTGTAATTGTACCATTTTCTTTTTCTCGAAAGAGTACTAATAAAGTATCTGCCTCCTCCTGGGGATAAAATAATATCCGGTAAGCTTCTGTAAGTTGATGGTAAGTAGTGGTGGTGCTCTACTGAAGACAACGCCACACCACTGTCATGTCAGCGTTCTCTTACGTAATGCTGTAATCCATCACATTTAGTCACCCTCTCATTCATACTGTACGTGAAGTGTTATATAAGTAGTGACAAACCCGTGCGTGTTCACACAGGTTTTACCTGATAGACGTACCTGTGTCCTACGTGCCTTCCTTTGGAATTAGTTGCTAAGGAATTAAATGCTGTATTTGAGGCGAGGCGGCAAATTGTGATTCCCTGCCTCCAACTAGTAACAAGAAAACACGGAAAACCAACTT
This sequence comes from Potamarius usumacintae, assembly GCA_025447855.1. Classification (NCBI taxonomy): domain Eukaryota; kingdom Metazoa; phylum Chordata; class Actinopteri; order Siluriformes; family Ariidae; genus Potamarius; species Potamarius usumacintae. The sequence goes on along the minus strand of JAOEHJ010000007.1, from coordinate 52,384,405 downwards.
GAAATTTCGACTCATCACCTTGGAGGAGTCTTTTCAACTACCAATAACTCAGTGCTTGTTTATTTTAAAATTAACACTGATTTCTCCTTCTTTGTGATGTATAAATGAAAGTTAAGATCAGCTTTATATTGCACAAATAAAGCCATTTGGTGAAACTTTGAAGAAGAGAATGTACAGATTTAACGTTTTACCTAATTAGCATAATTAATACGAATTAAATACTAATTTTTTCCCTAATTTTTCAAGCTTTGTATTCAGTATACATCCATCTATGTGCTGCCAATTTCCATGTAAATACCTTGAAAAACAGAAAAGTTATTAAGATAAAAAAACATTTGATCTCATTGGTTAATGAGGCCTATTTTGGACCATGTGATCCTCAGACAGCAGTTTTCGAAAAATTAAGCCGTTTTTTCAATCTTTGATTTGTAATAGCTCAAGAACGGAGAAACATTTTAATTCCGTAAAAAGTATTTTGTTCAGCGTTCAATTCTGAATTCAATGAGAGCAGTCTCAAGCAATTTGGATTGAATTTGAATTTTCACCTGATATGCCGATAGATAGATGATAGATAGACAGATTTACTTTATTGGTCCCAAGCTGGGAAATTATCTTACAGCAGCAAGTTATCAGACATACAAAAAGAAAAAAAAAAAAGACACACTGTACAACAATATACCAGCCTCAGCCTTATATTCCATAGCTGTATCGCAACACTGTCTAAAATTTCAACAGCTTATATTAACTAGATGTAGGTTTTTATCCCTGATTTTCTGTCACCAATAAATTTGTTTGGTTCCAAACTACCATTTGGAATTAATCCAGCATCGACAGCAAAATTACAAAATCTTACATACGGCTGCTTTAAACAGCCCGAAAAATGAATACTGACTCACAGGCTACTCTGACTCAGGCAAAATGTTCCTGGTTCAAAGAATCTGCCATCTGATAGTTATTTTCACATAACAACACCATGCATGAGCGGCTGTCACGTATACCAGCCATGGATTATGTTTTGCATTCGGATGTATTAGGTGTAATTTACAGTGAGTGTACACGGGTTGTTAGTGCTGCTGTGTTGTAGGTGGAGCTCACATGTCACTGGGTATAAGCTTTATGCTGCTTTAAGCTGTTTCTCCCAGCAGGGCTGCCTGGTGAAGAGATCTGTATTGCCTTTCATGCTTTGACTCTGCTTTAGGGAGCGTTCATGGACGAGCTTCATAAGTGAAGTGTGACATACATACATTATATATATATATATATAGTGTGTGTGTATTTTATATATGCAGGCACGCGGGAACACATTTTAGGTCAGGGGTGCTGCATATTAAGTAGCCTAGATAATGGGGGTCATATAACGCACTTTAAGATTGATACCTTGCTATCGCTGCAGCGCGGTACCCGACGTTCCATAATCTACATGTAACGTATGTAAGCAGAACCAACCTGTGATATGTCTGAAGACTCCGAAGAAGCTCCATTCCTGAGGCACATTAACTGAATATTTTCCATCACTAACAGATTTGTTTTAACTACATGGTGACGGAAAGATATAAAAGCTAACTATTATTTTAACATATCCTGAAGCATTGGCGCCGGAAGCTGTTTTAAAGTGATGTAAGAATAAGCGGGGGTTCGGGGGTTTCTGCCCCGAGAAAATTTTTAATGTTGTAGAGGCTAGATAGCGGGTTTTGCGCAATTTTAGACAGAAAGAGAACGGTCTTACTATGCTTACGTACTATGATTTAAAACGTTTCATCCCTGCTCAGTAGGGGTGCGCAGCACCCTCAGTACTCCAGTAGAGGGTGCTGCAGTGCCCTCAGCACCCCACTTCCCGCGCCCTTGCAAATGTCTGTTGAAAAAAGAATTTATATGAAATATTTTTGTTGAACTGTTGTGAAATGAAACTGCTTTTTAAAATTGTGATTGGTCTCATACATGAACAGTTGTGTATGAATTACTGTATACAACTTTAACAACACCTAGCAGAAATATACCTTGTACTTTTCAATGCATAGTGTGTGTAATGCATATGGGTGTGCATGCGTATGGGTGCCTATGTATGTCTTGCATTATGCAGAAGATGATTTGGAATTCTTGTACACCTTTGGACTTAAGAATTCAAGCACTCTAATCTGGCCAATTAATTATTGTGTAGCTGCACGCGTGTATTTTAATTAGCGTATTGCACATCTATTTTTAGAGTCCGTATTACTGGTACCCTATCAGATTAGATGTCATTTCCACCAGAGAGGGATGTGTGGTGGAAATGACATTTCTACAGTATTTTTTGTGAAAAACTCCAAGGCACCTTGACAAATTAGCAATGATTTGATGTCATGTCTATATGATGCATGCAAAATGCACTCATTTAACATTAAAAAAAAATCTATCCTTATACAAACTTACATTAAGGTACAGTATGTTTGGAAATGACATAAAAATATCTGTTCAAACAGTATTTACCTTGGTTTTTCTTCAATAGTTTTACATAAAAATGTAATATCTCCTCAGTATCAGACATGTGCTCTGTTGTCACTGTCTATTTCCTTAGCAACAGCCTAAACAATCTCCCTAACAGATTTTTGGCAGGAAATTACATAACTGTGGTGGAAATGACGGTGAAACTGTGTGACAGCTGTATTTTGTGTCTTAAAAAAAATAATAATAAATAATAATAATGTTGACAACTGTCTCACATTAAATACTAAAATGTTTGTTGATTTTGAGTATTGCTTTATTCAGGTACGTTAAAGGTTTTGAGATCACATTTTTTAAAACTTATTTACATTGTTGAAGTTTAAAAGTCTGGGTATGGGACAAGAGCAAAACTGTGATGTTGAAGCTTATAAGGATGTTGAAAATTGAAAAAGAAATCATAATGGTCAGATGGTAAAAAGTTTCTAAGATGTTTTTATTGTTAATTTAACAAAGAGAAAGGGAATTGTCTAAAATATGTATTTTTAAAAATATGATCAAAGGACATGAAAGTGCTTGTAGTCGAAGAATCACCCTTATATTACTGTTTTATTAGAACACTTAAAGTTGAGCTCAGCTCCACCTCATTAATGCATTTCTGTTAACTGTTTCTCCATAATTGTGTGTGTGTGTATATATATAGGGTCACACACCAATAGACTTGGCCCACCAGGTCCATAGTCCTCTGCTGATTCATATGCTGAATGTAGTGAAAAATGAACGCAAAACATCAAACACGCGTTGCTTGAGATTCTTCAACAATTACCAGGTACATGTGCACACGTGCAACATGTGAGATTCTGTGTTTTGGGGGAATATTTAAGTGTATAAGTATTTGTGTGTGTGTGTGTGTGTGTGTGTGTGTGTGTGTGGTGTGCATGTGTCTGTTTCACAGGCCTTGTTGCAGTGTGTCTTCAGTGTGTGTGTGATGTGGGCTGTAGGAGCCATATTAAACATAGGTTCTGAGTCATGGCTGCTAAAAGGGGTTCTATTGGCATGTGTGCTCGCGATAATCAACCTCACCTGCAGGTACGCATGCACTCCATGCAGATACTTATCTATTTTAAAATGCACAAAACTACACTTGTGTGTATAGTTTTTTAAAAAATCTGTTAAATGTAATATTTTCACTGTTTAACTGACATATATTTAATTATTGGTTTGTAATTAAATAAGTATGAGCTGAGTATGGCAGCTTCATGACCAGCATATTGTTATACATGAAGCATTAGGTTAAGACTTTTTAACTAAGATTGTAATTGTTCTTGATCTTCTCTATATCATAAAATGGTGTCCAAATATGGCGTGTGTGTGTGTGTCGCAACCAGGCGGGTAGCAAGTGCCACAGTTCAGAGTCTGGTTCCTTCCACCACCCTTATTGCTTCCATATTTTGGATGCTTGTCACCTGGTGCCTGTGGTTCCTGCCAGATATCCTTTTTATACATACCACACACACACACACACACACACACACACACACACACACACAAAAAAAAAAAAGGGCTCAAAGTATTCAGACCTGCTTAGTTTTTGCATATTTCATTGTATTATGGATTTCATTTGATATTGATTTGACTGATTTTTGTTTTTATATATTTGTGTGAATTTATTTAAAATCAAATACTGGAATTTCTCATTTATATAAGTGTTCTGACCCTTTATTTCTAGTACTTTGTAGAAGTAGCTTTGGCAGCAATTCCAGCTTTGGTCTTGGGTAAGTCTCTTTGCACACCTGGAATTGTGCAGTTTCTCTCACTCTTCCTGGCAGCTCTGCTTAAGGTCAGTCAGATTGGATGAGAAACTGCCATCTTCAGGTCTCCCTACAGGTGTTCTATGGGGTTCAATTCTGGGCTTTGACTGGGCTGCTCAAGGACGTTCAGAGACTTGTCCAGAAGCCATTCCAGCATTGTCTTGGCTGTATGCTTTAGGCCTTTGTATTGAAAGGTGAACCATTGGCCCAATCCGAGGTCTCTGCAGCAAATGTGCACTCTGATGTTACCAGCACCATGCTCCACCTTGGGATGGTATTAGCTAATTTGTGAGCAGTATCTGTTTTTTGCCAGATGTAGGTGCTTGGAGTTCTGCCCAAATATTTTTGTCTCATCTAAACAGAGAACTTTTTTTTTTCCTCTTGCTCTGTGTCCTTAATTTCCTTCCATATGCCTTTTACTCAGGAGTGACTTCCATCTGGCCACTTTACCATAAAGACCTGACTAAGTATTTCTGAAATGATTGTCTTTCAGGCAGTTTTTCTCACCTATATAGAGGACTTCTAAAATTCTGTTTCAGTGTCCATTGAGTTCATGGTCACCTCCCTGACTAAGGCAGTTCTAGCCCAATTACAGAGTTTGGTTGGATGGTCAGCTCTAGGACGAGTTCTGTCTGTTCCGAACATCTTCAATTCCACGGTGTTGGAGCCCGCTGTGCTCTTGGAAACATTCTAAGGTTTTACTTGTATTTTGGCTTGCTTCCTTTTTTGGAGGGAAAACTCAAAGGAACATGTCCCAGTGGAGAAACCATGCCTCAGGATGAACATATTATACACCTACTGATTGACTTCCAGATGTGTAAGAGACCCATCATATATCATTTGTGTCTGGCTGCTATGCAGACAGTCTCAGTCATTTAGACAGGGGAGATGCACAGAGACCCTGGTGTTGCAGGAGTTCTAGCTGGTACACAGCTGGTGAACATACTGGGACCTAACCCAAAGGGAAGTTCTCTCAAATAGCATTGTACACCACTTATTTGAAAGCAATAAGTGTGTGTGTGTTTACCCTATTTAGGGAAAAAAATTCTTCCTTTTGCAGCCACATGACCAAAACTCCTTGCGTCATTGACTGCCGCCATGTTGGATGATATCTGTATCTCACAGTGGTAAGAGTACAGACTGGAAGGTAAAGAGGAGTTACATTTAGAAGCTTGTCATTTTTCAAATCTATTTTAAAAACAATAATTTTGACTGCTTCAGAAGGTACGTATCTAACACACTATATAACATACTTGGTTATAAAAGAGCACTCACCGGGCGAGGAGGCTGCAGTATTTGAGGTAAGTGGATTGACATGAATCTTGTTCGATTGACTCTGTGATCGTTTGGGAAGATTCTTCAATAATTTTGCATTTCTTTCTGCACTCTGTAAGCCTAGCATTTCGAGCTATGGCTTTTGTACCATCTTTGATTTTGTTGTGGCCCATATTTTGTGTTGGAGCCCAGTTTGGAGCTGGAAAATTGTAGAGATCAGCTGGCTTCCCTCATGGAAAGAAAAAGCAAAATAAAAGCAGCGTCATCAAAAATTATGTACAGCTCTTTTTAAAATGAAATAATCGCAGAAGCCTTGATTGTTGGATCATACACTCAATGATCATGGCTTTGTCACATTTGACCGCGGTGAGTTTCTGCACGACCAGGCTATTAAATGATCCAATGTTTCTTATATATTGTGAGCTTTCATTAATGACTAGTTTGTAGCACTTACCATTATAGCACTTACCAATGTTCACTGCAGACTCGTGTACGTAGTTTTTGCTTTCTCATCGCTTGGATCAGCCCGGTTTATGTTGGACAGCCATTGACATCTACGCTCTGGACAACTTTTTTTTTTTTTTTTTTCTCTCCTTGATTGTTTATAATTGTTGAAATTCTAAAGAACTTAAGTACCCTTATCTCGAATAGAGTTGTGCCTGCATCCAATTACAGCACAGAGTCAGCATAGCGAAGAAACAAAAGGAATTCTTGAACGCAACAACCTCTCAAGCATATCTTCTATTGTAAATGTGTGCCGTGTGAGTTTGCGTATATCCTCCAACATGGCTAATTTCCGGTTCAAAGTCTCATGCATAATTAGCTATGACGACATATGCAAACGAAGAGTAGTCAGCTTCTTGGTCCACATAATCACGCAACCCTAATGAGATGCTGTTGGAACAGCTTGACCAGATAAGTGCCCATCAAGAAGAACAACAACAACTTTATTCATCACAGAACAACTTTATTCATAAAGTCAATTCCACTTGTGGGAGATTACCTTAAACTGACAGCTAGAATGCCAAATGTTTGCAAGGTTGTAAATGGAGGATTCTTTGATGAAAGGAAATTTTGAAGCACATTTATTTATTTATTTATTTTATTTATTTCAAAGCAGTCCTTATTTCTGACCTTTACTATATTAACATGAATTTTTGTGTTAAGAAAAAATGAGTGATTCAAAACTTTTGAATGGTAGTGTACATCACTGCACTACTACAAATCAAGACTTTTTTTTTTTTTTTTAATTTCAGTCCCGTGTTGAAAAAAACACATGCTCGTGCACATAAAAAGAAATACAGTTCCTGTGTAAATGAACACACGAAACTTATAATTTTTAAATTAATGTACTGTGCAAAGCCTTAGGCACATGTACATAAATGGTGCCTTCAAAAATAATCAAATTAAATATTGTACATAAACTCTAAAAAGTAGTAAACATATAAACAGTGTTTATTTGCATATAAAAATAATTTTAATCTTGTATAGATTTATGAGAACATTGGCGAGTTATTTTTTTTCTAAGCATCTTGGAAATTCTGCGACAGTTCTTCTGGAGACTATCACAATGGGGCAGCCTTGGGCTGAAGTGCCCTTGAGCAAGGTACCTAACCCCTAACTGTTCCCCGGGCCCTGTAGTATGGCTGCCCACTGCTCTGGGTATGTGTGCGTGTGTTCACTGCTTCAGATGGGTTAAATGCAGAGGATGA
>JAOEHJ010000007.1:51925856-51937115 GCA_025447855.1 Potamarius usumacintae | reverse complement strand
TCCTAGAGAATAGAGGCCCTCTGACATCGCAATTGGCATCGGCATCTGCATCGCTTTGGGCCCCCCCGGGCCCCTGGGCGCCGGCCACACTGGCCCGGTCCGTAATACGGCCCTGTGTTAATTTGTCAAATTGTTCAGGTACGGACCTGTACCTAAACCTCTGTACCGGTTCCTGTCCCTGATGTTAGGTTTAGGTACGCAGCCCTGCTACAGATCATGGATGGATAGACTTTCAGTTCAGTTCCACAGACGGCCACTAGATGGAGACAGAACACAGTAAATCAGGTGCACAGCTCGTTTCCGGATTTTCATTCGGTTGGATGCGGAATCAGGAATTCTGCAGTGTCAGTCGTCTAGTGCACTTTGCTGAGTGGTTTCGGACGCGGCCGGTGAGGATTTCGCACCTGCTGCTGAAGGAGAGAGCGAAGAAAGATCAAAATCAGGTGTTTCGTGTGGAAAGTGTGAGCTGTGTTTGTGCGCTTTGACAGAATAACAAACAGCGAAGAGAAAAAAAAAGAAAGAAAGAAAGAGAAGAGAAGAGAAGAGGAAAAAAAGACAGTGAGTGAGAGTCAGAGGGAGTGTAAAATGGCCGACGCGTTCGGAGTGCACGCGGAAGAAGACCCCGCGGCCGAGTTCCTCGCGCAGCAGCAGCACGAGATCGCCGGCCTCGAGGACGATGAGAACGGCTTCGGCTTCCAGTTCGCAGCGCGCGACCTCCAGGAATCCCAACCGCCACATTCCAGTCCGGACTCTCTCCGAGGTAACAGCTGGGCTAATCAGCCGGCTAGCTCCCGGAGCTAAAGAAACAACCGAATTAAGCGTTTATTTATTTACTTTTAAACAAATAATCACTTTCAATCAAGTTCTTATTAAACATTCGTGTCATATCTGTTCTAAATTCACACTTTCAACTCGAGCTAAATGGCTAACGCGAAGTAGCCTAGCATCCTTTACCTCAGATAGCTCGTTAGCTACGTAGCTATTCCTCTACAGAACCTTCTCCTCAGGACAATATACATCTTAATCAAGCTCATTAGTCTAGCTAACTACTAATTAATTCTCACAAATGTGTGTTATTACATATATATTATAATTAACTCATACTGACCTGAAGCTAAAATGTTTTTGTCATTTGGACATTGAATCATATCATCATCTGTTATAACTTCATTATTACAATAACCAAGTCAGCAGTTATTTTTCAAACCAAGCTCAAAAGTTTGTACACCCCTTATCACATTGTCCTTCCCAATAGTGGTGTTGTTCTCAAGCCCTATTCGGATTGATTAGGTTATCAGGCAGGACTAAGTCCTGTGAGTTTATTCCTGTCCGGTTCGTCCCTGTCAACGTCTTTCTTCTCATTGTCCTCAATCATGAAACTGTCGGATCGGGACGAGGATTCGTCTTGGTTGTATTTTTTTTCTCACTCTGAATACCTGTGTCAAATATTAACGTTCGATATTTAAGGTTCCACTGCTTTTGTTCATGGTTTCTTTCTCCTCCTGAAAATGCTTTCCGAGATCACGTGGAATCGAGGTATTCCTGCTCAGACCAAGTTTCTGGTTGAGTGCCTCTTTGAAAACATGCGCCTTTGGTTTGGCGATTCAGGAAGTGTTTCATACCTGGAGGAGGGCCACTGTTGCCCCCTTTTCACCAAAGCAGTTCCAGGGCTGGTTCGGGGCCAGTGCTTAGTTTGGAACCGGGTTTTCTGTTTCCACTGAGCAAAGAACTGGCTCTGGGCCAGAAAAACCAGTTCCAGGTGAGCACCAACTCTTTGCTGGGCCAGAGGAAAGAACCGCTTACGTCAGCGCGGGGGGGGCAGAGTTGTTAAGACCAACAACAATAGCAAGACTGCGAGAGGGCACCATTTCTGATCCCAATGAAGCACCGTAAAGCCGGAAGCAGCAGCTGTACAAATGCGAAGTCATCCATTATTGTTGTTGCTGCTTCTTCTTTTTCTTCTCCATGTTGTTGTTGCTTCGATGTTCGCGCCAAGGTTTATGCAAACGCACGACCTAACTGATGTATACAGTGATGTAGCTGACGTATACAGCGACGTAATGACGTGGCTCCCCTTAGCACTCCGAGCTATGGAAAAGCAAACTGGTTCTCAGCTGGCTCTCAAGTTGAACGAGTTGTGAACCAGCACTTGCCCCGAACCAGCCGTGGAACTGATTTGGTGGAAAAGGGGTAATAGTAAGGCACACAGCAATTCACTTTAGGCATGGTTAAAACCAGCCAGACAGAACAATGCAGCGTTTAACAAAGTCGAAAGTAAACAATATAGCGGAGCTGACCCGGGGTATCGCCCGTAATACATTGCAGTAAACAAGCGATGACGTAGTTATGGGTTAGGGTCATTTGTTGAGCCCATAATATCATTGTCTTTTAATTTGTGTATACAGTGGTAAGAAACGGGCTACATTAAATGCAATGATATTGTAGGTCCCACAAATTTACCTCATTTATCAACCTGGCTACTAATATTTCTAGCAGGTTATCATCTCCTTGTCCTTTCCTTCTCAAGTTATGGTTTTGGCCTAACTATAACCACTCATTGCTGATCATCTCAGCGCTAATAGGAGTCAGATTGGCAGACACATTGGTGTATCTAAATCTATCACCATGTTCAGCTGCCAACTTTACAATGTCTTTTAGCAATTTTCTAATGCATACTGTTCCCTGTTCAAATTTTCATATCTCCCTCTGATTGTGACCTTTTGCTCGGTGATTGAAGCAAGTTTTAAAAAGGTGTGGATTGTTTGTTTTTTAAATAGAAAATACATTACTGCAAAGAGAAATATTAGGTAAGATATTAACACACAGTTTACTCTAAGGACTAGCGGAACACAATTGCTGAAAGCAAAAAACCTCATTCTTGGCCTCTTGAAGCATATGGTGTGAAGTGGAGTGTTTGACATTTTTAATGTAGTCACACACTAGAGGGCATCAGAGACATTTTGGCATCGATTTTCAACTGCAGTCATGTTGTCCTCCATATACGTATACGATCTAAAACCTAGGCATTTGGCCTTTCAACTGACTTCTTCCAGAACATTTACACCCAAAGTGTCTTTGAAGTGAGACTGAATTAATTTTTTTTTTCTTTCATCAGGCTAAAGAAAAGCAAAGTGCCAAAAAGATTCAAGAAGCAAAGTAGCAACCAACATGCTTTCCAGTACTTTGTGTAATTTTCCACAACCTCTCAATGTACTTTTGCCATCTGTAATAATTAATAATAATAATAATGATGACAAAGATGCTGAATTCAAGTGTGGTGCTTGCTGTGATGTTCATAAGACTTCATGTTTGCATGCGGAAAGATGTTTAAATAAACCTGTCTTATTTTCATATAATTGCCAGAACTAGTGTGGTTTTGATTGTTTTTATTTTTGTCAAGGGTTGGTATTTCATCAAATGAGCTAACTCTTATTTCAACAAGCCTGGGAATTTTAATCTCTGCTCAGTTACTGTGGCTTTTGGACAAACCTGTTCTGCTTAAGCAGTTCTATTGAAAAAGCCACATGGTGTCATGATTCCAACAAACTAAGATATTTGAAACAATGGGTATGGGAAATATAATTTCCAGTGTGTGTAAAAAATAAAATAAAATATTCAGGAACATGTTATTACTTGATTTGGAGTGAGCTGTGGGGATTTGTGTGCCTTTGGAAATGAGAGCATTAGTGAGGTTGTCCACTGATGTTGGACAAGGGGGCCTGGGGTGCAGTTGGTGTGCCGGGTTCATCCCAAAGCTGTCCAGTAGGGTTGAGGTCAGGGCTCTCTGAAGGACACTCAGTGACCTCTGTCTGTGTGTGGGTTTCCTCTGGGTGTATTGGTCATGCGGGTCCCACAGTTCTAAGACATGCAACTTTGGCAAACCACGTCTTCAAGGAGCTCACTTTGTACACAGGAGCATTGTCATGCTGGAACAGGGTTGTGCTTTCAGCTTTGGGGAAGAACCACATATGGACGTTATGGTCAGGTATCCACATATTTTTGTCCACATAGTGGATGTTACTGATACAATACAATGTTCAAAACTGACAGGTGTCCTAAATAGTAACTCCAGAACATAAGTAAAAAAGGGTGGTAGTGCTGTCAAAAAGGAGGTGTGCCGAGTCTTCAAGTAAAAACCTTCCCTTGCCACTTGTTTCATTCATTTATTTTACGTACCAATTATTAGAAATATTGACAATGGATTGTGTGTTAACCTTTTGAAGTGTTATTGGGAGTTACATTCAGACAAGACAGTGTTTTGTTTTAAATTAATATTGTGTTTTTGTTGTTTTCATGATCACCACATGCTTGCATGAGTGTAGTTCAGCAATAAAAATGGTCAAATTTCCTCATCCATTTATTTCTACTAAACAAACTTTGGTTGCATCTGAAATCACATAACGGTGTCAGGGATGGCACTGGGATTTTTTTGTTCTGGGCCCAGGGACCCACATGACTGGCCAAATTGGGACCCTGGCTTTTTTTTTTTTGTTTGTTTGTTTTTGTGGGTCCCAAATATTTTATATATTTATATTAAACAGTTAGAGGAAAAAAAGAGAACGCGCGCACAGTATTGAATTATATTTTGCCATACAGTTGCAGTGAGTGGCCACGATCTTGCCATTTTTTTTTTTTTTTTCCACTGACAATCCAGCGTTAAAGGTTTTTTGGTAAATTTTTGCGAGTGGCTAACCTGGAATAGAAAATGGAGGACTTTCACTGATGTCACAGAGTTTTGTTTTTCATGCAGCGTCCGCCATATTGCTGGGCACACAAACAGCCATGACTGTTAATAATGAAAATCAAGAGGATTGCAGTCAGTACAATCTCTCTGAAGCAATTAAAGGTTTATTTTATACCATCAGATCGCATTACATCCAAAAGCTAAAACATGCAGGCATCAGGAATTCATATAGTTTACCCACAAATGTATTTATTCTGCTCGCTCTCTCTGTACATGTGCGCACGTGCTCACCACTTCAGATGGGTTTAAATGCAGATGAGGAATTTCGCTGTGCTTGAATTTACATGTGACAAAAATAAAGGCTTCTTTTACTACTTAATTTACCCACAAATGTATTTATTCCACTTGAAAAGTGTTCAGCAAACCAGCTACTGTATTTGGGACACTACGACATCCTGTTTAGTATTTGGGATTTTTAAATACGGTGGAGGTGCTAAAGGCTTTACAAAAGTGTAGACGCTGACCAATATTTCGAGGCAGGTTTTGTGCTGGAATATTATGGGAAATTCCTGATAAAGAAAAATGCCTTATGGCAAAGGTAAGCTCAAACATGGACTTCAAACAAGCCAGAGCCTAGATCTAGCAAATTTTATGGTGTTTGGCCTCATCTACATTATCAATACATAAACATGCTGCTAGTCTTGCCAAGCATTACGTCGAGTAAAATGCATCGCATCCAAAGCCCACATCCAGATATACATTTTAATGTTGCACAGAGCTTTCACACTAACCTGATATAAAATGTTCTCCATACACGTGGGAATGTTTTTATCATCTATTTAACTGCGGCTCGCCATTTTTGTTGTCTTTCTGGGTACACCGGGAAGCGGTGAAAAGTTAAACCAGGCTTATCTCCACATCTGTTATGTCCAAAAGCACTACATGTCTCTGGCATTGTTCTTTTAGATGTAACTTCAAGTTTATCTGTACATGTACTGACTGGGCTTACAATCACTCGTGTACACTTGTACCGGTCATTGTCCAACACCAAATTCACCAGGCAATATGGCTGCGTAAACAAATCCGTAGTTGCGATGAGGTCATGTGAAGGCGACCACAATGTTGTGACATTTTTGTTCTGTTCACTTTTGCTTTGTTTGTTAAACAACATAATCCTAATGGATTTGCCAAGGCAATTGGGGAAAAATTTAAGTAGGATGCATTAAAATTGAGCATGCTTTTGTTTTAACTTTTTTTTTTTTTTTGGGGGGGGGCAATTTTTATGCATAAAAATACATGATTTCTGCATTAAAGTGATTCCTGTGTTCTATTCTAGACACGTAAGTACGAACAGGAACTGGATTTCCCCATTAATGCTTGAATTGTAAAATGTCTGTCACCATTCAAACCTACTAAAAGCTCTGTTTTTGGTATTAGCTTTCTGGATTTTCTAGATTATTGAACAATTTGAATGGAAGGTCAGAGATTGCAAAATCTGATCGTAAAGCACAATCAGGCCAACAGCAGAAAGTTTTAAAGTCAAACAAAACCCAAAAATAAACAGCATTTCGTCGCGGTGAGTTCAAAACCTGCTATGTGACAATTCAGGTCAAATTGGGTTCTCTATGCTGATTGGTCAATAAGGATGATTTTTTTTTTGCAATTTACGCTAATATAATGCTGCAATTAGCTATTTAGGTGGATATTTAACTAATAATAGAACAAGTAAACTTTTACTGGCTTCTCAGCTTGTTATTTCAGAGTTTTATTCGGTTTTTACGTCTCCTGTAAAAAAAGGAAAAATGTCACATAGCAGGTTTTGACCTGACAGCGACAATTTGCTGATCATGGTAAGTGCACTGATGTGCCCCCCACATTTACATTAAAAATAAAACTTTATAACAATTTATCCGTTTCAAAAGTTGCTATATTGCTAAACATAGGGCTTATCGGACTGCAGCCATTTGCCCTTGCACCAGATATCCGCTTGTGACGAAACCGGATCACTAGTTTCCCTTAGTAATGCAGCCATCAAATAAAGGCTTCTAATTCTTAAAAAAAGAATCCCCGTGTGCCACTGCTGTGTGTGTGTTTTCACTGCTTCTGATGGGTTAAATGCAGAGAAAGAGCTTCATTGTGGTGTAATGAATGTACAGCTCTGGAAAAAAAATTAAGAGACCCCTTCAATTTTTTCTTAAATCAGCATCTCTATGTACTGTATGGCAGCCATTTCATTCCAGTGTCTGTGCTGGAATTCCAACACAAGCACACACACTTCTACTGAATGAGGTTCTGATTATTCTGATTACCAAATCTTATTTAATCAGAAAGTATTTAAAAAAAAAAAAAAAAACTGCTGTGGTCATCACTAGCCTCTTGCAGTAAAACCAGTTTAGATAGCAAAAACAGTGCTAATAGTACCTTAAATTGAATTGGAATACAAAAATGATCGATTCATCATGCCAAAAGATTCAAAAAGAAAAGTTTTGAATGAGAAAAATAAGGGCTCAATTCTGGCTTTACTGGCAGAGGGATACAGTGAGCGTCCAGTTGCTTCCATCCTCAAAATTTCAAAGACAGCAGTTCATCAGAACAAGGTCAAGCACCAGACACTGGGGACAACACGGTTACAGACTAGCAGAGGGCGAAAATGACTCTCCAGTGACTGGGATGATGATCAACTCCTTCAAATGTCACTCAACAACTGTAGGATGACCATCAAGTGACCTACAAAAAGAATGGCAAATGGCAGCTGGGGTTATGTGCATGGCAAGGACAATTTGAAACGGGCTCCTCTGGGTGAGGTTGAAGTCATGAAAAGTTAGAAAAAAAAAAAGCTCATCAATGAGAAGCAAAGCAGAGCCAGGCTGAGGTTTGCTAAAGCCCATACGCATTGGAGCATAGAGGACTGGAGTAAGGTCATCTTCTCTGATATGTCCAGTTTTCAGCTTTTCCATCACTTGGTTGTCTAATGGTTAGACGGAGACCTGGAGAGGCCTACAAGCCATAGTGTCTCGGCACCCATTGTGAAATTTGGTGGTGGATTGGCGATGATCTGGGGGTGCTTCAGCAAGGCTGCAACGGGGTAGATTTTTGTTTGTGAAAGACACATGAATCAAGCCATGTACAAGGTTATCCTGGAAGAAAACTCTCTTCCTTCTGCTCTGACAATCTTCCGTAACTCTGAGGATTGAGTTTTCCAGCAGGACAATGCCCCATACTACACAGCCAGGTCAATCAAGATGTGGTTGGAGGACTACAAGATCAAGACCCTGTCATGGCCAGCCCAAACTCCAGACCTGAACCCCAATGAAAACCCCTGAAATGTGGCCAAGAGGAAGATGGATGGTCACAAACAAAGCTGAGCTGATTTAATTTTTGTGCCAGGAGTGGCATATAATCACCCAAAAGCAACGTGGAAAAACTGGTGGAGAGCATACCAAGATGCATGAAAGCTGTGATTAAATGTCAGGGTTATTCCACAAAATATTGATTTCTGAACTCATCCTAAGTTCAAACATTAGTATTGTGTTCGTCGTCATCATTTGTATGAACCGACCAGGAGTCACAGTGGGAGGTTGGGGTGAGGGAGCCAGTTGACGGTGGGGCCATCAAGAGTCTTTAGCCCCGGGGTTCCTTTGGGGGCACCGAAAACAGGACAGGGTTCGAGTAGGTGGCTCACAGTTTGGGGGGCGCCACAGGAGCATTTCTCAGAAGCTGCCACACCAGTGGTGTGGAGGAAGGCCTGAGTTTTTCCCCAACCGGTGTGAAGACGGTTCAGCCTAACCCAGGCAGGGCATGGGAGGGAGTGCCCAGCAGGTTTAATGGAGGGCTCAGGGGTGCAATTGTGCAAGGTGGAATTAGCACCCTCTCATTCCTTGCGCCACTGATCTATGACCCAGTTGGGGGTGAGGGGGGTGCTGTTCTCAAGCCCTGCAGCACGTACAGCAAAGTGCTTACGGTTAAGGCGCGGTTGAGTATTAACTTCATTGATGTTTGACACCAGGCTGCCCAGGATACAGGATTTCTCCACAAGTTTGAGAACCAAGTGGTTCCTTCAGATGCTGGCAGTCGGGATGCCTGCAACAACACCTGAACCCACCAGATAATAGTATTGTGTTGTTGAAAATTTAATATGATCTTGATTTCTATGCATTATTCAAAACCTGAAAACACTTCATCTTTTTTGTTATTTTGACCGGTTGTCATTTTCTGTAATTAAATGCTCTAAGTGACAATATTTTTATGTGGAATTTGGGGGAAATATTGTCAGTAGTTTATGGAATAAAGCAAAAATGTTAATGTTCCTCAAATGCATACCTATAAATAGTAAAACCAGAGAAACTGATAATTTTGTAGTGGCCTCTTAATTTTTTTCAGAGCTGTACGTGACAAAGGCTTTTAATTTGTTTGACACTCGGGCATCTTTAAGGTTGTTTACAACAATTTAGAAGCAATGAATCCACTAGATTTCAGCCTCGAAAAGTCATGTATTGTGTAAGTGACGTCAAAATCTCGGATTCTCTCCCGTAATTTATACTTAGAGCGCGATATTTTAACTTCAGAGAGTAAAATGGCAGAGCCCAGAGACAGTTTTTCTTTTAAAATAAAATCTGGACATGGTATACAGATACAACTATGAACAAGTCACCACCCAAACATGTCTTGTATGGATATTAACTGTCAGTATAAAGGAGTTTATTTATTTATTTACTTACTTATTTGGGGGGGGTTGCCTTTGAAAGACAGAGCTTTTGTGGTGGGAAATAAATCAGTAAAACATGCCAAATGCAGTCTGGTTACAATTTGAAGCATGTTTTATTGATTGGTAAAAGGAAATGAATACCTGACTGACAACTAACATACTGGCCCTTCCACCCACACGATCATATTATTTTATATGAAGAAATGAACATAATTGATTATCTTGGATGGGGAAAAACAGTTTAATAAAAAAAAATGACAGCTGAACAAGATATTAGATACTAGCTAACTCTAGATCAGGGTTTCACACACTGATTCTGCCTGGCCCTCATCAGAATTTTGTGAGAACCTCAAGAGTAGTAATTGAAATCTGTACTGTTTTGTATTTAATTGTTTGCTTGTTTGTTTGTTCGTACTTAGCTTAACCATCAACTGACAAACTATTAATGCAAATACACATTATTATTATTATTATTATTATAAAAGGAATGCATTCATTAAACAAGTGTGGGTTTTTTTTTTGTTTTTTAGGGGGAAAAAAAATCACATTTATTGCATACCAGCTGCTGTGATGAGAAACAGGAATTGCGATGATGCATTTTCTTTGTGAAAGCTATTTGCTTTCACAAAGAAAGTATACTGTCGCTACACTATAAGCACAAATATGGAGTTTGCTGCAAAAGAAACAGATCAGAGTTTATAAGGTGTAATTTTATCTAATTATTAACATATTTAAAGAAAACATTTTCAGTAGAACTCTCAATGGTATTTTATGGTAGCGTTATTAATAAGAAAAGATCCTTCAGTGGTAGAGTGTCTGCTCTTACTGCTGTCTGATATCCACTTGAAAAGCATGAGTGCATCTTCTTCTACTACTTCTTTTGGCTGCTCCCATTAGGGGTCACCACAGCGGCTCATCATGAGCCACATAGGTTTTACACCAGATGCCCTTCTTGACACAACCCTCCCCAAAGTATCTGGGCTTTGGACTGGCACTAAGTATGCACTGACTTGTGGCTGGGTATTTTACCTAATCTGCATGTCTTAGAACTGTGGGGAAAACTAGAGCACCCGGAGGAAACCCACACAGACACAGGGAGAACATGCTGCATTCTAGGAACACTCCACAAGACCTACTGTTTTGGAGATGTTCTGACCCAGGTGTCTCACTATCCCGATTGGGTCTTTGTCAAAGTCGCACAGATCCTTACATTTTCCCATTTTTTAATGCCTCCAATACATCAACTTTGAGAACTGACTGTTCTCTTGCTGCTTAATATTTCCCATTCATTGACCGGTGCCACTAAAATGAGATGATCCATGTTATTCACTTCAGCTGTCAGTGGGTTTAATGTTATGGCTGATCGGTAAAAACATTCAACCTGCACTTTGTTAAATTTACACTATTTGCACTTCTGGTAGATGCTAAACTGCATTTCATTGCTGGGTCCCTGTACTCTGTAGTGACAATAAAAATCTAGCTATCAATCTTTCTGTCTATGTATTTTTCAAAATTCTCCATAAATGTTCAATGTGATCTTTCCAAAAGGCTGCTCATGCGATGTCACATGGCACTAACACATTTGGAGGAAAATGCCATTCACACTTTTACATATGCATGAGCTCACAGGAGCTCACATACATGTGTATGTGTATACATATATGGGGTTCATCAAAATTATGTTAACACTTAAATGGTAGAAACCATTTATTCACAAAACATACATTATTTGTGCAAGATGATTGACAGGACGATCTCAACCTGTTCACCATCGTGTTCAAGACCCAAAAACCAGCAAGCAACTGCAAGTAGGGCCCAATTATGCTAGTAGCGGTCACGGCACACCACACATTCAAGAGAAAAATAATCC
>JAOEHJ010000007.1:50832450-50846538 GCA_025447855.1 Potamarius usumacintae | reverse complement strand
TGCTTTGTAAGCTCTCTGCGAACCCTGGCTTTTGCTGGAGGATGCAACTGAGTAAATGTCTGAACTTTATTTGGGGTGAATCAGAGTCGTATTAATTGATGAACCCAAAAAGACTGAATGCTGTAATTAAATCAAAAGGTGCTTCAGCAAAGTATTAGTTTAAGGGCGTGCACACTTATGCAACCAGCTTATTGTACGTTTTTTATATGGTCTTTTTTTTTAAACATCAGAAAAACATATATTTTAACGGGGTGTGGACACTTAAAAAAAAAAAAAATCCACTGTATGTATTAACATTTGAGACTGGAGACTCCAGGGTCGGTGTTTCGTATCAGTCGGTTTGTCAGCATGCGACTTCAGGATGGAGGACTTGACAATTTCTTGGCAACGTGACCAGCTGTATATTTTTTGTCTTGTTTTCAAGAGAGAGAAAGTAAAGAGACGTGTTTATATCTGCGAGAACACCGTGCTTGCCAACTCTACCGATTCATGTGGTGGTCTACCGATTTTAGTTCTGCAAAATACCACATTACAAAATAATCAGTGAGCATTGTTGGATTCGCTCTTCTGATCTCGCTTCAGCTGTTTTCAGCACAGGGGATACAAATACAGTATACAGCGTCAAATAGTCCTCGAAAGTGAAGCCGAGAGCCAATGGAACGGCGCGATAATGATGATGTTGAATCTAAATTGTATCGCTTCATTGCGCCATATCATTGTTTCTCGTTATGGTTCTAGCCAATCAGCAGTGAGGTTACACGTTACAACAAATTGCCCCAGTATTTGTAAAATCCAAATACGCTCTGGTGATCACGAACAATGAAAACTCTGAAAGGAAAAACACAGATTCGCAATGACAAGTTCAGGTTGACTTGGTTATCAGATCATCCAGCATCAAAGCATCGAGCAGCGTTTTGTCAAGTAAAGTACGTCGGTCCGATTTCTCCATCAATTTTCTTCAAATATGGCACTCCGAATCGGTCAGTCAATATCCTTTATTTAACCAGGTAAAAAACTCCTTGAGATTTAAATCTCTTTTCCAAGAGTGACTTGGCCAAGAAGGCAGGATAAACAATATTACAATAAAAATTATAACAGACAAAAAACACAAAAGTACAGCTGGTGTAACATTACAAATGACTGACATGTGCACCAAATTTCCTGAGTTTTCGAGGTGTCAAATGTGTATTTTTGAACTAGGGGGCGCTATGTAGTTAATGAAGCCCACCCAGACTGATTTACCATATCAACTCAAATTATATCATCGGACAAACGCACGTGCAAAGTTCCATGAGTTTTTAGCCATCGTAAGCCCCTCAAAACAACATGGGAAAGTTTAAAAATCCCACATTCTATCCAGCATGGCTGACTTCCTGTTGGGCGGAGTCAGATACAACCAAGTGAACTTTTTGTTCTGTGGCACAAGAGGATCGATCACACCAAATCTCGTGCCAATCCGAGCAACTTCATCTCAACCATGGCTTGTTCTCAGGGGCGCTATAGAGCTCCAGGACCACGCCCAGTCCCTTGCCCAGTGTAACTTTGTGATTTTACGCGCGTTTGATCAGTGTGCCAAAATTCGTGAGTTTTCAAGCATCACAAGTGCCTCAAAAATGAGTTGGTACACGGAGGAAAAAAAAATTAATAATGAAAAAGCATGGCGAAAACAATAGGGCTTTGCACCTTGGTGCTCGGGCCCTAATAAGGAGGAGCTAGCCCAAGAACAGATCTATAAACAAGCGTCAACCAGTGTGAAAGTGTGAAGACACGTGTGAGATGGACAATTTGCTGTGTTATACAGCGTACAATGATGTACAAGATTGCCGCAGCCAGTGATAAAACGTAAAAAAGTGATAGTGTCCAATTTCTTTAAGTACTGGTAAGGTGCATTCATAAAAAGTAGATCCCGACAGTCCAATATGGGCATAAAACTTGCTGAAAACGGATGTCTCTTAGCCTGGAGTGAAAAGCAGGTATATTTCTAAGGCTACGTTTACACGGGAACGCACCTGGGGTTTTTTTTTTGTGGGTAGAAAAAAAAAATCGCATTCACACAGGCAACAGATCACTAAATATTTGCGTGCAGATGGCAACGGGAACGCTTGGTGAAAACGATGTAATACATATGCCACACCTACGTGTGGCGCTGTAATCAGACACTAATTGATAAAGGACGACGAGGTTTTGTTGCAATAGTGCTAATAAACTTAGCAGCGCCTGCAGCACAAAGATAGCTCTGTTATCCACCATTGTTGTTGTGGTTGTTACCGGTAGTTGCGTGGAGAGTTCTTCTGGTTTTCTGGTCACGTGACGGTGACGACGGGGCGGTGACAGTGACGATGGGGCGGTGGCGTCATCTTTTTCACAAGGAAGCGTGTACACGGCAACGCAACGGCAACGTTGTCAGATTTTTCCACTCTGGAACCCGTTCTAAAAAAATATCGTTTCAGGTCACCCAGAACGCCGTTGCCATGTAAACAAAAGGCCCAAACGATACAATAGTTTGTCGTTTCCACGAAAAACGTTCCCGTGTAAACATAGTTTAAGTAAGGAGTGCTGATTAGGGGAATGTGTGACAGCTGCAATTAATACTCAGGTGACAGAGGGTGCTGTGGTTCTTGGATTGTAGTTCTGAGTATCCATGTTTGTAGTTTGTGTGTTCTCAGCAGATTTACTGACAGCTGGCTGTAGGTGAGAAGATAGAACATGAAAATGTATTTTATGCCTCCAGGATGAGTAGGGCGGTTGTGGTGTTTTTCCTCTTTCAAAAACGTCAGTGATTTGATAGTGAGTGGTGTAATCATTACTGATTGATTTACTGAAGTTTCCCCATTATTGGTTCCCTCTACTCATGTAACTGGGTCAGGCGTCCCTCCATTTATTCCCAGTACACTGTTAGAAAATGAGCTGAAGAGGTTTGGCACGTTTAAAAGGTTTTGGATGGTCTGTCGGGGCTGTAAAGACCCAAAGCTGAGACACATTCAGTCTCTGAGGAGACAGGCCTTTGTTTAGTTAGTGTGGAGGAGAGGTGGAGAATATGGAATATAAGACAGTCAGAATGTGGTTCTGTTGGTGATAGCTCACAGCAGAATGATTTATACTCATCTGTGTAATTTGTCTTTCACCCTCTCTCTCACTCTGTCCATCTGTCGGTCATTGTTTCTCTCCCCATCTCTCACTCTCTGTCCATCTTTCTCTCACTCTCTCAGAGGATAGTGGGTGAGAGTGCAGGTGTTTGGAGCACATATCTGAGCATTTTCTAGCTCCCCCCCCAGCCTTTTGTGTTTTGCTTTCCTGAGTTCTGTTGATTTTAGAGTGAAATGTTAGTGTAGTTGACAGCGTGAGAGTCAGCTTCTGTCAGCCAAGCTCACTCCACAATGGAGTTTAATGGTGATTTCTCCTCCCTGACCCTGAGACATGGGTGTAAGCGCATGCCAGCTGACTCCATACCTATTGGGGAAGTTCTAAATACCGTACATTCAGTGATCAGGATGGTGGATCAAACATCAGATCAGCTTCTCAGATGAACAAAGCAGTGGTGGTTTTCCTTGTGGAGGTTGAAATGGCTGACTTGCTAATCGCACAGTGGTTAATGATCAACAATGCATGTAACTGTTTCCACGTTCTGATGTTTCTAAAAATAATTATCTAATGTGGCTCCTTTTATTAAAAATGAAACCCTGAAGTGTGCTTGTATGGTATGGAAAATTAACAGCTGAGATTAAAATGATTCCGTTGCGTTTAAAGACTTCTATTAAACTCATTGTGTCTTTCCACTGGTTCACCTACATGATCTTCAACTTGCAGTATGAGCTGCTAAATCTCTCCATTAGAGGGCAGAGATTACACCCTCTCTATCAGCTCTGAACAGATGAGATGTTTTGAGTGTGGTGAACACTGCCATGTCAGACAGGTGGGTCCATGCAGGCATGAGAACAGCCAGGCTGATGTGCAGATGCGCCCTGCATGCGCTAAGCATCTGAGCGAGTCTGCAGCATGTGCAGCATTGGCAATGAATTCCATCGAACAATCAGAAGAAAAAATGTCTACCCCCACTAACTAACCCAACACAGATGACAACCATGATACTGATAACACTGCTGAAACCTCAGTGAACCACAGCACTGATCTAATGGTGCAGCACAACCCCAGCATTAAAAGAGAAATGTTAAAGCAGGAACCGAATCCTCCAAGCCTCCCGCTGGCTCTGCCCCTGCCTCAGACTGAACTGGCCCAGAGTGAGGAGCGGTCACAGCCTATTCCTCCAGAAACTGATCCTGATATTATACTTGCTGAAAGAGAGGAGGAAACACAGGGAACCTGCTCTGAGATGGCTTTAGAAAGCTCAGTGTGATAAGACAGGGAATGAGTTCTAGGACATGGAGGTGGGTTTGATGACACCAATACCTCTGAGGTGATCACCAGATTAACTAAATCTTAACAGTTCGCAGTTATAGACTGTCAGAGAAACTCATTCTTAGATTTGACCAAAGGGGCTAGAAAACACCAAATTAATGCATTCTTCCCAAATTTATCCTGATTTTGTCTGTCCTGTCACATAGCCATGCAGCAGGCAACTCAAAGAACTTGACCAACCAAAGTGATGCAGCTTAAAAAAAAGTAATGGTAAAAGTAAAAAGCATGATTTGAATATCATCCTGCCAGGCCCACAGTACATCAGGTCAAAGTGAATGACTTGCTCCATTTCCTTGCCAAGTCTTGTTGCCTATGCTTTTGAGAGCATTTTACAGCCTGTGCACAGTAATGATACTGGGTGCAAGTTCTTCAAGTTAGTGAGATCACCTTTCATTGGTAATTGGGTTGGGATTTTGGAGTCAGCTCAGGTTTCGTATCGTGATGTTGAGTGTGCGCTGAAAGTAAATGGCACAAGAAGCACCATTAAAAGTGAGCAGGGGTATTAGGCAGGGCTGCTCTCTGTCTGGCATGCTGTATACCCTAGCCATAGGACCTTTACTGTGCAAGAGAAGTAAAATTTCTGGTTGATCAATTTCAAACTGTAATACCCCTTACAGTGTGTTAGCATATGCAAATGATATAGTTATGGTGAATGGACATACATTGTTTTAACCAGAATAATAAGTGATTTATCTGCAAAAGTTAACTGGAACAAAAGTGAAACCATTTTAGTCAGGAAATGGACAAGTGGGGAACTGAGTCTTCCAGACCATTTAACATGGAATGCTGGAGGTTTTAATACCTGGGAGTGTACCTCATGGATAGTGACCATTTGAAAAAACCCATGAAGGCACAGTTGAAAAAGTAAAAGGACACTTAAATAAATGGAAGTGACTTGTTACAAAAATGTCATATAGAGGAATGATTTTAGTGATAATCTCTCAGCATCAGCACTACGGCAAACTGGCCTGCATCAATCCACCTCTGAACTTATGAGTGGGTCTGAAGGCCATCCTAGCAGATTTTTTTTTTTTTTTGGGGGGGGGCAAGTTGCACTGGATACAACAGACTATTTTATATCGACCCAGATAGGAGAGTGGACAAATGAGTCCATGTCAAGTAGAACTGCAGTGTTTCATCTCCAATTCCTGCAGAAACTCCTCACCAGCCCAGAAAACCTCTCATGGAGAGCAGTAGCATATGGAATACAGCACACGGTGGGAGGCTGGGGACTGGTCAAGTCATTGTTTTTAATGGACACAAAGCAACTGAACCTAACTGGACTACCTGTGTTTTACCAAGGACTTCTTAAAGTTTTTAACCACTTCAGGGTGTAGAAAGAAAAATGTGCATCACCTTTGCTGGCTCCTCGAGGAACCCTTTTACCTGCAACACTTGGCTAGATCTGATGAGCCCAACCACCACTGCATTGACAAAAATGCTGATTTCCTAAATAATAATAATTATAACACACACTTTCTCTCTCAGCACTTTGCAGACTTTAGTTGGAGCAGCCACCATTGGCTATGAGCCAGTGCACTGAGTTGACCAGTGTGTGAGGGTGGGCAGAACCTGGTCCATCTTCTGTCAAAGTGAAGGCCATGAGGCTACAAACAGCCCAGAAACTCCTGTCCCATCCCGACACTGTACCAAGGGGGAGGTTTTGACTCACATTAGTGAGGTTTGCAGGCAGAATGGGGCTTGATAGGCAGATGTTTTTAATGTCTAGCAATGCCACAAAGACTGAGTCTACCAGAACCTTTTATGGAACTGTTTTCAAAGCCTGGGGCCAGTTCAGGGTATACCAGAAAAAAAAGACTATGGTATGGATGAACCACTCTTCTAAAACACTACCTGGTTCCATGAACAAACTGTGTCCAAAAGTGAGATCATCTCTTTTGTATCTGCAGGAGTGGCCAAGGTGGGAGACCTCATGAGTCAAGGGGAGAGAGAGAGAGAGAGTACAAACACCCCAACTGACCAGAGTGATCGGGGGTAGATCAGAGAGGATTGTATAATAACTACTGATAATGTAGTGAAAACTGTTTCCCCACACCACTACTAAGCCATGTAAACATAACTGGAGATCCAGAGAGAAGTCTTTTCAGAGCTGTACATAACCCCCAGCAAAGCCCCAGATGATGGCATCACAGGTCAACTGCTCTCATACAAAGTCAGTCAAAAGCATCCATCCACCCATTTTCTACCACTTATCCAGATCTGGGTCACAGGGGTAGCAGCCTAAGCAGAGCAGCCCAGACTTCCCTCTCCCCAGCCACCTCCACCAGCTCTTCTGGGGGAATACTGAGGCTTTCCCAGGCCAGCCGAGAGATGTAATCTCTCCAGCATGTCCTGGGTCTGCCCTGGGGTCTCCACCCAGTGGGGCATGCCCAGAGAACCTCCCTTGGGGGGCATCCTAACAACATGCCCAAACCACCTCAACTGACCCAGAGTAGGCACTCCACCCATTTCCAGCTGAGGGCCATGGACTTGGAGGTGCTGATCCTCATCCCAGCCGCTTCGCACTTGACTGCAAACCGTCCCAGTGCATGCTGTAAGTCACAGGTTGATGAAGCCAACAGGGCCACATCATCTGCAAAAAGCAGAGACGTGATCCTGCTGCCACCAAACCGGACACCCTCTGCACCTTGGCTGCACCTAGAAATTCTGTCCGTAAAAGTTATGAACAGAACTGCTGCCAAAGGGCAGCCCTGTTGGAGTCCCACATGCAGCAGGAATGAGTCTGACTTACTGCCGGCAATATGAACCAAACTTCTATTCTGGTCATACAGGGTCCGAATGGCCCACAGTAGTGGGCCCTGAACCCCATACTCCCAAAGCACCCCCTACAGGGCACCATGAGGGACACGGTCGTAAGCCTTATCCAGGTCCACAAAACACATGTAGACCGGTTGGGCAAACGCCCATGCACCCTCCAGTACCTTTGCTTATGCTTATTATTATTATTATTATTATTATTAATAATAATAATAATAATAATAATAATAATAATAATAAACTACATGTTTATTTTTTTATTTTAGTATATTATTATGTATTTACTACTTACCCCTATTTTGCCATTTGATTCTTGCTGGACCACAATGGAAAGAAGTGTCATGTACTTTCTTGTGTTATCTGTGTATCGTAATGTACACTATATTAATGTATTTTATGCATTATTTTACTAAATACTGTGCAGTGTACTAGCTGCACATCCACAATCTTTTTGCTCCCCTTCTTCTCATCTCCATCGGCATGCATGAGAGCATATGCCCCATACTTGGCAGAGGGCATCACCTGTCAGCAGCACTGACAGGTCCCCCTCCTGCAATCACAGTGTCTCCCCATCCCTTACCTCCCATGGTCCCACTGCCTCTTCATCCCTTGGTCTCTCTCAGCAGACCACTTACCTGGCTGCAGGCAGCCAGAGTACAGCTGGCATCAAGGGTCAGTGCAGCTGGGAGCTGCTGAACATTTGAGGAGTGGCTCCAGACTGAGAAGGAGTGGCTGCAGTGCATTTGAGACAGGTATATGATTGCTAACATCCTCTTCTATTGCTATAGATGCTGCACCTGCTGACCAGCATACTTTATCTGAAACTTAAAAGCTTTTCTCTGTTCATTAAAGGTCTTTTCACTTGAGTGCTGTTTTTGTTTATTTTTGCTTTGTTCTTAAAAACCTCACATGCAATATTCAGCCTACATTTAGCCACTTCCTATAATACCACCAAGCTTAATATCATATCTTACAGTGTACATCAATGAAGTCAAGTCTGAAGTACAATAGTTAAGCCATGCTATATTTCATCCATTCATTATCCATAACCCCTTATCCTGTGCAGGGTTGTGGGCAAGCTGGAGCCTATCCCAGCTGACTATGGGCAAGAGGCAGGGTACACCCTGGACAAGGCACCAGGTCATCACAGGGCCAACACAAAGAAACAAACAACCATTCACACTCATGGTCAATTTAGAACCACCAATTAGCTTAACCTGCATGTCTTTGGACTGTGGGGGAGCACCGGGAGGAGATACACAGAAAGGCCCCCATCGGCCACTGGGCTTGAACCCAGAACCTTTTTGCTGTGAGGCAACAGTGCTAACCACTACACCACCATGCCACCCTGATATTATTTTGCGCAAGAATATTAATTTTACTGTGGTTAGGAAAAGATATTGGTGTCATGACCGATTGCTCTATCAGTTGCTAGCTAGCTGACACTGGCTAATCTATCATACTAATCAAAAATAATCTAAGTATTAGTAACATACCAACTAAAACTATACTGGTGAACAGCAGTCAATTCAACATAACTGAGTTTTTGAGGGGGAAAAAGTACTGCTTTCCATGATTTTCATCTCATTCTGACACCTGCTGCAAGTTACACATCTGAATGTAGAAATGTTCTTTTATTCTTCACTCATTCTGTTGGTAGGGTTTGTTTAAAAAGGAGTGACTGGCTAACCTTAACAAACTACTTTGACTGTTAGCTAAGGTGATACATCAATTGTATATTACTATGTAACTTAAATTGTGTTAGCTGCCTTGATTTATGCCTTCATTTCAGTGACATTGATTTGCTTGTTATATCAGCACACCAATCAAAATGAGCAACATACCATAAAAACTACAGAGAACTCCCTGCTGAGGGTCTGGTAGAACAGCTTTCAGCAGAACACATGAACTGTACTGTCAAGAGCTTCAGGTGTGTGTTGGAAAGTGTGCCTGCCTTCATGAGGACTAAGTGTCATGTCCAAAACTGTCAACCACCTCATCAATCATGCCCAATTATCATCAAACAATTCCTATAAAACACATTTATCATCAAGAAAAATATTGGGGGAGATATGAAAAAAATGATAAAACACTATTCCTGAAAATAATGAATACCTTCCATTCACTAGCATGAACTAATATTTATAACATAGTTAAAAGTTGTAATGCAGCCAGCCAACTGAGGACCTCAGAGACAGTATGGCTTCACTTTTTCACCACTGTTACAGTGTCCACCCATATATACAGTACAATCATTACTCAAGACCCCAGTGGTGTGGTGAGATTTCTATTGGTTGCAAGCTTAGAATAAGGAGAAGATAAATTACTTTTTCTTGCCAATATATTAAAGGAGCTCCATAATTCAGTCCATTTTAAGAGTTAGCTACCAGCTGTATAATATTCTCTGTTGCCTTGCACAATTTGCAATTTTCTTTGCAGTAACAATAGATTTAACCCACCAACTACTGCCTTAGCCATTTGGAACAGGGTGAAGCAGAGCAAATACAGTATGAAGCTGTGCAGGGGACTGTGAACTAAAGACAGAGTCTGAAAAGCTAGAGCAAGTACCTGTGGTGATTTGCTGTGGATGTGGCCCAGCAAGGCTGTTGACGTCTTGAGTCTCGAGTCCACTACTCCTCCCAGTGGAGGTTCTTTTCCTGGTATGCTGTTGTAGTAATCATGTTCCAAAAACATGTCATCATCGTCCCATGCTGACTCTTCTGTCCTTACATTTCTAAGATAATCATAAAATGTCAGTTTGTGCATAAATACAACTTCATACATGTTAAGGGTTAATACACTCAATTTCATAATTCTAATTATTATGAAGAGAAGTGACAAAGAAATTATGAAATAAATTAAACGTTGCAGCATGGCACAGTGAGGAGCATTCTCACACCAAACACAGTTTGCTCCTAAACACGTGTTAAGTGTGAACATCAAAAACACATTTTGGCTACAACTGGATGACCTATTCTTTAAATACTTTTAAATTTGATTAATGCTTAATTATTTGAATGACTGGATTGGAGGACTGTGTATATTGTGATTTAATCATATGAGATGAAATTATAATTCAGAATCTCTATTAGCTGATATATTATCATGATAACTTTACTGAACAAGTATTAGACTTTGAATGGCAAATAGAACCCAAGAAAAACAGACTTGCTTCACATGCACAAGACAGTTATTTTATTTATGACCCACTGTCACTGGGGTGATGACATGAATTTTGCTTATTGAAGTTCCCAAAAGTCAGGCATGTATAACAATGGTGTGTGTAAGTATGAAGTGCTATTCTTGTTGATTGTTCTTGTTAGTACAAATTCTTATTGTTTGTTGCTGTCTTTTGGGAGCAATTGTCCTTATTTAGTTCTATTTTTATTATATTCCTTTAAAAAAAAAAAAAAAAGTCAGTCTACATTTATCTATATTTTACTCTGTACTTGAGCTGCTGCAACACCTGAATTTCCCCTCATGGGGATCAAAAAAGGAATGTCTTGTCTTGTAGTACCTTTAGCACCTACATTTCCAGCATCCCTAAATGGCATTATCTGTTCTTCTAAGTATTATGATATTTTACCCCAAAACCTGGTGGCCTCTGCCACTAGGTTAAGAACTTTCAGCAGTAACGCATTATGTTTACTCTGTTACATGTATTTAAGTAAACTTTTTCCAGTAAATTGTACTTACAGGAGTAGTAATGTAATACTTTTCACTCTTACTCGAGTACATTTATGACTTAAAAATGTACTTATTCTCCGTTACATTAGATGACATGCTTCATGCTACTTTTATTTAATTTATTAAATTATTTTTATTCACACACAGCTTCTACAATATACAGACTGCTTTGATACACTGAGATTGAACAAACAAATTGACAAACATAAACAAAGACCAAGACTTTGCTATGTTTTAAGAGATTAAACAGTGTTGTGATTTTGGTATTGGTTTAATTAAAAAAAAGTGCGCTTTATTTTCATCAATCTCTTTCCATTGATTTTAGTTTATTCGGCTGGCGTGCGTGCACACGCACACACATGGCTCTGTGTTGCTCAGGTCCCTCTCGAAACTAACCTGTGGCAAAATTGCCTTAATTTATTTTATTTGGGAAATATTTGTTTTATTTTCCTTTCTTAAATTAGGAATAGTACTTGAATGAGCAGCTTTTATGTTATGTTTATTAGACAAGCACTTAAATTTTTTATTTTATTTTGGGCATCACTGATATTCTGATACATTTGAATGTAATGCATTATAAATGTAATACATCATCATATGAAGTTACTACTTGAGTAGCCATTTTGTGAGGTTCTTTTTTACTCATAGTCAAGTTGTTATTTTGATGAGTACTTTTACTTCTATTTGAGTGATGATGATGATAAAGTAACAATACTTTTACTTGAGAGCTTACTTGTAGTTTTTACCTACTCTACCCACCTCTGACTTTCAGTGTCATTTCCCTAATATACATTCAAATGAACACAGAAATAGTCAGTGGTGGATTTAGGTATGGGCAACATAGACATTAAAAAAAAAAAAAATCAATACACTGGAATGGTGACATTTGCAAAATTGGTTTTCTAACATTCATTTACACACCACATCAGTGATATCATGTCAGTGACCTGATCTCTCACTCAGAAGTACGAGTTGGGGAGGGAGACGTTAGGGGGTAGATTGACCTCAGCTCTCCCCACTGAAGCCCGAGGTAGGGGGGAGTGTAGGATTCTATTACCTCTAACCGTTTACAAGACTAATGCAATTAGCAAAATCAGAGAAAAATGTGCAAAAGACAAAGCTATGCAGCTATGCCACCTTTTCATGAGTATAATATTATGGATATAATGAAATAGGCTCGTAATGAAACATTTAAATTTTTAGCCAATGTTGCTATGTTGATTGCAATGCTATTACACATAGGGTGGCAATATTCTATTTTCTATCCAACTAGCTTACATAATACCTTTCAGCACCCCTTATATAAGGGGCGCTGAAAGGGGGTGGGGTTCACCCAGGGCGCCATACAAGGTAGAACCGCCACAAGAAATAATTGCGAGCCATCTCTACTACTGTCCTCAAAGCTCACTAGATATTACAGAAAGAGGCTCACTGTACTGATATTCTCTGCAGCTGAAGGGCCAATTAGAGGTGGCAAAAATTTAAGCCACTGTTTTACAGAAATTACAGTACTTAAAACTTTGTGTCCTCATAAGTTTAAGCTAAAATGAGCTTAAATTGTGTGTATTGTTCATTTCACAGATATTAATTAGTGACACAGCAGGTAGTGTTAGTGCACTACCCAAAAAGCCAGAGGACAATGACAGAGGCCATTTATTAGTTCTTTGACCAAAACAGGAGATGATGGAAATATGAGCAGTGTGTATTCAGTTTCCCTCTTTTCCACAGCCAATAAATGGAGCTGGGACACCAAAGAATAAGTGTGGTTGATAAGTGTCTACTATATTGTTTAAACATCATTGCTATACCCAATCATCAGTAAAAGTAACATGGTTCCTGGAAGCAATATGCATAAGAATGGAATATATTTTTATTATTATTCTAAAAGAAATATGGTAGAACAAGAATCCTTCTGACTGCTTCTAACACCATTCTAATGTCCAAGTTTTACATCAGTGTTAGCTGACTCAATCCTGATACTGTCTTTTATCTGTGCAGGCTGGGGGAAATACTCATACCGGTATTTGAGAAGTTGTTCACTTTGGGTCTATGCTATAAGAATAAGCGAAAAACAAATCTGCACATCCTCTGTGTAGGCACTCATAAGCTACACAAAACCGACAAGCAAAATGTATGGTGGCAGGGAAGTAGTTTAATATGATTAAAAATAATGAAAAAAATGGGTTACAGAACATTATATAACTTTCACCTGTCCAGGCTGGGCGTGGCTTTGGGTGGGCTGTGCAGGTACTGTTTGAATTGCAGCTCGAAGGCTTGGCCGATCGTACTGATAATGCTCTGTGCAAGGTTTGCACAGCACTCCAGAATATGACATGCTGAAAGTACAAGAACCAAGCATGTTTAATTTAGGAAAGAAAGTGATCTTGTGTATACTCAAAAACTAGTAACTGTTGGATCAGAAATGTCTTGAGTGGTTACAGGCCACAAGTACAAACCTATGAAAGGAAAAATAACCTTGCCACATGAACATATCATAAGAAAACTGTCTTCCACAGACACACAGGTCATATAAGCAGGTGTATGGCATGGTATAACGAGATGCATTTCCACAAGAAAATGTGAAGTGTGATTGTTCAACAGTAGTAAAGTCTGCTAAGTGTAACTGCACAGATCAGGCTTGGGAATTTTCCGCAGCTATATTTGTCATGCTCCGCCCCGGACATCCACTCCGGAGATTACGGATCTCTCACGCCAGCGCCGATCCGAATCCGAGACAGGAATTTCCTCTCACCCGTATTCACGTCCTGGTTTTCACTGCTGTGTATAAATAAGCCGTTTTCAGACTCAGACTTTGCCAGAACGTCTCATTTGTTTCTTTAGCCGTTTCTGTGTCTCTCTTACTGTTCATGCTCACAAGCACACTATTGTTCTTCTTAAGTTTACTTATTCCGACACGTTTTTTGGAGCCCCTACTCCTCCTAGGGCGTTCGAGATAGAGACACCGTTCCAACTCTGAGACGTCTGGCCCGAAGTAGTGTAGTGTGCTTGTATACAGCTTTTGGATCAACACGCCCGTTCTCTTGTTCTTGTTGTTTTTCTTTTGTTTTTTTCCCATAGAGAATGAATAGGGCTCATGAATCGAATCATCCTACTCGGACACGCTCCATCACAGATGCACCAAACCTCATGTGATACTTCAGGCCAACTCCCCCGACACATACATGCAATCGGTTCTGACCCGCACTC
>JAOEHJ010000007.1:49130591-49141465 GCA_025447855.1 Potamarius usumacintae | reverse complement strand
CATTGATGGAAACTTGAGTGCAAAACTGTTCATGACAACTGCAGTCCTAAAGTTAGCAAGTTAACTGTAGTCCTCAGACATAAAAACATTACTGTAAGTGTCCCAAGCGTCTTCCAAGTACGACTTTCGACTGTCCATATGGGGCCGTCCTCCACAGGGACGACGTGATGAGACTCCAGCCAGATGTAGGGCACCAGGATGGATCAGGCAGGTCATGGTGCCTTTGTTTGGGCAGTGGTGGCTCAATGGTTACAGGCCCTGGTTTATTGATGACCTTAACCCTAGGTTGGGGGTTCATGCTGCCACTGTTGGACCCTTGAGCAAGGCTCTTAAGCCTGTCTGCTCCATGGGTGCTATATCATGGCTCTGACCTCAGCTTCCTAGACAAGCTGGGATATGTGGAGAAAAGATCTTCACTGTATTCTGAATGTACAAATTTCCATCACCTTTCTGTCCGATCAATTCAGTCAGGCCATTCCCCTCTGATCTCTCTTATCAACAAGATGTCTTCACCCACAAAGCTGCCATTCCCTGGATTTTTCTTGGTTTTAGCACCACTCTGATGTTTCATGGGAGCATTAACTGAAGTTCCTGAGTGCACCCAGTGCCACCTTCTGAATCGACTGTCAAATTTTGAATATAGCATACATGTAAATAATCCTTCACTGTCCTACATATATACTGCCTCAAACTGTTTTCTTACCGATACCTTCAAAGCCTTACAAGGACAACTGAGCTGTGCAAAAGCAGAGACATTTAGGCAGAAGCCTTCTTTTTTGGACACACTTGTATCCACTCAGGCTTGGTTTGGATAGAAAATATAATGTTTCATTGCGTATAAAGTCTTTAATAAATCGGATTATTATATAATTAAAGTTCCACACAATAACAGTGTTCCTTACTCTAATTTCAGCCACTAACAGCATGGGGAACTACGTCCTCACCCACATCACTTCCATTATTTATATTTGGAAAATAAATAGCTGTTTCACTCCATGATGTCCTTCAGGGTGTATCGAGCAAACTTCCCATACCTTCTTTAAGCTCCTCATCCGTATAGAGTTTAATCTTCCTTCCTCTCAGACCGAACACTTTAGCAGTTTCAGTGATCAGGGCCGTGGGATGGAGGCTGTTTTGGCCCGCAGGATTAGCAAGCAGCAACGTGCCGACATTGCCCCTCTGGCACTCTGAATGAGGATGAAAGTCTTAGTGTTAAACTATTAACATGACAAATGCACACCAAATGAAATGAGCAGATTAATTCCATAACACATACACACACACAGTATATAGAACTAAATACTATTGAACATCTGTGGTGTAATAACCTGACACAATGACCTACACTTGGGCCAGTTGTCTGTTATCAAGATAACACAATATAATAATAATAATAATAATAATAATAATAATAATAAGTCTTTACTGTATAAAAACATACAGTTGTGGTCAGAAGTTTACATACAGGTGACATGAATGTCATGGCAATATTTGGGCTTACAGTAATTTCTTTGAACTGTTCTTTTTCTGTGGCAGAATGTACAGCATACATCTTTAATTAAAAAAACACTAAAACTTGTGCACCAAATTCTAATTTTCTTTGTGTTTTCTGAAATCAACACAGGGTCAAAATTATACATACAGGGTCAAAAATTTACATACACTCACTGAGATTATTAATTCAGAGGTGCTGAAACTTCCAAAATGTCTCTTATCTTGCCAAAGCTGAGGTCTCTTAACTTCCCATTAGTGATTGATTGACTACAACTGGTAACTTCTCTGTGCCTTCATAAAAAGGGTTTGTTACAGCACTCACTAGATTGACCAACACACATTAAAATGGGAAAGTCCAAGGAGCTCAGTGCAGATCTGAGAAAGAGGTTCGCAGATATACACATCTCCGGGATGTCTCTTGGAGCCATTTCTAAACAAATGCAAATTCCAAGATCAGTTCAAACAATTGTATGCAAGTTATTGTGAGGTGTAGTCACTTTGCCAAGCCACTTTACTTCAAGAAAGCCCAAACTGTCACCCTCCACTGAAAGGAAATTGGTTTGGATGGTCAGCAACAACCTGGGAACCACCATGGCACAGCGCTGCCGTGAACTAGAAGCTGATGGATCACTGTCTACAGTTCTTAAATATTAGGTGTATATTAGGTGTATGTATATTTTTGACCCTGTATGTATAATTTTGACAGTGTGTTGATTTCAGAAAACCCAAAGAAAAGTAAAACTTGTGCACCAAATTCTAGTGGTTTTTTTTTTTAATTAAAGATGTATGCTGTAGATTCTGCCACAGAAAAAGGACAGTTCAAAGAAATTACTGGAAGCCCAAATATTGCCATGACATTCATATCCAAGATGACATTCATGTCACTGTATGTAAATGTCTGACCACAACTGTATATGGTTCTTCCACAAAGGTGGAAGCACACAATTGTACAAAATGTCTGCGTGCTATAGCATTACAGTTTCTCTTTACTGGAACTAAGAAGCCCAAACTTGTTCCAGCATGACAGTGCCCCTCTGCACAAAGCAAGCTCCATGAAGACATGGTTTGCCAAGTTCGTAGTGGAGGAACTCAAGTGTCCTGCCCAGAGCCCTGACTGAACCCCACTGAACATCTTTGGGATGAACTGGAACACTGACTGCACCCCAGACCTCCTCACCCAACATTAGTACTTGATCTCTTGCAATCTTGTGGTTGAATAAGTACAAACCCCTACAGCTACACTCCAAAATCTAGTGGAAAACCTTATGATCAGCATCAACCCAGACTTCAGCCCACTGTCAGTGAACCAGTGGTCAACATTAGGGCAGCATTTGAAGGGTGTGTGTTGGGGAAGAGTTCTGTGTTTGGCAAAAATTGCTCCAGAATGATTACTTTTAAGATTTGGGGGGAAAAAAACAACCCTGTAGCTATTGCAGATTTGTATTGGATTAAAGTCATAGATCTTGCAGATAATCACTTCAATCACAGTACCATGTCACATACAACTCATTCATCAAATGGGGATTAAAGAAGCCAGGAAATTGGACATTGTGCAAAATCCTCTGTAATACATTTAAGGCAGGTAACATCAACACTCTAACACTGTCATTTAAAAGTTTTTTCTTCTATCACACCCGATGTGTTTGAAGTCTCAGTCTGTATTTGGCATTAGATGTGTACGATATGTGAGAGGAGCTGGAGTACCGTCTCAAAGGAGATGGAGACCTTATTTATAATTCTTTTTGGCTGAGCAATAAAGGATAGAAGATACAGGTATTTTCCAGGCAACTACAGCAGGAGGAATGAGAAAAACATAACTATTATATTTTGGGCAATGAGAGTTGTGTGAAACTTGCTGGTTCTGGGATCAAACTGATGTATGATTGTCACTTCTTGTCTGCAGAGTGCTCATCTGGCGCTGATTGACACTTTGATGATGGCCTATACGGTCGAGACGGTGAGTATGGAGAAGGTGGTAGCGTGCATGCAGCAGTATTCTACCGACTGCGCTGATGGAGACGTACCTTATGACACAGAGGATGGAGTCATTAGCTGGATGAATAAGGTAGCATTATTATTCATTATTTCTTCCTGAACTCATTTAGATTGTGAGTTTGAAATGCATGAATATTTAAGACAAATTCAAAATCATCTTTTCTTACACTGTGAGGCAAATGGAATCTAGCCATCTGACTACTGCTCAAAATGATACATCATGATGATACGTACATTCTCACACTGTATGATACCTCTTGACACAGGTTCTCACACTGTATGATACATCATGACGCAGGTTCCCACACTGTATGATACATCATGACACAGGTTCTCATACTTAGCGATATCTCGTAACGCAGGTTCTCACACTGTATGATACATCATGACGCAGGTTCCCACACTGTATGATGCATCATGACACAGGTTCTCACACTGTACGATACATCATGACGCAGGTTCTCACACTATGTTACATCATGACGCAGGTTCTCACACTGTATGATACATCATGACAGGTTCTCACACTGAACAATACCTCATGACACAGGTTCGCACACTCAGCAATACCACATGATGCAGGTTCTCACACTGAG
This sequence comes from Potamarius usumacintae, assembly GCA_025447855.1. Classification (NCBI taxonomy): domain Eukaryota; kingdom Metazoa; phylum Chordata; class Actinopteri; order Siluriformes; family Ariidae; genus Potamarius; species Potamarius usumacintae. Next base: position 49,137,380 of record JAOEHJ010000007.1, on the reverse strand, counting down.
CGATACCTCATGACTCAGAAGCTCTCACTATGATACCTCATGATGTAGGTGCTCACACTGTTTGATACCTCGTAATATAGGTGCTCACACTGCCAGGCTGCCAAGCAACCACATCACACTGATGACAGAAAGACTTTAACAAACCAGGCCAAAGTTCTTATAGTAACTACAGTGATAAACTAACCCCGCCCCTACTCCATACAATCTCTGACCATGCTAATTAAGCTTCTTAGATTTATATCGGCTCATGACTCTGCTCATACTACACGACCTACTGTTCAGTTTCTGATAGGTCAGGAATTCATTGTGACCTCTAACAGCTCACTCAAACACCTCAGTCATGCAGTGTTGACCTTTCCCCATCTAACTCACACAATTTAGCCATGATATGTTGTGTTGTGGTCTAATTTTCGAAAGGTGAATGAATACTTGAAAGAAATCATCATTCAGGAGCAAAGCAGGAAAGAGGCACAGAGGGCAGAGCCCCTTGAGATCCCTAAGGTAAGTTTACCAGCCTCCTGTTCATTATCAAGTCGTAATTATTATTATTATTATTATTATTTTTTTTTTTTTTATGGCATTCCAGTGTTAAAGGTGCTCTTTTTTCTTAAAGTAAAACCTTTTCTTTAAAATCAACTGGAGTTTCATATCAGAATGGGATTTTATAATTTAATTGTTAGTAGTAGATGATATAAGTAGTTTATTAATATAGTAGTAGGTTTATAGAGGAATATCCATTTGATGAATGAGATACAGGGAAGAATACTGAATTCAAACCTAAACGCAAACAATGACAGTGTGAGACGAACAAGGCTCAACCATAAATTTTGGGAAGATTTCGTAATAAACAAATGTTCTTTGCATGTTTATATAGCAAAGAGTCAGGAAGTGAACTGGAAGTGGAATGGCAGAGATTTTACTAGAATTTTGGAAGTTGCTGGCTCTGCTGGTGGGGAGGGATAGTGTCCTGGATTGGTGAAAACAGAACGAAATATCTGATAATTGTGTGTGCTTACATGAAATACATTACTCTGGCGCAGAGATGTTTACTGCTACTGTATAAACAAGGCATGTAACAATATATCATATGATGATAAATCATGATTGCAAGTTAATGACGATTCAAATTTATGAAATAAAAAAAATGCATCGTGATTATTACCAGGCTGCATAATGTCTTACTTTTCCTAGCTGTAATTGCAGTTTTTAGATAACATAGGGTGCAGTAAGATACAACAGCAGAAATGCATGTTACTTCACCCGAGGTGGAAGTACCACAGCTCTAATGCTGCAAAAACGCTCAGAAAAATAGATCTAAAATGGATGAGAGCTGTTGTGTGATTGACTGTACAAATAGATTTAACAATAAATCAGAGCTCTCTTTTTACAGACTGCTGAAAGATAAATGATCATAAAAGTTTATGAAGAAAAGGCCTATTTGTTAACTTTTTTCACTTTTAATAAAAGGAATATTTTAATATGTTAATAGGTTATTATATTCTCCTCCAACCTTTACAAATGTGGGTAAATAATTATTGTTGGTTATTAATAAAAGGAAACAAATTTTTTTTTATTGAGCAAAAGATATTTTTAAGTGGATAATGAATAGGAAAATATATGTAGCATTTTTTGGTAATAACATTTTCTTCATTTATTTTTCAAAAATATTGTGGGAAAATCAAATCGTGTACCCAATATTGTGAATCAAATCAGATTGTGAATTGGGCAAATCATTACATACCTAATATAAACTGTTGTTAAGGTAATCATTCAAAATGCTCTGCCTTGAATGACACGTGCCATGTTGCTGTATAAGGGGTTTTCTGGACTTTGCTGAGTCATAGACTCATTGTTGTGGAAGCTCCAGAGCTGCTGTGTGGAATCTCTCAGTTTGATGTAATGATCTTGACGTTTGCTGATGTATGTTCTGCATGTTTGATAGTCTGCATTTTTAGAGTGCCACACACTCCCATACTGCACTCTCGGTGAAACCCGTATGCTGCCGGGTCAGTGGTGATGAACACTCAGCTACTGATCTACATTCACCACTGACACTGCTAGCATTCAACTCATCAATCATGTTGAGTCCAGTTTAGGCACAGAACCGAACAGAGCACCAAAAAAAACCTTCTTGAATAATAAAAAAAATACAAATAAGCAGCTTTTTACCCAAAGGGAAGTTTCAGAAATAAGCAAATACATGAGCAAGCAGCGCAATGGTGACCAAAGTCTGAACAAGAGAATACAAACAGGTTGCAGATTAACTTTCATAATTCTTTAATGTACAAAACTCAAAGAATGTGATAACCTGCTTATTAAAGCTAGACGGCCTTTCGATTTCATAAAATCAGTGAAATTTAGTTCCCTCTGAAATGTGGTCAGTGTAATATATGTTTATTTCTGTAGTATCTCACAAAATATCAGGCCATTCTGTGGCTGGGAAGTTATTTAATTTGAGGGGATTCCCGAGCAAATAATGTGCATGAAATCACTCACTTTGCGCAGTCAAGCAGACAGAGGAAGTCCGTGTGCGCATGTGCAGGTTTACCTTTCGTCGTCGTCTTCTCTTGGGTTTTACAGCAGCTGGCATCCACAGGTTTACCTTTGACCGTGCACTGACAGTTCCATCATTCTGTCACTAAATGAACAACTGATCACACCGAGGTGTTCGCTGAGCGCCGATATTTATTAGTTTGGTCCTGTGTTTCCTTTCCTTCGTATATAACATAACGTCTTTTCTTTTCACTTTCCATTACTGTAGTCGGTCTTTCACGTTTCATTCACACACTCGCGTCCTCCATTTTTCTCTCCTATTTCAAATTTGTATCCCACAATGCCTTGCGTGAATCGGGAAAGCCCACCACGTCATGCATGATGTAGTATCTTGAATTGCGTCACGGTGAAGCAGGAAAAAATAGCGGAGAATTTAGGGCCATGTGGCTCTAAGTTCATTAATTGTTCTTGGAAGTCTGTGATTCAAATTCAGGAGCTTTCGGTCCACTAAACAAAAGTAATTGGGTGTCGGGGAAAATTCTTTTTATGACCTACGCTTGAAAAATCTGAAAGGCGGTCTAACTTTAAATTGGTTTGCCAACCGCCAAAGAACCCTAAGGAAGAAGAAATTGGCAGAGCGTGTCACTGAACCAACCGAGGAGGAAATAAAAATCCTACTCGAAAACAAAACTCCAAAAAATACAAAAAAGCACAACAAAATACGGAATACAAGTATTTGATGGTAAGAACGTAGCTTTTATTTTTCTATTATTATAGCATTTTTCACAAATTGCTACTGTTATTTTGCCGGTTTGTTTATGTTCTAAGTGGAAATTATTTTGTCGGAAGTTTTTATTGATCAAATTTGCTAAAAATAAAAATGCTCAGTTTCTCAAAATCTAGTGAATGTGGATAGAATAAAACAATTATTCTGCTCATCGTACATGGCTTCTAGCCAACTCGGGGCTATGCGCCTCATCAGCTATCAGCTCATGTACGACTCAATTTCATGGAATAACTGTTATATAAAAATAAATGCTAGCAGTTATTGCCTGTGGGAGAGAGGAGACATGGTAGTTATTGCCCGTCACTGAGGAGATGTAGACTTGGCCCTAGCGGAAGTCTCCGGCGAGGATCTCTGATTGCGAGGTCTCATACGATCAAAACTCTCAGGCGAGTGGGGGAGGGGATTCCTCGCCGAGGCTGCACGCAGTGTGTTAGCATGAGCATGTAGCCTATGGGAAATTAATAGTGTGTTGGATCAGCACTAATCCCGTGTTTTGGAAAATTGAAAATGTTGTCTTGGGGCCCCTCTGGGGTGTCACCAATCCATGTGCAAAGTATGGCGTATGTGCATCCATACAGACAGCCTTTCTTTAGTAGTATAGATAGATAGATATGGCTGAGTGCTTGGGGTTTTGTGTATGGTTAGGACAAAATATTTAGTGTGTTAGATTTCATAGACATTCCTTCATTATCTCAAGTCAAAGAAGTGATCATGTAATGTGTGTAAATACAACAGCAAAAACATTCGAAATATCGATTACAATGCCATCAACATTTAGGTATACTTTGAAAAAGCTTTTGGATTCTCGCATGCATGTTTTTCCACACATTCTGAAAACAGTTTTTTTTTTTTCATGCCCTGAAATTGCATGTGACATCATTTTTTAATTTAACAATCCAGCAAGTGATTTAATTAGACAATACTAAACCTCTTCGGTAAATTGTTTTTACTTGGGTAAATGTTTTCCCCGTAATTGCATGCTATCTTTGGTCTTTATACGGTAACTGAACTCCTTTCGAATTCCATTCGAGCTATTCGTAACTCTGTCACACTCCGGCACTCAGTCTATTTGCATGCCAAGCTGTAGATAAATAGTTTTTGACACCTGGTACAGCTTAGAGGTTTGAAATGTTCTAATACTGTATTTCTTTCGAACAAGACAGTACTGTGAGCATTTAGCTTGGAGGACATGTAGGGAGCACGATGAAATGTGAAGCATCTCGCTTGCAGAATATCTTGAGGGACTTTGGGGACATGGTTCTCAGGGAAGGAAACATGTCCCATGTTAGATGTGTACAGTATAATGGAAGGAATCTGGCACGTCCACATTCTCTGCCCTGCTGATTTCGTATACGGAAACTGTTGACTGTTCCTGTCTATAGAATCAAGTATATTTACTGACTTGTGGTCTAAAAGTGTCTCAACAAACAGATCATTGTTTCTCTTATATCATCATGTGGTTTGTGACTTGTGCCTTTTTTCTATTGGACAAAGCTTGGGTTGAGGCGCTTCCTCTGTATAGTTCTGTTGAGCTCACACGTCACGTCATTGGGTGTGTTGCTGAATATAGTGCCCTTTATCTCTGTCTTTTTTTATTATTGTTGTTGTTGTTGTTGTTGTCGTTGTTGTTATTATTAGTCAGAGTCTGTCTATAAAACATGCTTTTCTTAGTTCAGACTATGCGTCAGCACCACATCCGTGGTCTGAGCCGTCACTTACTCAGCATCAGGTATGAAATCTGACCTGGTTGAACACACTTGGTGTTTCTTTTGGGTCACGACTTGTGTACACAGTCACACAAACTGGAGTTTGCACCTGTCCTCTTCCACAAAGCCCAAACTACCCCTTAGACCTACAAATCCAAATAGAACAACATTCTCCTTGAATACATCATAAATTTTGAAGAAGAAAACCGAACGCTTTGCTGTTTTGTGTTATGAGATAAATCTGGACGATCTCTTTTCTGCTTAAGTGTAAGAAAGATTGCCTAGTCAATGGTCTCCGTCTCTGTCATTCTCTCTGCCTGGATGTTATGTACCTTGTCTCTATGCCTCAGGGTGAAATACATTAACAGCTGTTCAAGCACATAAACGAGTTCTGTGTGTTTAGATTCACTGACTCAATCAACAGCATACATGTGCACGTGCCCTTATTATCCAAAAGCACAGCAGACCTGCCCTTTACGGGCACTACTTGTGTGTTTACAAATTGCCTAAGTGTAACAGTGGGCATGTGCGTAGCAATTTGACCCATGTACACTCCAAAAAAATTAAAAAATAAACCCAAATTGCAGGCCAAAAAAAAAAACTTAAAGAAAGGAAAATGTGCAAGCAAGCAACATCATCAAAAAAGAAGAAAATGAGCAAATTGAAATTACTGTTTTTATTAAACTGTAAGTTAGTGTGTTAGTTATGGCCAGGTTCTTGCCTGAACTGATAATCACAGCATCAGTTTTTCTTTGGCTAATCAGACACAAGGTACACCACCACTCTTGCCAGAGTAGTTGGGGGTTAGGCACCTTGCTCAAGGGCACTTGAGCTAGTCCTGCTGGTGTAGGGAATTGAACTAGCAACCTTTTGGTCCCAAAGATGTTTCTCTAACCATTTGGCCATGGCTCCCATCAAAATTAGCATGACTTGTATGTTATGATGTGGGCTTTTTTTTTTTGGTCTCTTTTTAAGTTTGTCCAAGTTCTTCCCATTAGTTTCTACAAGGAGAAGCAAAACTGAGGAAGTTCAGTCACCTTGGCTGACCAGAACATGACTCTTCAGTGATCTGGATGACTGAAACATGCTGAACTAAAAGGGCACTCAGTAGAGTGCATACCTCCACCAAGCCACATATCTGGATTTGCATTAAAATCTAATCAATTGTTTCTTGGCCAATGGCTCACCTTGCTGTAATTCAAATCAGGTTTATATTAATATGAAAAAGTGAGTCATTTACAGAGAAGTGAATGGCATTTGGAGATTTTATTTACCATCGCAGTCAGGACTTACCGGTATCTCGAGGATGCGCCACAACATTAAATATACATAACTAATAAACTAGAAGGGCATTCAGTAGTGTGTGTGTGTGTATACCTCCACCAATCCACACATAATCAAGATCGAAATAAAATCACTTGAAGCTGGGATAATACTAAAGCTGGACACCAAATTTCATTCAAATCCGTTCACTACTTTTTGAGTTGCATTGGGAACAGCCAAACAAATCCCTGGATCCGCATACATATCTGGTTCCGGTATCCACATGCATATTCGGATTTGCATCAAAATGTAATCAATTGTTCCTTGGCCCATGCCTCATCTTTCCACCAAATTTCATCCAAATCTGTTCACTACTTTGAATTGTGTTGGGAAAAGGCAAAAAAAAAAAAAAATCCTGGATCCGCATTCGTATTCGGATTTGCATCAAAATCTAATGAATTCTTCCTTGACCCATGTTCCACCTTTCCACCAAATTTCATCAAAATCCATTCACTATTTTTTTTTTTGAGTTTGATTAGG
>JAOEHJ010000007.1:48782447-48792766 GCA_025447855.1 Potamarius usumacintae | reverse complement strand
AGCTGGGATAGGCTCCAGCTTGCCTGCGACCCTGTAGAACAGGATAAAGCGGCTAGAGATAATGAGATGAGATGTTGCCAGTAGTTTATGGAATAAAACAAAAATGTTCATGCTCCTCAAACACACAAAAATAAATAAATAAATAGTAATAGCCAGAACGTAAAATCGGAGAAACAGATAATTTTGCAGTGGTCTCTTAAGTTTTTCAGAGCTGTATATAGTACATATGCATTGCCCTGAAGGGTGGGGGGTTTTTTTTTCCTTTTTTTTTTTTTTTTAAATTAAGAGTTAAAATAGATTAGGCACAAGAGATGTGGTTTAATATTTATGGAGGGAAAAAAAAGTTTTCCCTTCTGGTTCACCAGGTGGCAGTGGCACCATTGTATTGAGAAGGACACACATGGCAAGTCCATGTGATCATCATTGCCCTGTGCCAGTGGACAAAAAGGTCACACAACAGACATTTCCTCCGCATCGCTGCACGGATAAACACTGTATATCTCTCATCCCCCAAAGCTCCCCTAAGAGAACACAGATTTACTGATGTCCAAAACTCAAGATACTATATCATGCTCTTCAGTTGTTTATTAAAAACCTCTGAACTTGGCAACAATGGTATTATGTAAAGGGGTCATTTTGGTAAAGGCTGAAACTATGCATGGTTTATTGAAGCTTAGAGGAGTATGCATTAACTTGAAAAAAATTGACACAGAGAAGCAATAGCTGTCACTCGATTATACCATGTAATGGGGAGACTTTGTCCTTTTTTAACTGCCCTGTGAGGAGTCACATGGTCTGTCAAATTGTGAAGCTGGTGGGGGGGACAAATCCATTGTCTGTGATTTTTATAGCTGCAAGATTTCACTCTGAAAGAAGACAGTTGATTTGAGAGATATGATTGGAATCGGGCGCATGTGGACAATTGACCATGATACCGATATGTGTTTGCTGAAAATCCTATTCCAAAGACATGGCATTACTATGCTGTTGGTCCCACCTTTTGCTGTTTTAATCACCTCCGCTCTTCTAGGAAGGCTTTCCACTAGATTTTGGAGTGTGGCTGTGGGGATTTGTGATCATTCAGCCACAAGAGCATTAGTGAGGTCAGGCAGGAAGGCTTGGAGCCCAGTTGTCCAGTTCATCCCAAAGGTGTTCATTGGAGTTGAGGTCAGGGCTCTGTTCAGGACACTCAAGTTTTTCCACTCCAACTTTGGCAAACCATGTCTTCATGGAGCTCAGTTTGTGCACAGGTACATTGTTATGCTGGAACAGATTTGGGCCTCTTGGTTCCAGTGAAGGAGAATTGTAATGTTAGAGCATATCAAGGCATTCTGTACAATCATGTTCCCCCAACTTTATGGCAAAAGTTTGTGAAAGAACCACATATGGGGGTTATGATCAGGTGTCCACATACTTCTGGTCATATATTGTATATACAGTACTGTGCAAAAGTCTTAGATATTTCTGTGTGGGTTTTTTTTTTTGTACAAAGTTTTTTTTATTATAGATTTTTATTTTATGACTTTTATTGAAAAAGCATTTTATTTTATTATTGAATCAGTACAGAAACAGTTTAGATTTCCAAATATTTAATTTCATAATGGAAGTCTAATGTTGCAGAACAATGTTTGTATGTCAGTAAAGAAAGCAGCATATCACGCAAGAGACCACTTTTCATGCAAAAAAAAAAAAAAAGCCTTAATGAAGGCTGCTGGGTTTTGTTGCAAAAATAAGAAGCAATTGCGACAGTCAAAGTCTCCAGAAGTGTGGCTGTTTCTGCAAGATGCTCAGTAAAACTTGGCAGTTAAATTTCCTTAAAAAGCCAAATATTAACTTTCATTTATGACTGTTTGCTACCCTTTTTATAGTATTTTTTTTAAATGTCGAAATATTTAACTTCATTATTTTTTGAAAGCATCTTTGCTTTACATCATTTCTTTGCAGACTTTTGCACAGTTCTGTATATTGGCATATTTTATTGTCTGAAGCAGCTGAGAGGAGTAACTAATGGAAATATTCCATTTTTGTAATTTTTAAAGATTCAGCTTTTTAAGGAAATTTAACTGCCAAGTTTAAAAAAAAAAAAAAAATGTGGATGCCTGACCATGACCCAGATATGTGGTTCTTTCTCAAACTTTTGCCACAAAGTTGGATGCACATAATTGTACAGAATGTCTTTATATGCTGTAGCGTTAAGATTTCCCTTCACTGGAACTCGGGGGCCCAAACCTTTACCAAAATATCAGTGCCTCTGTGTATAAAGCAAGCTCCATAAAGACATAGTTTGTCAGGCCTTGTGTGGAAAACTCAAGTGTCCTGCACAGAGCCCTGACCTCAACCCCACTGAACACCTTTGGGATGAACTGGAACGTACACTACACAACAGGCCTTTTTCTCATGATATCAGTGCCTGATCTCATGAATGCTTTTATGGGTGAATGAACACAAATCCCCATAGCCATACTCCAAAATCTAGTGGAAAATCTTCCCAGAAGAGTGGCGGTTATTATGGCAGCAAAATGGGAAGCAACCCCATATTAATGCAATGCCTTTGGAAAAATATGTTCAGCAAGCACGTACAGTATGGGTATCATGGTTAGGTGTTGACATACTTTGGCAATGTAGCACAGTCTTGTTTTTAAATATGCTTTCTAAATAAAACGTGCTTACTTATTGATTTACTTATCAATGGGCACATGGGGGCATCATTGCTCTGTTTTGAACCACTGGAAGTTCCTTTTTCAGCACCTAAAACCTTATACAGTGCGTCTCTGCAATACACAATTAGGCCCTTTGTTTCCTGAGAGACTTTTCCCTTATTTGGCTTCAGTTACACACACTTCTCTCAGTCACTTATTTTTGGTTGCATTTTGTGATCAAACTAATCTTATTTTAGTGCCAAAGGTTGTTTTCAGGAGAAGAGCTGAACAAGTGCCTAGGTTTTCTCTAAAGACACTTGATCTTTCTCAGTAAAAGTCATACACAAGCCAGCACAACTTCTCTTGCCCAGCAACATCCATGTTTAGAACTGATCCTCTTCCTTGGCTCATTGGAATGTTAGTTGGCATTTAGCCTCGAGTCCACATTACCCAAGCCTTAATCCGATTCTTCACAACTCCTGAGACACAAACTTCAAAGTAACAAACATTGTGGAGAATCTAATAATCCACTGTGCATGCTTGGCTACAGGGGCTCAGTGATTACAGTTTATTTTTAATAATTGAGGTGTAGAAGTAGGTAAATCCTGAACTGAGGTGTTGCTTTAGACTCACTAATCCTACTTGGAGACACCTTTTATTTTGGCTCATCCTTCTTTCCACCCTTCCTCTTTTATATTTCTTCCAACCTTCTTTTTATTCCTTTATATTTTATTTTTTATACTTATTTATCATGCATGTTTTATAGTTTTCGGTCGTTCCAATTTTGGACTGTCCAAACCTGTCAGTTTTGTGACTGCCAAAAAATTATGATGACAGACGAAAGTGAAGCTTTCCTTACATTTATGTTGAGCTCGATTAAGCCGAGCTAAACAATTTGAATTAATTATGACTAGATTATTGACACAACATGCACACGATCCGTGTCTATAAGGATTGTGGTCATAGACTTTAGTTTTATTGGCTAATATACAGTAAGCTCAGTGTTATTGGCAGCTGTGGTAAATGGTAGAAATTTTTTCACACTGAAAATATGAAGAAAAAAATTATTGGCACCCCTGCATTTTATGTGCAATCTCTCTTTGTCACCTCTCCTGGTACTGAGGTGTTGTCTTATAATGCTTGGTAAGAATACAGAGCAAGGGGTTCCTGAAAACAGAATCTCTCCAGGTCCTCCACAGGACCAGGCTGTCTTTAGCTCATGTCACACACCTGATGTGCTTTAAGCCAGGGACTGGGATAGCCATGTCAAAAGCCATGGCCCAGTTGTAACTTGCAATTGTAGTCTCAACTGACCATAGAACCAGTCAGAGTTTCTGTTGTGACTAGAAAATCCCAGGTTGAGGTTAAATGAAAGGGTGTGCCGCCCCCCCCCCATTTCTGGCAAATCAGTTTTCCCATTCATAATCCTAACTATATTATGTGGCCAAAAATGTGTGCACATCTGACAATGACTCCTCTATATGCTTGTTGAACATGACCTTTCAAAGGTCTGGTGTTAATATGGTGGTGTTCCCCTGTTTCTTGCTATAGCAGCCTCAACTCTTCTGGGAAGGTTTTCCAATAGATTTTGGAATGTTGCTGTGGGAATTTGTGCTCCTTCAGCCATAAGAGCATTAATGAGGTTGGGCCCTGATGCTGCTCTGCTGGGCTCCATGCAGGCCACTTGTGTTCTTCCACTCCAATCTTTGGGAAAACATGTCTTCTTTGACTTCATTTTGTGCACAGGGGCATTGTCATGCTAGAACATGATTGGGCCTCTTGGTTCCAGTGAAGGGAAATCATAATGCTACAGCGTACAAAGATATCATAATCCTATCGTGTGCTTCCAAGTTTGTGGCAAAAAATACGGAACCACATATAGGAGCAATGGTTGGGTGTCCACAAATCTTTGACCATATAATGTAGCTTGTGTTTCCATTCATTAAGTTTACCCCAAAAATAAATCGTCAATGCTTAGAATCATTGAATAACTAAGAGACCCCAAAACTTGCACACAAAAAGCAAAATTAATTTAGTATCGGAGTGGTTCAGTGAGTAAGACACCCAGGGAATATTTATTTTGAATTTTGGAAATTTGAGCAAATCAGGTCTTGAAATGCTGGTAAGAGTTGAAAAACCAGTGGATATTAACAGAATACTGGGTGCTATAAGCAGTTGATGATAATCTCAAGCTGTGACAGATTATCAGTAATGTTGTATTGGAGTTAGTGACCTGTTATTTAATTCGGTCTAATTAAGAGTTCTGTTGTAGTAGTAGTAGTAGTTGTTGTTGTTTTATTTAAATTCTGGAAAGAAATACAAACAAACAAATGTATTTAATATACAGTGTTTTTCAAAAATAATCCAACTAATGTCAAAATGATTGTTGGTTTATAAAACGTGCCATTTTTGGAGCGGACTGTAAGTGTTCCAGAGAGGTGAATGATTAATATGCAGGTGTCCATACAATCTGATGGGACTTTTAAAAAAAAAAAAACACTTTTTAGAAGGTTTTTCCCCAATGCAGATATTTTTAAAAAAATTATATACATGTACATTTTTCAATAGACAAAACAGAAGTAACAGCTGAGCAATAAATACATTCTCTGAGCGTAGAGTGAGATTTTTTTTCCTGCAAATGTAAACATTTGAGTAGATTAAATTGAACGTTAACATTAATATATATATTAGATGTTTTATAAGTATTTAAGAAAGTGGTGCTAAGTGAATCCCCATGAAGCCTAACAGCATCTATGCTGCTACAACTATAACAACTATTGTGCTTTTAAGGGAAGTAACAGTAGCCCAGACCAGCTGTTCAGGAAGTTGCACTTATACCATTCACTCAGCTGATTCAGGATCAGCCACTGCAGCCTCATCTTTCAACAACACTATAAGAAACTGAAGTCAAAAACATTCCCCCAGCAGATGGGCTGAGTTTCCAGGAAGAGTGCTGAAGGAAGTCAGGAATAACACAGACTTCCCTTGTGTAGGCGTCAGCCTGGAGGCTGAAACACAACTGTGCTAGCAGTTACAGAGAGAGAATAATGTTGTTCAAACTTTAGAATGAAGGTGCAGATAGGTATTTTGAATATTTTCTGGAGATCATTTTGAAAATCAGCCATTACAATCGAAGGCGCTTTTTTCTTTTTGGTTTAGGGAGTAGTCATGTTATTCACAGTGGAAATAAAATTCCTTCTTAATGAGTCATGTTTACTTTTGATGCAGGACTTTATAATGAGAAAAGATTTGCAAAAATCAGTTTTAGATCACTGTCTGTTTTATAACGTGATGATCACGGAAATTTTCAAACTCCTTAACCCTTTCGGACACAAGGAAAAATGCTATGGAACTTCATGTGTACACATTATGTCCGAAGGGGATCACATCATTCAGTCTAGGCATGTGGTGGGCTGTTTTTTTTTTTTTTTTTTTTAAATGCCATTTGTGGTTTTACAGTCAAGCATTCTGTTTTTAATTTTCGACTATAGGTGACATCTGATGTCACATCCACCTCATTAGATATGCAGGACATGAAGTGGTGGTCAGCTAAGCTCACTGTTCACAAAGCGTTATCACTCGATAGTCGTTAAAATCCCCTACGCTTGTGTTGTTTTGGGCTGTTGGAATCAAACCATGAAACTCAAAGTTTATTCTGGGCTCCCCGTGAAATGATAAATGGTGAAAGAGCAAAGGATTTTACCAAAACACGATGAGAGGTGGCTCTTGAACCTTTCGCTGCGATGGAAGGGAGCTCAGTTGAAGAACACTCGAGTTTGCAGTGATCTCTTCAGGCAAGGTTTGTAAATTCCTCTGATTTATTTTGCTTGGATTCACAAATCATTTTTCTTGCCATTTTGTGATGTTTTGACATTCAGGAGATGCTTCAGCCCTCAGATGTGTTTTTGTTTACCGTTTGATCGTGGTTGCCATATTGTGAACTAACATGTTTTCACTTTATTTATCAGGATGTCCTAGTCATCTTTATAAGGATGATAAGCTCCTATACTCCTATAGATTGAGCTCCTAGACTGAACTATATGGATAAGATAATTGAGACGATCCATATAAACACAAAAGCAGAGCTCACAAGTTAACAGCACGAACCTGCTTGCCTGGCCGTGCAGTTACAGTGAGCTGTGATGACTTCTCCATCCTGTTTCACCAATACCCAGGTCTTTAAAGGGGTTGTGGATCTTTGTGAATGATTTACTTGGAAGAGAAGAGCAGGGAGTATTGAGAATCGAGCGGTTGTGGTTTGTTTACACCTGATACTAAAGCTTGTAGTGCCCTCACAACCATTGCAAAGACGTGTACAAAAAGCCCAAAAATGTCCACTTACCCAGGCAAAAATGATCCAGTTGGAAAATTTTGATCCCCAAATCTTTAACCCAGTCACATATAAAAAGTTGTACGCCTCCATGTTCTTCCAGGTTTTCATCTGTTTGTCTGTGTAGAATGATGTCTGCAGCACCAGGTAGTTTGAGATGTTGGGACTTGACGGATGGATAATTTTCCAACTCCTAGGAAAAAAAAACTTATTTGTTAATGTGTAAGGATTGCAAAGAGCAACTTTGTGAAGGCATCTTAACCATGCACTGGCCTCTAAACTGTGAAAATAGTCAGAGACGGTTCGTGTCTTAAAGTAATGACTGACTATTATTTCTCTTTACTTAGTTGAGTGGTTCTTGACATAATATGGATTATTACAGTTGTCGAACAGGGCTGTTTACTGTATTTTTATTATTTACTCTTTACTGGTTGATAGTGTCAAATTCATTAAGAAAGCAAGAAATTCCATTGTTGACAAGACACACCACCTGTTATTTGAGAAGCATTCCAGGTGACTACCTCATGAAGCTGGTTCAAATAATGCCAATAGTGTGCAAAGCTGTTATCAAGGTAAATAGTGACGACTTTGAAGAATCTAAAAGATGAAACGTTGGTTTTTTTTAACACTTTTTTTTGTTTACCATATTATTACATATGTTACATATGTAATTTAATAGTTTTTATGAGTTAAGTATTGTTCTACGATGTAGGGAAAAAAATAAAAACATCGAATTTGAAGGTGTGTGTGTATTGTGTGTGTATGCATGTTGATGAGAAACCTGAGTAGTATAAATAAATATGATAAAATAAAAAGAATGCTGTACAAAAGTGTACTGTGCAAAAGTATTTTTGTTGATGCTGTCTCTATCCACCATGATTCCTAATAACTTAGATTAGGGTCTCCTCCTTACTACAACCCCAAATCAGAAAAAGTTGGGATGGTATGGAAAATGCAAATTTTAAGAAAAGAAAGCAGTGATTTTACTTTGACTTGAATTTCACTGATAATTGATTGAACCCAAGATATTTCATGTTTTTTTTTTTTTTCTGGTTAGCTTCATTTCATTTGTTAATATACATCCATTCCTGCATTTCAGGCTTGCAACACATTTAAAAAAAATGTTGGGATGGGGCAATTTAGGGCTCGTAATGAGGTAAAATAATTAAATACTGATGTGATATGAAACAGCTGATGTCAACAGGTGATTGTAATGATGATTTGGTACAAAATCAGTATTCAGGAAAGGTTTAGTCTTGGAGGAGCAAAGATGGGCTGAGGGTCTTCAGTTTATCAACAGATGCGTGAGAAAATTATGAAATGTTTAACCCTCTGTGGTCTGAGGGTAATTTTTGGCACTAATGAATTTGGCATGCTCTGATTTTGTTGTCAGTTTAAACAAATCTAAGCAGTATTTCCAAAGTCATATGACTATTTTATATTCACCATTTTAAAGTATGATTGTACTTTAAAATAAATAAATAAATAAATGAAGATGTTGTAAAAAACAGTGTTGGAATGTGTGGAAAACAAAACAAAACATGACCTTACCCATTGTAACGGACCGTTTTGGTCACTTAAGGTAATTCTGTTCAGTCTTAGGAATGTATCAAGCATAAAAACTTAAATCTCCTCCATTGATTTGGATAATTAACTGGCCATCAACAATTTTATGCCCTATTATTTTGGGATAAAGGGTTGGCAGTGGGAAGAGTATTCAATGAGAGGAGTGAAAACCCCTCCCACTGACAACTCTTAATCCCATCAGGTCAAGTGACCAAAACAGCTCCTCACAATGGGTAAGAATGGGCTTTTGTTTTTTGTTTTTTTTTTTCCACACATTCCAACACCGTTCTAAAACTGCTTTTTACAGCATCTTCATTTATGATTTTTTTTTTTTGCGTGTGTGTGTGTGTGTGTGTGTGTTGTGGGTTTTTGTTGTTGTTTATTTTTAAGTTTTACTCTATTCAGTGTGTCTTGAAATTAATTCTTGTACTATTTTGCTCCGTTCAGAGCTACAACCAACTCTGTTACACAATTACTCTAATTTTGCTCCCACTCTAACTCCAAATTTTACTCTCTAAACTCAAAATAGAGCAAAATTAACTATTTTTGAGGAAAATACTTTTAACTCTGGAAAAATTGCTCAGTCATTTTTCTTGTGTATGTACTGCAGCGCACGCATAACAACCAATCTGGTCATCAGGAATAGAAGAAATATTTACACTTACTCGAGTAGACTGCTCAATATTAGTGTCACAGTTCTCAAGATTGAATTGAATTGCTGTCCTGAATCATGAATTGATTCGCTGTCCTCAGATTGAATCGCTGTCCTGAATCATTAACTGAATCATGAATTGAATCGCTGTCCTGAATCATCCGAAGCATAAAACCCGCATGCCATCTCGCAACAAGTTTTACCTCCAAATACGCTAAACTATGTCTGACAGATTTTATCCTGTTTACAGTGGGCGCTCCCACCACGAAAGAGAAACCAATCGAAACCGAAAGAGTAAAAGTGATTATTATGCTATTACTTTGTGAATAGTCTTTTATGAATGTGTAAGTGTGCGTTCTGCGCTCTGACTCCCATGTGACTGAGTAAGGTGACAAGTTTTATGTTTCATCTAATTGAGGTCATTTAAAAGCTATAATATTATTTGGCACTGGACACATAGTGTAAAGTATAAAGTTTCTGTCAGTATGTTTATCCTGCTTGTATGATAAAAAAAAAAACCTCATGAAGC
This sequence comes from Potamarius usumacintae, assembly GCA_025447855.1. Lineage (NCBI taxonomy): Eukaryota > Metazoa > Chordata > Actinopteri > Siluriformes > Ariidae > Potamarius > Potamarius usumacintae. The sequence goes on along the minus strand of JAOEHJ010000007.1, from coordinate 48,783,050 downwards.
TATTTATCTAAATACATGACCTACTCATTGTAAACCTGTTGAGCTTCACCGGAGAAGATCTCGACCCCAGAGGGTTAAATCAGTTTCAAGTTCTGTGAACTTATTTGCAAATAGAGTTTTAAAGCCACGGCCCCACTTTAGTATGCAATCGGTTCAAGTAGACATGACTTCTTTTTTCTAATTTTGTAAGCACTTATAAAGTAATATTAAATAAAACCCACATATTTACATTAATTAGTTTAGTACAGAACTTAAAGAAATTAAGTAATTCTTCTACAGTAATTGGCTTTTTTGTGTAAAAATCACAGATTTGTGTTTAGCGTATTGACTGAACCACTGAAATATTTATTATTATTATTATTATTATTATTATTATTATTATTATTATTATTATTATTATTATTATTGTGTTAATTGGACACTGAAATGTAAAAAGTCTAGAGCCACTGACACATCCTGAGAGTCTGAGAATGTAATTTTATCATTAACTATTAACAAGAGTGCCCTGAGAGCACAATATCCCCCACTGGCAACTATGCCATAACTCTGGTAAAATGCGACTGAATTGAACAAAATTGCAATATGCGTATTACTGACATATAA
>JAOEHJ010000007.1:48126904-48137664 GCA_025447855.1 Potamarius usumacintae | reverse complement strand
AACACACATTAATTAGACACAGGTGCATTGACTTTGCCACTCACCTTCCCTGGCCCCGCCCTCCATTCACAAACCAACGCTTGGCCATGCCCCCGCTCCCACACTCTCCTTGTGGAGGTTGTCTGTGATCATCTTCTGGACAACTGTCAAGTCAGCAGTCTTCCCCATGATTGTAGTTCCGTATACTGAACTAGACTGAGAGATACACAGTATTTATTCTGTTTTACTCAAACTCGAAATGAAATACTCTAACAATTTGAGAAGCTAGATTTCCGATTTTCATGAACTATAAGGCATAATCATCAAAATTAAAACAAAGGCTTGAATTATTTTACTTTATGTGTAATGAGGATCAAATATATGAAAGTTTACCTTTTTGAATTAAATTACAAAAAAAAACTTTTTCATGATATTCTAATTTTCTGAGATGCATTAGTGTGCTAACAGTTCTGCTAATATTTCTGCATATTGCAAATAAATCAGTTATAACTTTATCCATTGCATATTTTATTTTTTATGCTGTTAGTACATCATTTTTACACAGAAGTGCATAGAATGAAATTCAGTTTGTGACGGGTATGTATCATAATTAATGTACTATCAGAGACAATACACATCTCAATATATAGAACTCCAATATTCTGCATGAAGGACATTTAAAGCAGTCAACTATTATTTCTATTATATAGACAGATTTCTATTATTATTATAAAAATGTCCTGAAGAGTGAGATGACATCACTGGACAGGTGTAGAGATACTAGGCGTTTACACAGATACTAATATTAATTATAATCTGCTAATCTGCTGAATTGTCTTCAGGTCTGTTTTTAAATCAGTGTATAAAAGTGTGAATATTTCCATGTTATATCATCATACACTGAGGTTCTACTGATCATGGTAAACCCTCTGTATTCTGTTGTTTTTTTGAATTAACATGCTTATTTGATTTTTGCTAATTTGCTAGCTGTGCCATGTTTGTTTAGATCATTATCATATGACTGTTTTAAGGATATGTTTTTGAATCTAATGCCACAGGGTGACACTGGCAGACCAGGATTCAGTTACCCTGGACCAAGAGGACCAACGGTACAGTAACTCCTATTTACTTCACTATGTCACAACTTTATATGAAGCCATTCTTGCAACTTGTTTATGTGTTCTCCAGGGTGACCAAGGAGACAAAGGTAGACCTGGAGTTCAGGGAAGCAGAGGAGACTGTGGTCAAAAGGGAGAGCCGGGAGAGAAAGGACTACCAGGAGAGTCTGTAAGCAAACCTTCATCTCCTCGATTTATTTTCCTCCAGTGATCAGATCATCAGAGACTGACCTCCAGAATAGTTGTGTATGTGAAGAATAAGGATGTTCTTTATGTTTTTAATGTTAGGGAGAACCTGGACCTCAAGGTGAGCCTGGACTACGGGGGCCTCAGGGAGATAAAGGTCGAGATGTAAGTAGATGCACTGGACCATACTGAAATATGTTTATACATAGTACATTGTTGAATTATAAGCAGAAGATTTACATGCATAATACATTCACTGTCTACTTTATTAGGAACACGTGTAAACCTGCTTATTCATGCAGTCATCAACTCATGTGCCAGCACTGACTGTGTGCCCACTATAGCCTCAGATCCCTGTCCCTGGTTAACAGGAGTGGAAACTAATGTGGTCTTCACTGTTGTAGCCCATCTGCCTTAATGTTCAATATGTTGTGCATTCTGAGATGCTTTTCTGCTCACCACAATTGTAAAGAATGGTTATTTGAGGTACATAGCCTTCCAGTCAGCTCCAACCAGTTTGGCTATTCTCCTCTGACCGCCCTCATCAACAAGACTTGCAGAACTACTCCTTACTGGATCTTTTATTTGTTTTTTTTTCTTCACTATTCTGTGAAATTATTGTGCATGACAATCCCAGGTGATCACCAAGTATCTAAAATACTCAAACCAGTCTGTCTGGCACCAACAACTGTGCTACGATTCCATGGTTGTCCAAGAGTGAGGTCACTATTCTGTTGTTTGATGTGAACATTAACTGAGGCTCTTGGCCTGTATCTGCATGATTTTATGCATTGCACTGCTGCCGCATGATTGGTTGATTAGATTAGATGCAATCAGTGCTATTCAATGCTAAATATCTACTGCAAACCTGGCCAGGGTAAAGCATTTACTGAAGAAGACAAAGAATAATAAAAGTAAAATATGAGGTCAATTAAAAACATTCTGGCTTTGTACTTAGAAGTCAACCTTCTTTTGGACAGGGTGACAGTGGTCCAGAGGGAGACCCAGGCCTTACAGTAAGTACAGTCCGAGAATCTTTCAGGATTTTTTCAGGATTTATCTTGCGATGACGTTTCAGAGGTTTAGTTTAGTAATTTGATTCTTACATCACCTCAGGAATGTGATGTCATGAACTATATCAGAGAGACCTGTGGGTGTTGTGGTAAGTGACATTTCCTGTGTCAGTCTAATTCAAATAAAGTGCACTTTGATGTTCAATGACTTACTCTTTCTCTCTCTTCTCTGTGCTGTTTCAGATTGTGAGAAGAGATGTGGAGCATTGGATATTGTATTTGTGATTGACAGCTCTGAGAGTGTTGGACTAACAAACTTCACCCTGGAGAAGAACTTTGTCATCAGCACCATCAACAGATTGGGCTCAATGGCTAAGGACCCATTATCAGAGACAGGCAGGCACAATATACAAATACACCTAACATGATCTAAACAAGTACATGAAGGTTGTGTGTGTTCTGTCATTAAGGCTGCCAAAGTTGTGCTGTCTGTTCTTGTAGGAACACGTGTTGGTGTGGTCCAGTACAGTCACAGTGGAACCTTCCAAGCCATCCAGCTAAATGACTCCAAGATCGATTCCCTTTCAGCTTTCAAAGATGCTGTGAAGAATCTGGAGTGGATTGCTGGTGGCACATGGACTCCGTCTGCCCTGAAATTTGCCTATGACAACCTGATTCGTGATAGTCGACGTGCCAAGGCTAAAGTGACTGTGGTTGTGATTACAGATGGTCGCTATGACCCCCGGGATCAAGACTTACTGCTAACGTCCTTTTGCAACAACAACAATATTGATGTAACAGCCATTGGTGTTGGAGACATGTTTGACAAGAATGCGGAATCTGAGAAATTGACATCCATTGCCTGTAACAAGAAAGATAAGGTGATGGGCATGAAGCAGTTTTCTGAACTGGTGGCAGAGGAATTCATAGACAAGATGGAGACTGTTCTTTGCCCAAGTAAGTTGTTCATCTGCATACATGCACCCTAATCTCAATTATATATCATTTTTAACCTTTCAGCTATTCTGTAATGTGTGGATATACTACATAACTTTCTTTTCATTGTTTTAGACCCAATGATTGTCTGCCCTGACCTTCCATGCAAAACTGGTAAGATTCTATTAATTTCCTGGAAATTCCTGGAAAAAGTTTGCTGTCTGTCATTTCAAAAAGTATGAAATTCATGAGGATTAGATTGACTTACTTACTTGGCTTACTTAAAGGGACTCAAGGTATAACTATTCAATGGTAATACAACTCAAATCCCTTCATGTAAAGAGGGAAAGGATATAAGAAGAAATCGTACTGATATAAGGAGAACAAATTAAACTAATAAACAATAAAGACTAATATTAAAGTCACATGCTTCCAGATGCTTCATATCCTGGGATGTCTGATGAAAACTAAACCAGCTTTCCTGATTTTTTTCCCCTCCCTCAGTGTAAATCTCAAATATGTTAAATATTCCTGAAGCTCAAACTAATCAATTAGCTGTGCAAATAGCCACTATAGGCTACCAGTATTAATGCCCATAAAATGAATTAATGGCTCTTAAATAAACATAAAATTCTTTAGAAAATTTGCACCTTTGATAAAAGTTTAAATAATTTAACCAGTCAGTCCAAGCATAGTTTGCACTGTGCTCTATGAATGGAGCCAGTTGCTTGGAGACTCCTAAAACTATTGTCTCGCTGCTCACTTGCAGATATGTCATCTCATTGGAATGGGTACCCCATACATGGATTCTTTGCAGAGGAAGGGACAAACAGCGTTGTCCCAACTACTGTCTCAAACATCTCAAACTTAATCAACTCTCTGCAGGAGGTCAAGACCCCCGATGCCTACACCACGGCTGTAGCCACAATGGCTTACACAGCCCAGAGAGCCAAGCTCGCCACCGGACACGAGAGACAGCAGTGGACTAATTTGTTCATTGACTCTTTTAGAGTTGTCTTTGGCGATCTCCTGGGTGACCCTAACAAAGCCTTGGGGTTGTGTTAGGCAATGTCAGCTCATTATTTGGCTAAGCTGGGCTGTTAAAAAGTGGCTATGGCTTTATATTTTTTGGTGGCGAAAACTGGTTGCATCTTGGCCTCGCTAGAAGATTATGTGAAAAGAAAATGAAATTATATATAATTACTAAAAACATCTAAAGCTTGCTGAACTAACATTAATTTGAGACATCTGTATTCAGGGCTAAAATACATAATGGCCACTTAGGCGATTAGTAATAAGCATGATAATGACCTAACCATGACATTTTTTTTACTTAGATGAAACTTTATGACGTTTAATATGGAAGCCTCTTTCTCCTGACCTCAGTGCCTGCTGCTTTGTGAAATACTTTTACATTGTTATTTTTTTATATACTTGAACAAGGCTAAGAGATAGAATTACGGCATTCTGACTGAGCCTGCACAACTTAAATGTTATGAATCTGGACTAAACTGTTTAAGGCCTCTGGATATAGGGGGCATTTTGGTTCTACAGATGGACACATTCAGCAGTTTTGAATAATCAGCTGAGATATCGCAGTGATAACCAAAACTCATGTTATGTGTAAATATTGCATTTTAAGTAAACCACACCACAATTTTCTTATAAAGTTTTGTACTTTGCACAGTACTGATGGGCATTATTTCCTCGATGGCCTATAAGTAATTATATAATACATGTTTTGCATTCATGACTAAATACGTAACATCACTGCCATTTCCATTCATACAGTAATTAACTTTTAATTTACTTTAATTTGGGGCATAATTTTAAATTACTGTAGAGTACATTGTAGGATTAAGGATTTGAAAGCTGACTTCAAATAAATCTATGCAATTCTAGGAAGAGTAGGCTGAAAACATGTCCTGTGAGGTAAATGGTTTAAAGAACATGAGGAATAATTTCGATGATTAAAAACTTAAAACTAAGAATACAAGTTGATGCAAATATTGGCTCACATTATTCTACGTGATAACGCTGTACATTAAATGTGCAATTAGAAAAAGAGCTCGAAGACTGCAAGAATGTATCAAATAAACATATATTGCAAACAAATGAAGTTTTAACTTAATTATTTTCTACTTGTTTTAGCACTACTATTTCCAAATAGAAGCTGTCCCTGTTGTTTAAACCCAAATATACACCATCAGATATATTCATGTCAGATCTGTTATGTTTATTTTGACCATTGCATGGTTCTGACACTGTTTTAGAGTCACATGGCTGATGCATAAAGGATTCATGGGTATTGCTTGTTACTGTAGCTGATTTGGACCAGTGCACAATCAAAGGACAATTCCGGCATTAGACTAGCATCTAATATTTTATTTGTCATGGTATGTAGTATTCTGTTGTGCAGGATGGTATCGCTCACTGTCTGCGTTTTGACAGTATTCATGATTTTATGTCGTTTTCCTTTTTTCACCCATCAAAGTAGTGAAAGCTAAGTGTAGTTGTTTCCCATTCCCATGGAAATTCCCATTCCCAGTGGTTGAATACGTATTGGCATATTGCGTGCTGGGCAATACCCAGCATGCAATATGCCAATACATATTCAACCACTGGCAATCCCTATTGATAAACCAGTCTCTGAATGAGATACAGCACTCTGAATTCTCCCTCTGACATGCATCCCTGGAAATAAATCACAGCAGTATTGTGATAATATTGTGATCACCTGGAATAAATTTTTACACTTTAGTGATTTTTAAATGCAAGCCAGAATGTGCTTTCTAAAATGTCACCTTGTGCAGATTATATTATCAAACCAGACACCTTTATCAGTCAACAGAAGATTTGCTTCTACTGTACTTTGGGGCAATAATTCTGGTCCAAGTTGCTCCATCTCTGCAGTGTACATTTCATCGCAGCTAAAAAGCTAACTATTAGTAAAATTGGCATGCTAACTAAGAATTTAACATGCTTAGCTTGAGGTCATTCCTACTGTATGTTCCCAGGGTCCTATATAGCACATATTGGGAATGTTGAAAAAGATGTTCCCCAAGCTCTGTATTCGCTTAATATATGAGGTGCTGGTTAAGGGGGCAATGGCAGGGGGGTAGGGGTAGGGTTGAGGTTGGCAGCTAGGGTTAGGTTTAGGGTTAGAACACCTTAGCATGCTAGTTAACTAGCATGCCTGATTTACATTGCTTTAACAAACCTACATAGTTCTACATATAATGGAACTATGTTTGACATGTTTAGCTATCTAACTTTGTTTGGCTTAAGAAAAGAAGTTATAGCATTTGGCTGGGCAGTGGCTTGGCTTTCAGTGTAACACCAAACAAATCCATCAAACAATGTAGCATCAAAGAAGATGCTAAAGAAAAGGGTCATTCTTTCTGAATTTAGTCCAAAACAGAGAGCAGAGAAGCTCCATCCCAGGAACAAAAGGAGTCGAACTGAGGTAGGAGAACTAGTTAGTAAATTCTTGTCTTCACCCATGTGACTACTAGTATGATGGCTAGTAAGATCATTAACACAAGGTAAATAATCATGTAACATTGCTCACTAATAGTTTGGTAGCTAATTGTGTTGTTGCTAACATCAGATATTTGGCTCACAGTAATTTTTCTAATGCTTTCCTCCTGTTGCTCTTCTCTGGTGCAGTTCTTCTTCTGTATATTCTGGCTTGAACATACAAAGCAAAGTGATTGCTTATCAGCCATAGCCAGCTGGTTATCTTGTTTACATGAATACAATTATCTATTAAACGCCTCCCCATCCTTTCCCCATTTTCCCATCCCTCCAACACACATATCCACCATAACCATTGTAGTGATATAATCAGAATTGTAACCAGGAAATCTCACTACACAGCCTGCTGCCTCATCACTGTCAGACACAAGTAGGCATGTTTACAAGAGACGTATTGAAGGTTGCATCTTTGATTTTGGCTGGATTGTCCCTTTAAGGCAGTAAAAACAGATTTTTATAAGTTGTTAATCTGTGATCAATATTTTGTATTTCTCTCCCACAGACCCAGCAGTGGCCAGTTGCGTTCAACGCCCTGTTGATCTTGTGTTCTTGCTGGATGGTTCTGAACGCATGGGTGTGGATGGCTTTCAGAGAGTCCGTGAGTTTGTGGAGAAAGTGGCTGACCGCCTGACCTTGGCTCAAGGTCCCAAGGACAAAAATAATGCCCGCGTGGCTCTGTTACAGTATGGCATGGAAAACCGTCAGGACTTGGTCTTCAAACTTTCACACAATTTCACCGTCATCTCTAATGGCCTTGCAAGCATGAAGTATATGGATTCATCTTCCAACGTGGGCAGTGCGATTATCTACGCCATCAACAACATCCTGCAGAGCGGAAATACCCGCTTGACTCGGGGCAACACTGAAATCTCCTTTGTCTTTATCACTGATGGAATCACCGACAAGAAGAATCTGGAGGAAGGCATAAGCTCCATGCGTCGGGTAGAGGGTGTGCCCACTGTCATCGCCATGGGCAAGGATGAAGCTGTTGACAAGGAAGTGCTGACAAAGCTCACTCTGGGAGACCAGACAGCTATTTTCAGGGGAAAGGATTACTCCCAACTGTCCAAACCCAGCTTCTTTGAACGGTTCATTCGGTGGGTCTGCTGAGGCAGATGGGGTGTCTTAAGTTCAAACTAATGTAAGGGGGGAATTGATGTGTTATTGGAGTCAGCTTGGTCATTAGGGTTATTATCTGAATTTGCAGTATGTATCTTTCATGTATGGTCTTCAATGAGATTTTTTTTTTTTAAACTGAATGGTCTTCAGGTTCAATAGAAAACTATTTGTGGGTTGCACCCTCTTTATCATACCAATGGATTTGGGAGAAGGGAACAAGAAGACAGTACAGTAAAGTTCAATGACAAACATGTAAACAAAATTCCTGACTGAATGTTGAAACTACAAGCTATTGTAGATTTCTTTTGGTACATTTCTGTATTTTTAACCAAATTACCTGAATGTTTTGCATACACACTAAGGTGCTAAACTCGAGCAAGACTGGAGTTTTTCCTGTATATCCAGGCAAGACGTTTCCATGAGTTATTTCATATCAGTCAAAAACATTCAGGGTTTAATGACGACATTTTGACAAATACTCATTTTATCTCACTGTAAGTCTTAGTGACACAAATCTACAAGTGCCAGGTTTATTATCATAGTTTTACTTCATACAGGGAACCAATCACACAACAGCTTCTTCTATGAGTCATGGACAAAAAAGTAATCTGTAATTCATCAAAGTGCACTCCTGTTTGGATACATGCTTAAGAGATGGCAATGCATTTCAAGTTAAACTTTCATATTAAATGATTATTAAAGGTATGTTCATGTACTTAGTTATAAACAACAGAATGACCACAATTGATAAGTTGTTTTCAAGTTGTTATTTTTTACAGACACTAATTAGATGTTGTCACGAAATTTTCTAATTCCATGAAGATTAATTCAATAATTTTACATTCTGTAGACACTTGAAGGATGAAACCCATTACGTTTTGTCAACTTCAGTGTTAGTACAATAAATCAGGTTGTGGTAAACTGAAGTGATGTTGCTGTGGTTGTTTTTATTATCCTCAACATACAGTACAATTATGAGCTCGTGTTGTTGATTTTTTTAAATAGAATAAATTTGGGGGCACTTTATTCTGCATGATTGTTCAGATCACATACAATCACACACTCATTCACAACTAGGGGCAATTGATCTTAGCAAATGCACCCAATTTAATTTAACTCATGCTAACACAGAAAAGGGCACAGCCTAAGGTAATGATAGTCTTAACTCACAACTTATTGAATTAAGTACTGAATTTAATACTGCCAAGCTGCTTTTGTTGCTTTCTTTAATACTTTTGGGAAAATGGGTAGTCTAGAAATTGCTTACTTATGATCATTCTAAACTATATAAGTACACATGGTATGTTACAATAAATAATCATCGATACACAAGCATCAAAAATGGTCACGCACCCATAACCAACAAATAAAATCTCCTGTTTTGGAGTTTTATTGTTCAATAAAGCTTTGTTCTTTAGAAAATGCAACACTTTGTGATTATTTTCCATCATCGTGTGACTTTTATTGAGAACATAATGCACTATGTAGCTAATTTTAGTGAAATTTCAACATCATATATTCCAGGCAGAAGGCTACCTTTAATTTCATTAACTTCGCCTTAGTATGAGCTTAAAGATAACATTAGACTGTCAACACAACTTAATTTTGTGTTAAACATGATAAGTCAGTGGGAGTAATGGTTTTCACCTCCATCTACCAAAATAATAAATGACATTTCATAAGAATGTTCATTGTTTCTATGGACTCAGGTGATTAAAGTGGAGAATGTTAACACTAAGAGGAAAATGGTTATGGAAGCAAACACATAGAAAGCAATATAGTTGAGACTGAAGATTTGGCAGCAAGGTGCATTGATACACAAATATAGTAGAGACAGAGAGACTGGTGAAGAGAAAGCAGTTCTGTATGTAAACCAGAGCTCTTCAGTGGACTTATCCAACAGATCCTGCATTAAAAAATAATGGACAGGGCAATAATTACACTAAACTCTATCAGACATTAAACTAACTCTATCGTTATCTAGACACAAGTCTGCCTTCTCGATACCAAATTTAATAAATAAAATATGAGGAAAAAAATAAACAGGGAGCAATTTATTAACCTTGAAGAGTGATAAAGCCACAGAACACTATGAAAGTACAGAATTAACTACACTTGACAAATAAAAGGTAAGAGAGCAAAAAGAAAACTTTGCTCACACCATCACTAATGAAACCAAGAAGGAAAAAAATACTCATTTCATCTGAGAAATTGAAAAAAAAAAAAAAAACCATTAGACACCCACTTACAAGGCTTCTCTACAACATGATTATTCTGTTCATAAATAAAGGAAAAATTATTTTGAAAAAATATATACAGAAAGTATGAAATTAATAGCATTATTATTATTATCACAAATATTATATATACATCCTTTAATTTTTGAGATCTGCATCAGACTGTTTGCTGTTAATAAATGTTTTAAAGTGGATTATTGTGGAAACAAGAGTAACAGCACCACCAAGGGTTGTAGTAAAAATACACAGCTTAGTATAACGATGCAAGGGTGGGGCTGATTCTCTCTAGCCCAGAGATGTAGATTCATGCAACACATCAGCGACAGTTGTATTTGGTGATTACACAGAGTGAAAGACACCCCGTAGATTTTGTGTGCATTTGGGTTTGCATTTTTCAGCCCATTTCGTTGATGCATCCATAACACCTCATTAGCAGTGGGAGAGAAGATGCATGTGAAATACCGTTATGGAACACAAATAATTAACAGTTATTCCACAAAATCAAGTCGTACATGAGCTGATAGCCGTCGAGGCATGTAGCGCCGAGTCAGCTATAAGTCATGTACGATGAGATTGAGTGGAATAACTGTTTTATTCTATCCACATTCACTGGATTTTGAGAAACAGAGCATTTT
>JAOEHJ010000007.1:47373978-47385192 GCA_025447855.1 Potamarius usumacintae | reverse complement strand
CATGTCTTTGGACTGTGGGGGAAACCGGAGCACCCGGAGGAAACCCACGCAGACACGGGGAGAACATGCAAACTCCGTACAGAAAGGCCCTCGCCGGCCACGGGGCTCGAACCCGGACCTTCTTGCAGTGAGATGACAGCGCTAACCACTACACCACCGTGCGGCCCCATCATAAGGACTTAACTGAGGAAAAAGCCAATTTACACCCGCGTGTGTGGTGACCACTTTATATCTGGTAAGAGTTCAATTGCTAATTAAAGCGATGTTTTCTGCTGATTAAATTGAACTTTTGAGCTTTAGCACGAACACTCTGCTTCTCACCTTGCAGGAGCGCTGGCAAACCTACACGATAAAACAAATCCAGGTTGGGCACCAAGACTCAAATTAGGACACGATAAGATCAAGACGAAAACTCATCTCACAGTATCAAGAAGCAACAGGATAGATGAAAGATCTGCCAAGAAAGCCAGATTAGAAGCAGTGCAAACTTTAAGGAGTTTGGATAGACAAGGAGAACGATGTGGGTCAACTTTGCCATGTGAGAGATTAGCGATGCCGTTCCAGTAACCCAGTAACTTCAGTTTACTTTTGCACTTTTTGTTTACAGATGTACCAGAGTCAAATGAAATGGTGCCTGAAACCCTCCCAGCAGAGACGCACACTGAAAGTGGCTACCAGACAGAACTCATTGGGTTACAAATATCTCAAATGGAGTAGTGCAATAGAGATATGATGTGTGAATTGGTGGAACTAAAGGGAAAAAAAAATTGGAAGCTGATTTAACTTGATTGCCAAAGTATGCTGTGCCTTGTGTAGTTTATCTCCATGGACTGTTCCTTTTGATTAGAGTGATTTTACTTTGTCTATGAAAAGAAAATAGAACTAGCATAAAATAGTACTACTTGCTTCGTGATGTTTTTATTGCATGCTTTGAGATGGTGTTTGTACTCTTTGTCAAAGATCTTTATTGTTTGAAATGTAAAGGTTTGTTGGGGTAATAATATAAAAACAAGAACAATTAGAATATCAAAATATATTCATAAACTATACTACTTATATACATGTCCTTGCATTTTGGATTTGTATCCAGTTGGATCCAACATGGCGGCAGGTGCATACGTCACACTGTTTTTGTCACGTGGTTACACATGAAGAATAGCGTGACCTGAGAATTTGGGTGTACATATGTTCCTGGTGGATACTGTAGAATAATGAAGTAGTTGTGCCAAGTCTTTTGTAGATTTTCTTATTTCTGTGGTAAAAACACTCGTGTTAGTCACCAGCTCCAGTCCAGTTTGTCAGTAGTTGGTTTTGTGTTTTAATCTTTTTTTTTTTTTAATTCATATGAGCTTGTTACACTGTTGTTAAGCGTGATTTGTGTGTGCAATACAAAAACACTGCTCAAACAGTATGATATTAATAAATGAAGCACTGTCGTACATGGTGTGTTGAGTTGATAATGTATATTAGCATATCTTAAAAACAAAAATCCATGGCGATCTGGTAAAACTGGTGAAAATATTTCTGCAAATGTGCATCTGTCAGATTCCTGGGCTGGATCCATCCCTGTTCCACTGCCAGTGTCGTGACATTCTAGCGATATGCATTCTGTCTCTATGCCTGAGACTAAAGAAGAATATATTCTGCAATTATGCATTATGACCCATCAGCGCTGACATGAGAGACTGCAACCAGACCTGATTTATTCACTGGCTTTCTTACCTTTTAACTTCACCCGATTTCCCTCCTCTCTGTATATGACCAAGCAACGCCCTGGTATATTTACAATGCAAAGTACAGTAGCTCTGTCACTGTGGTACATTAAAACACTATATAAAGTCATAAGGGAGCTAACAGCGTACAGCGAGACTAGCCGAGTTGGCTCACTACAGTGTCCACTGACCAGAATTTTCCTCCTATTACTTGAAAAAGCCACAGAATGAAAAACAAATGCCACATAATCATAGAGCTGGTGAAGTGGAAGTTAATAAATGATAAATCTCCAAGTTTTAATATTGCACTGGACAGCTTTTGTGTCACTTGGACAAAAGAAATCAAGTTTGCAGGATGCTGTGTTTATTATGACTACATGACAAAATTGTAGGTGACGGTATGGCAAGTATTGACTTCTATCTATTACAAGTTACGCAAGTCATTTTACCTCAGTGCTAGCAATACAGTCTCAGTCAACAAGTGAAATAAGAAAGGAAACTGATGAGAATCAGAAAACGGTTTAGAGTCAAAAGATGCTGTTATATTTTGGACAGTTGGCATGTTGTACCATGTAGAATGTTCCTGGAACAAATAAACCAATGCACCCTTTCATTTGCTGTATTCATCTTAGTTAGCGGTACAACCCCAATTCCAAAAAAGTTGGGATGCTATGAAACTGTAAATAAAAACAGAATGTGATCATTTGCAAATCATGGAAACCCTACATTTCACTAAAAATAGTACAAAGACAACATATCAAATATTGAAACTGAGAAATTTTATTGCTTTTTTGAAAAATATACGCTCATTTTGAATTTTATGTCAGCAACACATTTCAAAAAAGTTGGGACGGGGCATGTTTACCACTGTGTTGTATCACTTCTACTTTTAACAATACTCTGTAAACATTTGGGAACTGAGGAAACCAATTGCTGTAGTTTTGAAAGAGAAATGTTGTCCCACTCTCGCCTGATATATAATTTCAGTTGCTCAACAGTTTGGGCTCTCCACTGTCATATTTTGCGCTTCATAATGTGCCAAATGTTCTAAATGGGAGACAGGTCTGGACTGCAGGCAGGCCAGTTTAGCACCTAGACTCTTTTACTACGGAGTCGTGCAGTTATAACATGTGTAGAAAGCGGTTTGGCTTTGTCTTGCTGAAAGAAGGAAGGCCTTCCCTGAAAAAAGATTTTGTCTCGATGGCAGCATATTGCTCTGAAACGTGTTCATATCATTCAGCATTAATGATGCCTTCCCAGATGTATAAGTTACCCATGTCATGTGCACTAATGCCCCCTCATACCATCACAGATGCTGGCTTTTGAACTGTGTGCTGATAACAAGCCGGATGGTCCCTCTCCTTTTTAGCCTGGAAGATGTGGTGTCCATGATTTCTAAAAATAATTTCTACTTTTGATTCATCAGACCTCGGGACAATTTTCCACTTCGTCTCAGTCAATTGTAAAAGAGCTTGGGCCCAGAGAAGGTGTCAGTGTTTCTGGATATTGTTTATATCTGTATATACTTGCGTTTGTGGATGCAGTAATGAACTGTTTTCACAGAAGATGGTTTGCTGAAGTGTTCCTGAGCCCATACAGTCATTTCCACATGTGTCTGCTTTTAATGCAGAGTTGCCTGAGGGCCTGAAGATCACAGACATCTGATGTCAGAGTTCAGCCTTGTCTTTTGCATACAGAGATTTTGCCAGATTCTCTGAATCTTTTGATGATATGTACCAGAGATGATGTGATCCCCAAATTCTTTGCAGTTTTACAATGAGGAATGTTATTCTTAAACTGTTGCACCGTTTGCCCACGCAGTCTTTCACAGAGCAGTGAACCCCTCCCCATCTTTACTTCTGAGAGACTCTGCCTGTCTGGGATGCTCTTTTTATCACCAATCATGTTACTGACCTGTTGCCAAGTAACCAAATTAGTTTTTTTTTTAGCATTACCCAACTTTTTCAATCTTTTGTTGCCCCATCCCAACTTTTCTGAAACGTGTTGCTGACTTCAAATTCAAAATTAAAAAAAAAAAAAATTCTCAGTTTCAACATTTGATATGTTGTCTTTGTACTATTTTCAGTGAAATATAGGGTTTCCATGATTTGCAAATCAGAACATTCTGTTTTTATTTACATTTTACACAGTGTCCCAACTTTTTTTGCAAACAGGGTTGCAATAGAGGTATCCAAGTTTTATCCATCATGACAAGTGATTCATGAATCAGTCTATGTCTGATTCATGAACACTACTATACAAATGTGTTGAAAAAAAAGTGAAAGCAAAAATGTTGGCTCAAACTAATTCATTGTGTTGGGCCATTTGATTTATTCTTGTTTCTCTGTCAAGAGATGAACATTGTTTCATTGATTTTCAGAGTTAAGAGCTTTTTAATTCCAGCAGTGAGCCACAGTATTAGTAATGGGACAAAAGATTAATAGCATCTTCATTTGAATTGTCAATATCTGCAGATGCATTTTATTTTATGAGGAAATTGTTCTCAAACAATAATATGAGACAACAGGACAATATTCAGTCATAATAGCAGATAATAGTCATTAGAACAAGGATAAGCATATTGTTGTGATTCTTTTTTATTTAAAAGAATCTTAATGTTTTCACAGTCCTTGTAGTTGTACAATGGCATCGGATGTGAATAAACATTCTTCTTGTTCTTTTTACTTTTTAAATATATGTTTTAATATACTGTTCAAGCATATTAAATTAAATGGTAATTTCAGTGGTTGTTTCAGTGGCTGTGTCACTGTGTAAAATGCCTTGAATCCAATTTCAGGGGTTTTGGCCTCTTTAAGAATTTTTTTTAAGGAAAAATATTATTTTGCATAAATTTTGCATGAGGCTACTCAAAGCTCCTGGAGTACCAGATCTTATTTGCTTCAGTAGGATCAATTGGAAAAAAGAACAAACCTCATTCATGTGGTAGAAGATGAATGAGAACATGCATAAACTCATGCAGATACAGATAAGAGCTTCTGTGAGTATTCATATCAAACATCAGAATGGTGAAAAGTGTGATCTCAGCAATGATGATACAGTTGTTGGTGTCAGATGAGCTGGTTTGAGAATTTTTACAGGCTGATCTGATCTGGGATTTTCACACACATCAATCTCTTGAGTTTACACACAATGGTGGGGAAAAGCTGACAGAAAGTCTCCAGTAACGAAGATTCTTTACAACTGTGGTGAGCAGAAAAGCATCTTAGATCATACAACACAGCAAACCAAATGAGGTGCATAAGTTACAACCAAATTAGGTTCCACTCCTCTCTGTCAGTCAAGAACAGGAATGTGAGGCTACAGTGGGAACGGGCTCACTGAAACTGGACAGTTGAAGATAGGAAAACAAAACATTGCCTGATCTGATTAATCTTAATTTCTGTTGTGACATAAATGATAGGGTCAGAAATTGCCATCAACAGTATGAAACTGAATCCATAGTATGAAGAACAGTATGAACAGTATGAAATGTCTCCAACACCTTAGGGAATCTATGCCATCAGGATTTGAGGTTATTCTGAGAACAAAGGCTGTCCTACCCAGTATTAGTATGGTGTTCTTAATAAAGTGGCTGGTGAGTGTATACACAGAAGCTAGTAAAATCTGGCACTCCAGGTGCTTTGAGTAATGTAAAATGCATGCAAAATACTAAAAGAGAATCCTGTGTGTGCGTGTGTGTGTGTGTGTGTGTGTGTGTGTGTGTGTGCGTGCGTGTGTGTGTGGACATGCAAATTTTGATGGATATTTGTACTTCTTTTCATTTATATGGTCCCTATTTCATTAGTATGAGCACTTTTCAAAGTATACCTCTTCTAATTAATAAAAGAAAAGAAAATGAAACAGAAAAAACAAGCAAAAAAAAAAAAAAATCTAAGTCGGTCACAGCTTGTCAAGTCCAAGCTCAATGGAGAGAGTGTTGTGTTGGCTACATCATCTCCCTCTCTCTCTGGCTCACAGTGTGAAAAGAAACCACATGCACTGTAAATCAGCTGCTAGTAACACAAAAAAGTGAACAATCACATATTATCTGTTGGTTCAACACAGCCGATGCTCAGCCACAGCCCCCTTACCACAAGTATTTTTCCTGAAAATGTTTGTAGTAGGACAAAACACCTTACACAGTGTTATCTCTCTCTCTCTCTCTCTCTCTCTCTCACACACACACACACACACACACACACACATCTTTTTTACTTTCAAATCCATTGAAACTAAATACATGACTAAAAATATAAAGGATACAGCATAACCGCTCTACCTAGAGTAGGCCTTATAGCAAATGTCAGTGACTGGGTAAGAAGGCTAAAAGACGAGTTCTATTGCATTGTGCAATAAAAACAACAATAATAATACACTCAGTATTCACTGTCTTATTTAGTGTGCCACTCGGGGAATGTGATGTGCCTGTAAATGTTGACTGTGCTGGGACCTTCAGTGGCCGAGTTATGAATTTTTAAATCCCAGCGCGCACAAGCGGCTGGAGCAAGGGCTTATACTAAAGCTTTCTGCAATCCGCCCTCGCTACTGACGTCGGATCAGGCCGTACCTAGGTTTGTTTGAATGGTCTCGGGGAGGGAGATGTGCCTGTAAATGTTGACTGTGCTGGAACCTTCGGTAGCCGAGATATGAATTTTTAAATTCAGGCCCACGACGGCTTCTGTTTCATTGGCTGTGTTACGACATAATGTATTCGCCCAATGTAACATTTGGAAGAAAATTAGAAGTAGATTAGACCCATATCTTTACACTTTTCCATGGGCCATCCGGTCCGATACTTTTGAAATACAGATGGGCACGTGCAAAACTTACTGGTCAGTGTCCGCCGGTGCGGCCTTATTTCCCACACTGTCACCGAGCATCAAGGTTGTAGACAGTTGACCATATGAAACAGGATGTCGAGTCATAATTGTTTAATAATTATAAGTTCGAGTACTACATGCTAATCTGTGAAGCTCATCATTTAAGACCAGCCTGAAATTGGGGCATGTTTTGCGATTGTTCTGCGGGAAGAGTTTGCCTTGAGATCTTGTCATGTGAGCCAGGCATACGGAAACTCGAATGGCTTCAAATGGATTATACAAGGATCCAAAAAGCAGTGAAACTGTGTCTCAGACTGAAACCATACTCGCGTTCTAACTGATAGCTCTTCAGTTTCTTCTGATTGGTGATGGAGAGAAGCAGTAGGCATTCTTTGTCCAAATGCCTCCTTGATGGAGTCTTAGCACATGCACAAACGCACATGCTGGTAATATCAACCGAGTTAAATGTCAAGCAGAATGCAACGGAACACTGTTTTAATGATCCAAATGAAATGAGTGGAAGAAAGAAAGAGTATGACTAAAGTGTGTGTCCTGAAACATGGGGCAGCGAGTTCCACACAATGACAAACGAGCATGTAGGCATACCGTACACACTGGGTAATGAGAAAGGAAGGAATACAAACTTGCAGTCCCATATACACAGCCTTAATTATCCTGCCACACAAGTACAGTTCCCTGTACAACCCACATAGCATTCATCTTGGAGCTGTGCACACTTCACAGTGCTCCCCAACACTCCCTACTGCGTCATTTGCAATTGAAATGCCATTCAATCAAAAATTGATGTAGCTGTCACAGGTAGTTGATGGCTTGCTTGTGCAAAGTTTGCGCTTGAGTGAAGGGTTAGTTGTAGTTCAGGCTGTGCTGAGCATCTGTCTGTGGACGTTTGCTCTGTCTGTCATAGCAGCGTGGAAAATTAAGAGGTCTGATGAGTCTGACCTTCACAGCCTCCTTGGACAGAATTGGAACAGCTCTATAAAACTCTATTAAATACAGGCAGTTTATGTGATTGTGAGACTCCAGTCCTGGAAATTGCGCTTCAGGATTGTTTAGTCGTGTTGTCATTTCCTTTGTCATTTATCAAAGCAGCTGTGATGTTTCACAACCCCATCCGGATCCGTCCCGGTCACTTTTTTTTAATCTGCATCTCAGACAGACAGTAGCTTCAGCCGTGTGATGAGTGATGCGGCCGAGTCGGGACCCGCCGCTGATCTGACAACACGTCCTCATACTCCGGAAGAGCGCCGGATGAAAAACACTTTACTCCTCTGCTCTGTTCAGAAGCGAGGTCACATTAATATGGATTTCTCTTTCTTGCCATCTGAGCTCTCCCCCTGCTATCTGTCTGTCTACATCTCCATTTTTGTTTCTTCCTCCCCTTTCAGCCAGATAAAGTTTAAACGCACTCAGCTCAGGGCTGTAATCCATAAGAGATGGCAGCTTCTCTTGGCTCTCGGAGATGGGGAGAGTGGAGAGAATGGAAAGCGCAGACAGGCAGCCAAAGACTTTTTTTTAGGATGCTGGTGGCTGAGTCAATCAAGCACATCTTTGGCTAATGATCTGTGTGGCGGAGTGGAGCGCAGGAGTCCAGAGGGCTGACACTTGTGATCAATCCCGCCGCACACGTGAGGGCGGAGCTAATATACTCTTATTAAGAAGACGAGCAGGGGTGAGAGATGAAGGCCAGGGTGTAGACCTTCCACAGCAAAAGATTTATTTAATAGAAATCAGCCGACTACTAATCTTGAGTGCGCGTGCTTGAACGGGATTTGAAGGGGAGAGGTTTCCTGGAGGAAGGCGAACAGGTCTTGGTGCAATCCTCTATTTGTACAAGGATACGTTTCGATTTAATTATGTTAGTGTTGTCCCACAGGTGTCATTTGCATGGCTCGGTGATTGACACCTTCTCTCCTCCTTGGGCTGCCTCTCATTTGTCTGATGACTCCCCCGGCTTCTCGGAGCCAATTTTCTAAAAGCTGCTAACAGGGATAAATACTTTGATGAGAATGCACTCATTTTTTTTTTCTCCCTCCCTCTCTTTTTCTCCATCTGTTTTTTCTGCCTTTCTTCATCCTGCAGAAAACACAAAGGTACCTCTGCAAAGGTCACGGTCTCGGCAGAATATCAATTTCAGCTCGGCGCGAGCCCCCACTTCCAAGGAGGCTCATTATGAGAGCGAAGCCCATTCATCTGCGGCACGGAGATCAGCGCACCGCCCAGAGAGGGAGCCGGAAAAGGAGCGAGCGAGCGAGAAGGAACAATCTCCGTCCAGCTGCTCAGCTCACGGAGAGACTGACGTGGAGGCTCTTCTAGCCCGGCTCCGCGCCTTGTGATAACCTCACCTCCATTACCCCAAGCTCTTTAACTTTTCCATTCCATACACACCCAATGTCATGCTAACGTCGACAGTCAAGTGCGAGCACACAAACAGAAGGAAAGTCTTAACCGGTAACCTTTCTGTTCACGTCTCTATACACTGGCATTGACCAAATAGTTCCGTTCAGGATGTTTGATCGTTCGTCTGCACGATTAAAAGTTATTCTCTCCAGTGCTAAGCAGAAAACGGTATTTAAATGCTACAGCACCTTGTCTTATCTTGAATACATGCGTGCGCTTTGGATATCTTTTATTCCTTTATTCTATGCAAACTCGTTAAATGTCTCTTCAGAAATAGTCATAGTAATTTTTGGAGAATTGTTTCTTTCATCTTATCTTCGAATTGTGTCGTGACGATCGTGAGCCAAGAGTCACGGTAATCTGAGATATTGATAACACATCCGACTGTAATTATTCATGAGAGAGATCAGCTCTGTAAATTAAAAATAGAGTTTTATGCATTCAATGCATAAAATTAAACCAGGTAACGGGTGCTTTTGCTGCTAACCTCCGCCATTTTCTTAATAACCTGTTAAATTCCACATAATCATCTTTCGACACTTGCTCAGGACCAGAAAGCAATTTTAGAAAAACCTTGAGCAAGTCATGTTGAGTGATGAGATTTTTAATGAAATCTTTTTTACCGTTTCCACATTTTCTCCTAATGCAGTAATTACTAGTTCCCCACACACTACCGAGTATCTTATAGAAGCGAGCCAGCCTGAGAGTGTGAGGGCTCGCGATTTCATCAAACTGCTACGTGTACAGTGTAACTGCGATGATGATGATGATGATTCCTTTTTTTTTTTTGTATACGAGTGCATACACACTAAAGTCTGATCAGCAGAGGAGAAAGAATTGCCCCCACTCCTAACGAGAAAGCAGGCAATTATTTATTTTCTTCCAGTCTCCAGGCCACGGATGGATACGGCATCGTCTCAGCTGTCGATTACACTTTTATACAACATGGCTTTTGTCACCGTATGACATGCTAATTATGATATTATTCCAAATGACAGCAACTGCTACTACGTTTGTATTGCCAAATCCTAACATATGCATGTTCGTTGTTGTGTGCGCGCGTGCTAATATATTAGCTACCGTAAAAGATTAGCTCTTATTACACAAACACTCCGCATTTGCTCAGTCTCTCTTAATCTTTGATCCGTGTTTTATCGTGCCGTCTCTTCTTCTGTTCCGTGAGTGAATGAATTGACCTGTATGAGACTTTCTTGTCAACACGGTATTATCTTGTCTTTTCTTGATTTAATAATAATCTCGTGCAGTATTATCTTTAAATTGAACATGACACCAGTAATAAAAAATGATGATCTGGATATTCTTTTAAATTTATTAAAAGCCTTGTATGTGCTTTCTAAATTTTTTATATTGTTACACAATTCATTGTTTGGACTTTGTGTAAAAGTTGTTTGTGTTATCATTTTCATTAAAGGAACCGAACACTGTTTTGGCTGTGTGTTCATTCAGAGGTGCTGAATGGAACTGTGCACCAGTGGACGACATCTTGTTTTTGCACTTTTAATGGTGTGTCACAGACCGTAAACAACACCAAACATGTCACCTGGGCTCCCAGGTTATTTTCATTCATTCTCCGAGACCAATGATTAGGGTGTTTTCGACTTTGACGCAGAGCCACAGTGAGATTTTTTTGAAAGTGTACTGATTTCATGCTCTCCAGATTGGTAGGGGGGGATGCTGAAGCAATAGTGGGACATGCAGGGACAAGAAATCCATCACTATTGTAAGCACAAACATCACCTGAGCCACATTCAGAAGGTAAAACTGTGAGAAAACCATGTTGCAATGCACACCCCAAGATGATGCAAGATTGTGTGTTCAGTGACATCATCACGCAGTATTTGTTATTGCTTACCGTATAGAGGATGGTGTCTACTAGTGATGTGCATCTCCATCAATAATGCCAACGCCTTACACATCTCGATGCGTTTCCACTGATCCGATACGTTAAACATACAGCACCAGTCAAAAGTTTGGACAGACCTACTCGTACATTCGTAGGTTTTTCTGTCTTTTGTACATTGTAGAACAACGCTGAAGACAACAAAACTATGAAATAACACATGGAACATTCTCTAGAATTATGTGGTAAAAAAAAAAAAGTGTTAAACCAAAATATGTTTCATATTTTAGATTCTTCAAAGTATCCAGCGTTTCCCTTGATGATGCTTTGCACACTAGTGGCGTTATGTTAACCAGCTTCATGAGGTAGTCACCTGGAATGCTTTTCAATTAGCCGCTGTCTC
>JAOEHJ010000007.1:46611645-46623266 GCA_025447855.1 Potamarius usumacintae | reverse complement strand
ATTTCATGCACATTATTTGCTCGGGAATCCCCTCAAATTAAATAACTTCCCAGCCACAGAATGGCCTGATATTTTTTGAGATATTACAGAAATAAACATATATCACAATGACCACATTTCAGAGGGAACTATCGTAAATTTCACCGATTTTATCAAATTGAAAGGCCATCTCACTTTAAGCTTTGTTTTATTGGCAAATAATTTTGCTCATTTTCAGCATTTCGTATTTCTACAAAGAAGCTAAAAGTGAAAAGTTTGAAATGAGTAAAATATCTAGAAATAGCTTCAATAATCTTATATTTGGTTTATCTTATAGATGTCACTACAGTGTAGAGGAGAGACAATTTCATTCTGAGCCTCATGCAATCCAGAAAGCATTCATATCAGAGGATATGACAATAAAATACAGTTTTTTTCCTCCGTTTTTTCTCTCTGTTAAACAAATCTCAACTCCGACCAGAGTATGATCTATTGCAAGTCGAATGATGATGCCTTTCAGCACCATTAGTGGTTAAGGTTATAGTGCACAGAGCAGAGGAGCTCGAGCAAATATTGATGAGGACTAACAGCGGCTTGCTTCTCCAAACACCTGCGTTGTACGAGGAGGGAAGAAAACCAGTGTTTACTGTAAGATCGATGGAAGAACACAAAACCTCAAAAGCCTGTGAAAAACAAGCAGGCTGCTGGAGAGCAATTTTAAGCCTCAAGATGAAAAGCAGATTGGCAAGCGCCACATCGTAAATCCCGTCTCGCGCCTGTTCAATGTGTCCAGGAGTCGCAATAAAACTATCTGAACACAATATAGTCTGAAAAGCAAAACCACAAGAGCTTGAGATGTCTTGACCTGGCAAATTAAGCACTTTTGTATTCCCTGCTTCAAGGACCAGGCTTTGTGGTCTTGCATCATGGTGGTCTCTCTCTCTTTCTTTTTATACAGGATTATCTATGCACTTCCTTGCATTCTACAATGTAGTTATAATACACGGAATTTTTGTCACAGGTCGTAGAGATGATGCGCCGTCTCAGTCGTAATGAAACAAGTATTCCAGTTCAAAATGATGTATCACTCAAGTCATAGCTCAATAAATCATTCATCTATGCACAAATCCTGTCCTTCTATCTACCGCACACTGCTGGACACACTGGCCAGCTTCCGATTGATTCCCTTCTTCGAGCAGGGATACAGAGATGGCTAAAGACGATCGTATCATGTTATGAGTTAATAATAACCTGCCGATTTGCAGCGCAGCTCAAACCCTGGCAGACTGGCACGAGCAAGATGATGGCGCTATACAACTCACTAAATAATTCAGCGGCGCGACTTAGATTTCCAGAATTGTCATACATAATACATGCAGCTCGACAAATGTCCTGTGTATTATATGCTTTTTTTGGAGCATGCTAATTAATCGGGTGAGTGTGCGGGAAAAGTGGTGAGAAGTTTTTTGTTGTTTTTTCCTATAGTCTTCATGTGTGCTACATTTTTCGCCACACAGTGCACACAATGAAAAGAAGCAGGAGGCAGGGAAGAAGAGAAGGAGAGAAAAAAATAGGATAGATTTTCATCCATTCTTTTATATATACAAAAACAAAACTAGGCTAATCTCAAACCATCTCGAATTTGTATATAAATCATCACGTGAGTCACAGTTTCAGCATGTGACAAATAAATGGGGTATGAAAGAAGGAGGGTGTGTGTTTGTGTGTTTAGTCTAAAAAGGTATTATAAAAGCTTATGTACAAATGAGGACACACACACACACACCTTTTCCCCTTGTGCTCACAGACCATGTAATGAAGGATTTCAGAGCATTCTGACACCCAGCACTCGTGTCTGATTGGCTAAACCTGATGATTTATTAATGAGCGAGTAAATATAGCTCAGGATCAGCGTACATCGTTTTACGTGTATGTTGTAGCCTCTCATACACACACTCTCACTCTCTCTCACGCACACAAATATATACAGTGTTAACAAGGCAAATAAAACCTACAGATCAGAAGAAAACAAATTCCAATGGAATAAAAACAACTTGAGGTGCAGGTTTAAAGCACGCTCTAATGCCTATAATGTAACTCTCCGAAACACATTGATCTCGCATATGTGTATCAGAAAGCTGACATCAATAATTTACTGTAGCACAGCATCTGGAAATAAGAACAATACACCAGGGCAGGAAAATGAGGCTGTTTTAATGCACAGACAAATGGAGGAGATGGAAAGCTGAGAGATGGAAACACACACACACACACACACACACACACACACACACACACACACACAGACACACACATAGTGAGAAAGAGAGAGAGCAAGGGATGAGCACTATGGCAAGACATAATATTACAATTGCTAAAGACATTTAGATAATCAAAACACAGTGAAACATTAATTCAGCGGTGCCACATTAAAGAGGCTATTTCTAACAAATAGAAATCCACTGTTGACAAAATACCATTTGAAAAGGAACTATTAATACAGAATGGGGAAAAAAAAGAGTTATCATGAGTTGCCATCATTTTCCATCCATCCATTATCTATGCCACTTATCCTACTGAGGGACGCGGGTGAGCTGGAGCCAATCCCAGCTGACTCTGAGCGAGAGGCAGAATACACCCTGGACAGGTCTCCAGTCTATCACAGGGCTAACACATACCCCTTTTCAACGGGTTCTTGAACCGGTTCTGTTCAGGATTGTTTGAACCTTGGTGCCCAGTTTGATCGGAACCATTGTAATCAAGGATGCGTCATGAATGGAGGGCGTTGCTGAATTCACAACAGGAGCAAACAGTAGTAGCAAGATGGCAGAGCGCATTGATTACCTGCGAGCTTTTGTTCTGTTATTGCAGATATTTGTTTTCATTCCATTTTTTCTGCCGATGTATCCTTTTCTGTTGTGTTCTCCTTTCCAAACTAATGACACGCCCACTGATGTCATCACGGTTCGTGCTAAAAAACAGCTATATTTTGATTCCAGCTGGGATCCAACTTTTCAGGTTCTGAACCAATTCATTTTTGGTCGAAATGCACTGAACGGTTCAAAATTTGGCGCTGGAACCAGAACGGAACCTGTTCCCTGCTGGTCGAAAAGTGGTAACAAAGACACAGACAGTCATTCACACTTCACACTCATGAACAATGTAAAGGAGCCAGTTGACCTAATCTGCATGTCTTTGGAGTGTGGGAGGAAACCGGAGCACCCAGAGGAAACCCACGCAGGCACGAGGTGACCCAGCAGGTTCGAGCCCAGAACCTGCTTGCTGTGAGGTGCTATCGACTGTATTGTGCATTTCTTATTTCTCTCTTTCCTTAATCTCTTTTTCTCTCTCTTTTCCATACACAAGACTCTAACCTCAGATTGTGTCCTTTGTCTAAAACTCAGTGCAAGGGACGAACAATCAAGCAAACAAACAAACAAAACAACATATTTTTGCTTTGGCTAGTCAGTGAAGTGCAGCTACAATTTCTATACTATACTGAGTTGCTGAAAAAGCTCCAAGTGTAGAAAGTGCTTCTGGAAGAAAAAAAAAAAGAGGGGTACACAGGAAAGGCCGGGGGGAAGGCCTTCGAATAGTAAGGACAAACAGTTGGCTGTCGTACACATATAAAGGAAGTGCTGTGACTAAATCATGCCTGGAATACACAATGCACAATGCCACCACCAAGCCAAAACAAAAAAATAATGAAATAAATAAGGGGGAAAAAATCCCCCCCCAGGCATTGCCTTTCTGCAGCGTTTGCTCGGCCTCCGGTCTCCATGCAAGGACATATCTATTAGCATGCATGACTGCACTCACGCTCCCTCACTTGTGCCCAGAATTATATAGAGATACAGAGAACACATGAACTGACACACGCAGAAAGAGAGAGAGAGAGAGAGAGAAACGGAGGGTGAGCATTTAGTAGACACATATTGAATCTTCAAGCTGTAGTCGTTTGTCGCTTCTCCCACATGCCACTGAGTACCTAACAACAAATTTCACTGCGCTATGTGACAAAAACAAGATCACAAGAACCTTATCTCGTTCACCAATTACATCTGCTGTAGTAAAAAGTAAATCTGCTGCCGTCTCTCACACTCCTTTCACACTTTATCCTCTATAAGAAAGCATTCAAACCAGCCCTTTCCTCATATTAACAGCCCTCCATATCCAAACTAATTAAATGATTGCTTGCTTGTTTTCTGTCTGCCTCTGTCATCCTTCACTGACCTTTTCTTGCAGGAGAAACCAGAAAACATCAGCTATCAGAGCGCAGAAAGCAGACTTTATCAGCATCAAGAGTAAACATATCACCTTACACTCGCTAGTCGAAGCACAGACGGATTTATGATTCATAACAATGGAGAAATTGGGCATTGGACTGATGCAGTTCCGATTAGCAACATAATTCCATGTTAAATAACTCGATTAAAATTCTATTCCGATTCAATTCCACCCAAACCAAATTGTTCATTCCTTGAGCCATCCCTGAGACTTTCTAGGCAGACTGTCGCCACCTAGAGGAGACTTTTATAACCATGTTCCCTCAAGTATTGCACACATGGCTCAGCTTACACATATTTCCGTGCTCCGAAGCCGGATATATGAACACAATGTACCCATTATTACATTTGCTATCTGTCATGTGATACATAAAAACCCATTAAGACCAAGTGAGATTATTCATTTCCATAACCCGTACATGCACGAAGAACTCCACAATAGATAATCCTCTCCCGGCTTTAATTCCAGCTCCGAACAGCATGTGGAAAAGGATCATTTTCAAGGAAAGGTAAGAAAAAAAAAAAAAAAAAACGATGAACCACTTTTAAACAAATTAGTGAAATCCCTTGTTCTTGGCTTGGAGGGATTGCATGGATAATTCTTTTTAACCTTGATTCGTCAGTAAGTAATATGCCCGGGTGCCTGCAGCGCAATTAAATGCTATTACTCATCCTCCATCCTGCTATCATGGAGCTCCTGCACTGCCAGACGAATTACATGATGGTTTAGCTCGCCAAGAGATTGACCCAGTGGCACCCCCTTAGCACGTACACACACTTTTGCTTATTCTAAGTAAGCTCCAGTCATGGTTTGGCCAGCTGTTACCAACCCTGGACCTCCAGTCATAAAATATCATAAAAAAGTCTCCAGGCCTTATGTGAGCTGCTTAAGGTGCCCTTTTTCAGGAGTGTGTGTGTGTGTGTGTGTGTGTGTGTGTGTATTCATGCTGGGCATTCTGTCGGCCAGTCCGAGCATTAATGACAGAACTGCAGAGTAAACTTCGATCAGTTTAAGGAAGTTTAAAGTTTTTCTTTCTGACATGTTTCCTATAACAACACTTCTCAGATCTATGACACCACCCTCCAGCTCTGTCTGTGCCAGGCTCTGATTGTTTTATGGTTTCAGTAACAGGATCTGTGCTCTGCACCGTCCATCATTTTAGTGTATTTTTTTAAAGAAAGAAAGCACACGGATTGATGTATGGAGGAAACTCGATCATGCCCATCCAGCAACCAGAATAGAATACAAAAAAGCATGTGTGATGCTTTAAGCTTGTTTGTTTTATTTTGCAGAGTGAAGAGGTGCTACGAGAGGTACCTGGTTGTTGTTGATGATGAATTGCAGCTCACTCAGGCGCTGACAATTATTCTGCTTATTATTAGTCCCATCATAAACGGTCGCGCACATTCTGACCTACAGCCTGCACTCTATGCACACAATGATCGACTGGAACACCCACACACCGCTTGAACACAAAACCAGCACCTCTTTCACAACACTTTCACTGTAAATGCACAGATGCATAAATGCACAAATTATCAGCTGCTGAAATACCCCCAACATCAAGCTCATTCACATATGTACCTACTCATTTCACTTACACTTGACATGCCCTGATTAACACAACCCCATTCAGACATTAGCGTGCTTCTACATATGAGGTGAGTTAAAGGAGACTTCGCTGAATGTCACATTGAATATGTTTAAACTGTAACTCCAGCACATCAAAACATCATCAGGTGAGCGCAAAAACTACTGAAAAGTGTTAAAAATGTGGAAAAAGTCCACAGCCCAGGTACTTGTAACTAGCTGTAATCTCACAAGACCTACACGTGGCATGGCATAGCTGTGCTTAAAACAAACTTTAGCTTTGAAATGACACATTTCAAATGCCTTTAACCTGACTTCGCATTAACAGAGACACAGGCTTAGTCAAAATGCTGCACACAAAGACGCATTAGTAAGGAATGAAGAAATCCTCCAAAGCTCTTTATTTCCCTCTACAAAAAGCACAAGTCTATAGCTGAGTCGTTGCAGACTAGGGTGAAGGTGCACAAGGTTTAAACTGCAGAGATTGGTGAAAAAAAAATCAATGTTAAAAAGTAAAATTAGACAGCCAGATAAATGAGGACAGACAATAAGCTAGAAATTGATGAAAGCTCTATTCATTTGCCAAGACTGTTGGAGCACCCTTCATAAACAAAAGCAGTAAAGCATTAATCATATAATGAATGCAAGACACCAAGCCTTTCTATTTATCAGTGTCTCACTTATACCTATAAATGCAACTAAACAATACCTGTGTAATAATTATGTTATCTGTTATATTCACCAAAACGTATGACCTGAAACAATATGGGCAAAGCTGGATGTCAAAGATGGATAGAGAGATGGGCTTTGCAGTATATAAAGGACAGGAGTGAGTAATAGTACATATCAGCACCGTCCCCCCTTCCTACCTCCCCTTCCTATTTTTCCCCTCTTCCCCGCCCTTCATGCCAGCTGCTCTGCATACAGACACGTATTCACCTAAACAGATAGAGCAAGAGAGAGAGAGAGAGAGAGAGAGAGAGCAAACGCAGGAGGGACAGGATGATCAGAAAAGCGAAAGAACATAAACAGCCTTGCATACCTGAATTATCGACATTCTGTTAGCTGGTGTCTCTGTGGTGCTAGTCACAGGCCCCGTGAAACTTGTATGGCAACCCACATGTCCTTGGGGAACACTGAGGTTGTTGGCTGCTGGTTTCAGGTACATGACCTCGGACCTGGGTGAGCTGAGAGGAAGGCGTGTCTGGTAATCGAAGTACATTGGCGAGGTGGCCAGCGAGGGGCTGCTCACTACATTCATCACGTTCATGGTGTCACGTTCCTCCACCTCGCTCTGCACCAGCATGATGTCATTCTTGTTGATCTTCTTCTTTTTGCCCTTGCCCAGCTGTGGGTGTGAATACTCTGCGATGCGGCAGTTGTAGGTGCGGATCTCCTTGTTCTCACGCTTGCACTTGATGGCGACTGCAATCATGGCTGCCAGCAGCATGACGGAAATGACGCTGAGTGTAACAATCAAAGGAAGTGAAACGTCCCAGCTGTGATGTTCAGCGTTGATCCGCGGCTCGCCCTCTGGCAGGGGTCCTGAATATGCTTTCACCACGAGCTTGGCCATGGCAGAGAGTGTAGGCTTTCCATGGTCCGTCACTTTGATGATGAGCTCCACCACAGAAGACACGTCTTCCCACAGTGGCTGAGCTGTCCGCACCTCTCCTGTCACAGAATCAATCTCAAACAGGTGCTCCTCGTTGCCATCCGAGATCTCGTAGGCGAGGCGGCCGCTCTCGCCAAAGTCGTTGTCCACTGCTCTCACAGTTGTAATAACATGGCCTACGCCAACATTGCGTGGGACGTGGATCTCTGCTGTATCATTTTGCAACAGTGGCAGCACAATGACTGGGATGTTGTCGTTGACATCAAGCACACTCACACGTACTGTAGTGTTACTCTCCAGATGGGGATTACCTGAGTCCTTAGCCTGGACTTTGAAATCGAAATACTTGGTCTGCTCATAATTGAAACTCCTTAGGGCATAAATGGCTCCATCGGTTGGTTTGATGTTCACGTATGTGGTAATGGATTCCTCACTCACATTTGATGGAAGGAGGGAATAAGAAACAGTACCATTTTGACCCAAATCTGGGTCATGAGCCAGAACTGACCCAAGATATTCTCCTGGGATGTTGTTTTCAGGCACCTGAAGGAGGTAGACCATCTTTGTGAATCGTGGGGCGTTATCATTTTCATCCAGAATTTTGACCGTAAAAGACTTTGTGGCATTCAGTGGAGGGTTACCACTGTCTTTGGCCATGATTGTAATATTGTATTCGTCCTTCACTTCTCGATCCAACGGTCTATCTGTCACCACCGTGTAGAAATTGTCAGAGTTCTCTTCAAGTCTGAATGGCACATTGCCTAAAATCCTACACTGGAGCTGCCCATTGCGGCCAGAGTCCTTGTCTATCACTCTCACCAGAGCAATGACAGTCCCTGGGGTTGCTGCTTCACTAATTGCCCCCTGCCGAACCGCCACAAAGCTTATTGATGGCCAATTGTCATTCCTGTCAAGCACTTTAACGGTGACTTTACAATGGCCAGGAACAGGATTCGGACCTTGATCCTTTGCCTGCACATCAATTTCTATAATTGGGTTTTCCTCGTAGTCAATTTTCCCCTGAATCTTTATGACACCCGTTTTGGGGTCTATTGAGAACATTTCTTTGATTCTATCTGAGCCATAAAAACTCAAAGAATAGGTAACCTGCCCGTTACTTCCTTCATCGGGGTCAGTAGCGTTTAAATCTATCAATACTGTGCCTTGTGGAGTATTCTCAGGAACTTCCACAACGTAAGAGGACTGCTCAAAAACGGGGCTATTGTCATTTGAATCAATTACTTTCACATTGATTTGCATTGTACCTGACTTTGGATACTCCCCTCCATCTGTGGCAGTTATGATTAGAGTATGATGGCTGCGCTCCTCTCTGTCTAAAGACCTCTGGACAACCAACTCAGGAAATTTAGTTCCATCACCTCTGGATTTCACATCCAGAGAAAATATGCTGTAATCATCTCGTGTGATTTGATATGTTTTAAGGCCGTTTTCCCGTGTGTCAGGATCGTAGGCAGCAGCTAGGGGAAAGCGGGTACCAGGGGCAGCATTCTCTGAAATATCAATGTCGATCTGATCAGAAGGAAAACTGGGCGCATTGTCATTTATGTCCTGTATGTCCACCTTAATCATGTAGATCTCTTTGTCATTGGCAAACACTTCCATAGAGAGCTGGCACTTAGGGTTTCGTTTGCACAGTGTTTCTCTATCAATCCTCTGCTTGATAAAGAGCAGCCCACTCTCAGGGTCCACATCGATGAGGTGTGGAGCTGAATTCTCCAGTACCCTGAAGTTGGATTTTTTGCCCTGCTCTCTCAACTCCAGCCCTGCATCTTTGGCAATGTTTCCAATCACACCCTGGTTCTTTTCCTCTGAAATGGTAAAGTTCAAGTTTTTCAATGTCAGGGCTTGTGCCCACAAGAGCAGGAAAGACAAAGCAGAGAGGTGCATTCCTCTCGACACGAGCGCCATGGTTCCAGATGCGCTTTACGCTTGCGACCTGTTGATCCGTCCAGCAATCTGACAATTCACACCTGCTGGTACAAGTCTGTTCATGGTGAAACAATGCCCAAAGACATTGCTCCGTTCAAGCAATCTCTCCGACGTTTCCACAAGCAGCGTTGCGGCTCAACATCTAATTGATATTCTGCTGAAAGCCTGCGCGCTCTGGATCACCACCACCATCCGGCTTCCACGACCGAACAGCCTTTCTGTGATTCCTGATTGCTCTCTCCTGCAAAACACATAGAAAAGAAAAGTGTTTGGAGGAAAAGGAGTAGTGTTTCTTGCAAATCGTGCATTACTGTCAGGGAAATGATTCCTGAATAATTGAATATTTCATAATCAAACTGCGCTCTCTCTCTCTCTGGTGCTTTTTTTTTTTTTTAATGCGGCTTTTTCTTCCCCTCAACCTCCTCAAGCGCATCTGATGCGTAATATCCCTCATTCCTCAGCCAACTACGTGAACAGCTTGTAAATCACGTAACCTTGAAAGGCGTCGGACGCTTTACAGCTCAGCACAGCTGTATGTGTTTATTTATCATGCTTTAGCAAGGCGTAGGAGTCGGATTTCACAATGCACACGAGGTGAACTACAGGCTACAAATACACACCTGAGCTGAGCTCACACTTCATGTGTGTACAACCTACTAATAATGCTTCTTCTTCTTCTTTTTCTAATTCTTCTTTTTATATATATATATATCAGAACTGTGGCCCCATCTGTACCTGTCCGTCTTGAGGCAACACTATGAATACAGATGCGTTAAAAGAAATCGCCCGCTTCACTCACACGCGCGCTCACCATTTCTACTCTATGGTATCATATTTTATATTTAGGACCCCAAATAATCTGTTGCATGGGTTGTGACAGAGCAGGCAGCACGCACAAGTCCTGCTCTGGGTTTGACGTGCACATGACTGACTCTCTTTTTTTCTTTTATCTTATCACATGGAACATGAACAGATTTGAAATGCACGCTTACCCAGCACACAGCGCTCTCCTGTCCTGTCCAGCCAAAAAAAAAAAGCCAACAACAACACAACAAGAATACACCAAAAGCAAGGTTACATCCTTTTATTATGCGCGCTTCTGAAAATGCCAAGGAAAGCCACGGAAAGGTCCAGCGCGCGCTACAGAGCGTGGATGTGGATATGGATGCAAAGTGCTCCAGCAGCGCGCTTGTGCGTATGCGTGCGTGCGTGTGTGCGTGCGAGTCCTCTCCCGCGTCTTTCCCCCTATTAGGATGCAGTGAGTCCTCTCTGCTCGCGGCTGCAGCATGCAGTGAGTCACCGGGCTTCCAGTGAAGAATCTTTATGAGTGCCTTGTGGCCCCAGCCACGAAATATAGATCCGCAAAGCCAAGGGCGTCTGCGCTGTGATGAAGCCTGTGGCACGGCGCATCGCCCTGAGATCTGCGCGTCCTTGCTTCCTAAACACGGGCACGTCCAGGCAAAATGAAGCCAAACACACACAAGAAAATAATAATCAAGAATGCCAAGTGATAGATAATGATACAAAAGTGCGGGCCCTGTTGAACAGATCCCAGTCGTGCTAGGAACAGTGCGGTTTTAATTTCTCGCCCGGTTTTGCCGGTTCCATCCGTTCATCAGCTCTCTCTGACTAAACTCACTCTTTCTCACTGTGCGTTAAAGGTCGTTGCTGATCCCCTGCCAGCCAATACGTGAATGCAGGGGACGTGGCTTCAGGGAGTGCTGTCCAATGGAATCACGCGCTCGAGGTTTGGAGGAGGAGTTAGGCGACCGGTGCACCAAGTGGGACGTCCCTCCGGATACAGGCACCAGATTTCAAATCTCACGCTCGCGTTGCGGGATTTGAAATCCTGATGATGCTGATGGTCATGATGTCCGTTAGTCAGGCGTTGTTTGTTTACTTCACGCCTCTAGTGCTCCTCTATAAATGAGAATAGTTTGAATCATAGTTTCAACTTGAGTCTGGTTGTTATATCTGTTATGCCTAAGTGTTACATTTGAACTTTTTTTTTTTTTTTGAAAGCAAATTCATTCAACAGTACACGGCTGCGTGTAGAGTGTGTGAGATGTGTATGAAACAAGAAATATACACAGTACACTCTAAAAAATAATGGGGCCAGTACTGGTTCTTCAGGGCGATGCCATAGAAGAACCTTCTTCAGGGCTTCAAAGAACCGTTCATGCAACAGTTTCGCATAATG
>JAOEHJ010000007.1:46408846-46419571 GCA_025447855.1 Potamarius usumacintae | reverse complement strand
CATTAGCCTCGTGCTCAGCCCCTTGTACCTGAAGATGAAAAACATTTATCAGTTCTCAAAATGGCATGATTCAAACATGATCACACACAAAATAACTTATCCCAAACAACCTTAGCTTCATTCTGTAAAATACTATGGTTATTCATCCAAAAGAATCATATCATAAAACAACTTAATGTCGAAAAGGCACTTTGAAAAAGTCTGCCAAGTGCTGCATACAGTGAGTGGACTGGACTGAAGTGGTGTCTGTTGAAAGTGTTGATGAAATTGTTGGTAACTGTTGAAGAGCATGTCCGCGCTTTTGAAACTGTTGAAGAAATTGTTGGTGTCTGTTGAAACTGTTGAAGAGCGCACCTGCGCAGTCCCGCCCCGCAGGTGTATAAACCTATCACTGTGTGTATCATTCTGCTCACATCCGACGCTGAACCGCGGAAAGGGTTGGCCTGTCAGACAGAGCCAATGCGGACCTTAGAACATCAGCCGCAGAATGTAATGCTATCTGGGGAAGGTGTAGAGCCAGAACAGAGAAACAGGCAGAGAGCCCTCAAGCAAGTTATAGAACTTTAGCTTTGAGAGAGAGAAAGAGAGAGAGAGAATGAATCAAAATCCCATGAACTGTCATGAACAAGGGGAAAATAACAAAGTGGATAAGGGAGGCATCAGAACAGCTAGCGTGAAGCTTAGGTATGAGCCTGTTGCTGCTGAACACTGAACAGAAAAAAAAAAAACAAAGATTTTGATGTTGGCTCAGTTGTGCTTTGGACTGATTCCCAAAAATATAATAAAATTTACCCACATAAATACTGACAAGCTAATGGACAGAAGCTTTCTACACAATGTCACACAATACCAAAGGGAAAACTGAAAACTGTATTTATTATCCTTTGATGTCATCTTTTCTCTCATCTGTTCTGAGTATATTTACTCATCTGAGTAAATATAAATTATAGACTACTGAATTTGGACTATGTGGCTTAACGTATGTCCTCAGTTAAGCACATTAACCTTTAACTGCATGGTTAGTTGACCAACAATTTATGTATAGGCCACATTGGCTGTTACTAGGGCTGGAGGACTCAATACATTTTCTATATTGCATTGTACTTGCCTCAGACTTACTGGCATTTGTACTCTGACTTATTCTTTGGTCTCACTAAAGACTGTTTTGTTATCAACCAAATGTAATTATTCTTTTTTTTTCACAAGCGGAAAGTTTCAAAAGAAGTAATTCCTTTTGGCAAGAGTATGCATGGGCTAACCTTAGCTGTAGTGAAATGGGGCCACCAAATCAATCAAAAACTATGAATAAATGTTTACTTTTGATTTGATTAGTTATACATCATTGATATTTGACTTTTGTTTATTGGTCAGGTCAAACAAAAGAAAATGGGGGGGAAAATGCAAAATGGAGACAAGGACCTTTGCAGTATGGATTTGACCTGGATTTTAATGAGCCTTTGTTTTATAGCAGCCACTCCTTTTTGTTTCCTAGTTGAAGCATTTGTTAATTCATGTCATGATGAATGTATAGGGCTCCAATTCCCCAATTATAGTTCAAGCCCAGGGGACATCAAAACTCTAATTCCCCTAGTTTTTGGTCTCAATATTGCTTTAATTTGGACTCAGACTTGACTTGGCCTCAACCCCATAAAGGCATTGTCTTGTCTACATACTTACAGTAGTTAATTAATTACTTTAATTAAATTTTAATTAATTTATTCATTCATTCAATTTCAGTCATTTTATCCCGGTTGTGGTGGATATAGTCATCAGATGTTTTATTGTCATTTCTCTGTATGACTCTGTGGCAGCGGGGGCGTGGTCAAGCATCAGTTTGTGAATGGAGAGAGAAGCTGGGAAAGGTGAGTGGCAAAGTGGAAGCACCTGTGTTAAATTAATATGCTGTCTGTGTGTGTTTGTGTGCAGTAAAAAGGAAATAAAAGGGGAGAGCAGTAGAGTGGGTCCCCCCCCGATTGATGTCACTCCCATGCAGCGGCACACAGCACATCCACGGAAAACTGCTGAAAAGTGTGTTTGTGTAAACTGGTTGTGTGAAAATAAAACTGAGACTGAACTTGATCCCGCCTGCCTGTGTTTAAGCGTCCATGGTAATCAGGGAAGTGTTACACTGGTGCCGAAACCACATTGGAAAAGAGCCATTGTCATGGAGTCCTCCCTGTTTAGTGAGCTGATCCATGCCCTTGCCACCACCCAGCAAAACCAGCACCAGGCGCTGGTCGCCATGAGAACCAAGCAGAACCGGCACTTTGAGGCTTTGCTGCCAGCCCAACAGGACAATTGCCAGGTGCTCCTGCGTCTCATCAACCCTGCAGACACACCAACCCCAGAGTCGTAGGGAACTGTTATTCCATGTGGCTCATCATAATCCTATGGCTGGGCATTTGGAGCAGGATAAAACATTAAATCATCTTATGGCCCATTTCTATTGGCCAGGGATTCACACCGATGCCCACAGGTGGTGTGCAGCTTGTCGTGAATGCCAGCTGGTAAATCCAGCAGCCACACCAAAAGTGCCATTATGCCCATTGCCACTGATCAAGATCCCCTTAGAAAGAATTGGCATAGATCGCATTGGGCCATTAGATCGATCTGCACGTGGTCATCACTTTGTATTAGTCATTGTGGATTATGCAATGCGATACCCGGAAGCAGTGCCTCTCTGCAACATCTCAGCACATAGTGTTGCGGAGGCACTCTTCCGCATTATCTCCCAGGTCGAGATTCCAAAAGAAATCCAGACTGATCAAGGCACTATGTTTATGTCATGCACACTGTGAGAATTATACAAATTATTGTGGGTTAAATCAATTTGTACTAGTGTTTATCATCCACAAATGGACAGGCTGGTTGAATAGTTTAACCAAACACTTAAGAACATGATTCGTAAGTTCATTCACAGGGATGCTAAAAACTGGGATAGGTGGCTTGACCCTTTGTTGTCTGCAATGTGCGAGGTCCCACAAGCCTCCACCGGGTTTTCCCCATTTGAATTGTTGTATGGGTGCAAGCCCTGTGGTGTCTAAGACATCATTAAAGAAAAATGGGAGGAGGTGCCTTCTCAAAGTAAAAATGAAATTCAGTACATTCTTGACCTGAGAGCACTTACATTCTTGACTCCATGCACTGAGTCACATAACCCAGGTGAATTTGCGACAGGCCTAAGAACGTCAAGCTCGCCTGTACAACAGAGAAGCATGGCTAAGGGAATTTGCACCAGGAGATAAAGTTCTCATTTTACTGCCCACCTCAAGCTCAAAATTGCTCGCCAAGTGGTAAGGGCCCTTTAAGGTCACATGGCAAATTGGGGAGGTCGACTATGAGGTCAAACGGCCAGATAGGGGCGACACATCAAATTTACCATCTCAATCTCCTGAAATCGTTGAGAGAGGAGGTTCCTGTGGCTCTGGTGATGGTAGTTCTGGAGATGGCAGAGCTGGGACCAGAGGTAAGTCCAAAAAATGCGGCCCAATTCACTCCGGTTCCCTGTGGAGACCACCTCTAACCGTTCCAGAGAGCACAGGTAATTAGGTTGCAGGAGGAATTCTCCGATGTGTTCTTGCCCCTCCCTGGTCACACGAACCTCATAGAACACCACATTGAGACTCCCCCATGGGTGGTGCTGCACAGCTGCCCACATTGGCTCCCCGAACACAAGAAAAATGTGTTTCGGGATGAACTTCAGGCTATGCTTAAGATGGGACTAATTGAGGAATCGCACAGCGACTGGAGCAGCCCGATGGTCTTGGTTCCCAAGACCGACAGGTCGGTCCGGTTCTGTGTGGACTATAGAAAAGTCAATGTGGTGTCTAAATTTGATGCATATCCAATGCCCCACATTGATGAACTGCTCATTTGGTTAGGCATGGCTTGCTTTTACTCAACACTGGATTTAACAAAAGGATATTGGCAGATTCCCTTCACTCCATTATCCTGAGAAAAAAAAAACCCAGCCTTTTCCACTCTGTTTGGTTTACACCAATTTGTCACCCTTCCTTTTGAGTTGTTTGGGGCCCCTGCAACATTTCAGCATCTCATGGACTGAATTCTCCGTCCCCACAATACATATGCAGCCACCTACTTAGATGATATAATCATTTATAGTAATGATTGGGAGTGGCACCTACAACACCTGAGGGCAGTTCTGAGGTCACTGAGGCACACTGGGCTCACAGCAAACCCAAATAAGTGTGCAGTTGGACAGGTGGAAGCATGGTATCTATGCTTCCACTTGGGTCATGGGCAGGTGCATCCCCAAATTGATAAGAATGCAGCGGTTGTGACCTGCCCAAGACCTAAGACCAAAAAGGGGGTGAGGCAGTTCCTGGGGCTGGCTGGCTATTATAGGCAGTTTGTACCTATTTTTTTGGAGGTCACCAGCCTGCTGACTGACCTCACTAAAAAGGGAGTCCCATATTAGGTCCAGTGGATGGAGCAATGCCAACAGGCCTTTACCCAGGTAAAAGCTGTACTGTGTGGGGGGCACTTTTGTACTCCCCTGACTTCTCTCTCCCTTTTGTGTTGCAGAATGATACATCAGACAGAGGGCTGGGGGACGTTTTGTCCCAGACGGTGGAGGGGGAGGAGCGCCTGGTGCTGTACATCAGCTGCAAGCTCTCCATGCGGGAGGGGAAGTACAGCACAATTGAGGAGTGCTTGGCCATCAAGTGGGTAGTCCTCACCCTCCATTACTACCTGAAAGGATGCCCTTTCACCCTCTGCTCGGATCATGCCCTGGTCCACTGGCTTCACTGCATGAAGAATGCCAACGCCCGGATCACCCATTGGTATCTGGCCCTACAGCCATTTAAGTTCAAGGTGGTCCACAGGCTGGGGGCACAGATGGTGGTGGCGGACTACCTCTCCTGGCAGGGGGGGAGTCAGCTGCAGGCCGGACAGCTCCCCAGCCTGAGCCAGGCGGTGGGGGAATGTGGCAGTGGGGGCGTGGTTAAGTGCCAGTTTGTGAATGGAGGGAGAAGATGGGGAAGGTGAGTGGCAAAGTGAAAGTACCTGTGTTAAATTAATGTGCTGTCTGTGTGTGTTTGTGTGCAGTAAGAAGGAGATAAAAGGGGAGAGCAGCAGAGTGGGTTTTTTTCTTTCCCCCAATTGATGTCATGCCTGTGCAGCGACACACAGCACATCCATGGAAAACTGCTGAAAAGTGTGTTTGTGTAAACTGGTTGTGTGAAAATAAAACTGAGACTGAACTTGATCCGGCCTGTCTGTGTTTCAGCATTCACGGTAATCAGGGAAGTGTTATGGACTCATATGCATGAGAATGAAAGGTCATTTCTCCAGGACCATAATGCAACACATAGCAGTATGGTAGCACAATGTCCAGGACTACAGAAAGTGCAAGTACACTATGGCAAATTACATGGGACAACAAATACACAGGGCAATATAAGTTACCTAGATAGGAAAAAAAGACTGCAAGTTGGCCTAATGATTAGTGTGTCTGCCTTTTGACTGGTAGACTGTGAGTTCTACTCGTGGTCAGGGCATACCAAAGACCATCATAAAGATGGTACCTACTGCTGTCTGGCATAGCATGCTGCAATACAGATGCGAGTGTGGAAGTCAAACTATCATGGTTACCAGAGGACTGGCCCCCCACTGTAACCCTAGCTGTATAGGTGAGAGGCTGAGGGCTATTGAAACAGAGATTGGCGCCATGCCCGTATGCCATAGATAGGTTGAAAGAATAGTGTTATTATGTGGGAGAAACCAAACATAATTGTCTGGAAACTATTGACTGTGAATAGAAGTATAGCAGCAATATCAAGTGAAGGTAGTAAATCTATAATATCCATGCAAAATTTTCCACTGAATAATAAATGAGATTTGAGTGCAAACTGTTTTCATTAAATGAGATCTTTAGGGTATCCTGAAGTGAAGCCACCCTGAGCAAAAGTGAATGATTCTCAGGTGAAGGAGGCTCTAAGCAGAAGTAGAGCACCAAGATGGATCAGGCAAGCCCAGAGGGCAGATAGAGTGAGGATCATTGGCATTGCATTAGGCAGCACCAGTAACATGTGCAGCTTGACAGAGAAAGTGAGAAAGAGGGAGAGAAAGAGGGAGAAGGTATGCTCTTGTCCTGCAGTGGTTTAAGAGCACAGTGTGCAAGCAGGCACTCCAGCAAAACTAGCTATGACAGCATAACTAAAATGGAGAACCGGTAACACAGGCATAGGAGTGACAGCACCCAAACATCCCAGTTTACCAAAACTCTCTATGCCTATGAACTTTCCAGATACTTTACCTTTACCTAAGAGAGAAGTTATTCACAAAAAGCTTGACGAATCAAGTAGTTTTCATCCTAGACCTAAAAATGGGACTATGACTGAGTCCTAAAACTAACTGGAAAGCTGTTCTATAGCCTTAGAGCTGTATAAGAAAACGCTCTGCCCCTTGTTGCTCTTCAATATTGTAGGTACTAAAACCCTGCACCTTTTAAGTGAAGCAGGTGTGGACAATATTAAAAGACCAAATCTTTGCTCAAGTACTGTGTTGCAAGACTTTTTAGTGCTTACACCCTACTGCAATCTGCATATTGTCAATTCTACAGTACAGAGACAGTTTTACTTAAGGTTGCTAAGGACATTCTTCAAAACATGAACATTCAACGTGTCAGATTACTTGCTCTTTTGGACCTCAGTGTTGCATTTGACACTGCTGATCATGGGATATGCTGTGATGCATAAACATGAATTGTTTTGTATCTGTGAAAAGACTTTGAACTGGTTTGCCTCATGCTTGTCAGGATGTGGTCAGAGTATTTTGTTTGATGGAGCTATATCAGACAGCTTTGATCTGTGCTTTGGTGTCCCACAAGATTCCTGCTTGGGGCCTCTTTGTGATTTATGCCTCCAAGTTCTTTAAGATTGTCCAAGCTCACCTCCCCAAAGTTCACTGTTTCACCGATGACACACAGTTATACACTGTCTGGCCAAAAAAAAAAAAAAAGTTGCCATTTGGATTTAAATAAGCAAATTCATAAGAGCCTTTGATTGGATAATTACTGCAGTGATTAATGTATTTCAGCTGGCATCAATTCTTTTAACTCTAACTGATGCAGTGAGTAGCTTTTCATTTCTTAAACAAACATGTCAGAAGCCATCTCCCGTAGTCGTGGAAAAGATGTTACTGTGCTTCAGAAGGGTCAAATTATTGGCCTGCATCAAGCAAAGAAAACAACTAAGGAGATTGCTGACATAACTGGAATTGGGTTAAGAACTGTCCAACGCATTATTAAAACCTGGAAGGATAGTGGTGAACCATGAACTTCGTGGAAAAATGTGGTTGGCAAAAGATCCTTACTGACCATGATCAAAGATCAATTAAATGCTTGGCGAAGTCAAATCGTTAAAAAAAAAAAAGACAGTAGAACTCATGGCTATGTTTAATAATGAAATTAAGAGCATTTCCACACACACAATGTGATGAGAACTCACAGTAGAAAAGGCTTCAATTTCCAAGGGAGCATAAAGAGCCTACTCTGGAGCAATGGAAAAAGGCCATATGGTTTGATAAGTCCAGATTTACCCTATTCCTGAATGATGGGTGTGTCAGGGTAAGTAGGGAAGCACGTGAAGCGATGTATCCATTATGCATAGTGGCCACTGTACAAGCCTCTGGAGGCATTGTTATGATCTGTGGTTATTTCAATTGGTCAGGTTGAGGCTCAGCAACATTATGGGGCAGTAAAATGAAGTCAGCTGACAACCTGAATGTACTGAATGACCAGGTTATCCTGCCAATAGATTTTTTTTCTTCCCTGATGGCATGGACATAAAATTATGGCTCAGATTGTGAAAGAGTGGTTTAGGAAGCATGAGGAATCATTTTCACACATGAATTGGCCCCCACAGAGTCCTGACCTTAACCCCATTGAGAATCTTTAGGATGTGCTGGAGAAAACTGTATGCAGTGGTTTGACTCTCCCAACCTCAACATAAGATCTTGGTGAAAAATTAATACAACTCTGGACTGAAATAAATGGTGACATTACATTAATTTATCAAAACAATGCCATGGTGAATACATGCTAAATCAAAGCTAAAGGCAGTCCAACCAAATATTAGAGTGCATGACTTTTTTTTTTTTTTTGGCAGGGTAATGTACCGTACATGTCATTCAAGCCTAACAGTTCTGCTGACCAAGCAGAAGTGGTGCATGCAATAGAGAGCTGAATTCATGACTCGAGAAAATAGATGTTCCAGGACAAACTTAAGATTAATTACAATAAGACTGAATTTAATAATTGGATCAAGACAACAAGTTCTAAAAACTAATCATTCTGCAATTTGCATTGGTACTACAAATATTAAGCCCACTTCTGCACTGCATAATTCCGGATCCTGGTTCAATTCAAATTTTTCTGTCTACTCAAATATCTAAGTCTTGCAGTGCAGCATATTTCTGGTTACATAATATTAAATGTGTAAGTAAACTTTTATCTTGAGATAAGTTGGAAATGGTCTTGCATGCATTTGTTACAAGTAGGCTTGATTATTGTAATAGCCTTTTATATGGACTACCGGATTGTGAGATAGTAAAGTTTCAGGGAGTGCAGAACATGGCGGATAAGACTGCTGACCTCTACTAGAAAATATGATCATATAATGCCCATTCTGCATCAGCTGCATTGGTTTCCAGTTAAGTTTAGAATACATTTTAAAAATTTACTTTTAACACTTAAGGCTTTGCATGATATGGAACCAACTTATACAAGTGATTTGATTAAGATAAAGCATCATGAGCACTATTTGTTGCATTACGGTGCTAGCACTGTCCTGTTATTTCCACAAGAAAAAATGCTGGGCACCTTTGGTGACCGATCTTTTAGTATGGCAGCACCAACATTCTGGAATGTGTTTCTAGTAGAACTCTGCAATTTATCATCTTTGGAGACTTTTAAATCTTGGCTGAAAATGTATCTTTTTAAATTATTTTTTTAGTTTTTAGAAAATGTATTTTTTAAAATAGTTTTTAAATCAATTATTATCTTGTCTTTGTCCTCAGTATACTTATATAATAATAATAATAATAATAATAATAATAATAATAATAATAATAATAATAACAGCATCATCATTATTATTAATTTTCAAATTATATTCAGAATTATATTGTAAGTATATAATGTCATGCACTTCTGATCATTTTATGATAAAAAGTGCACTGTAAATGAATAGTTAAATTAAAATTAAATGAGTTTTGTTATTTTCTATTAAGCTGGAGAAATATGCTTATCTAGCAGCACTACGAGATTTTCTAGAACTGAGAAGGCTCTCCTTCCATGCAATTTGGAATACTACCAATTTAGTTTGACCCTATTTATATTCTAACTTTTGTGCAATCTGTTTTAAAGTGCATGTCATCATTATTCCAGGGTGATAGTTCTTTCTCATTGATTTCTCTTTTAAGTGGGTGTGGCAGCGGGGGCATGGTCAAGTGTTGGTCTGTGAATGGAGGGTGGAGTCAGGGAAGGTAAGTGGTAGTATCACTGCACCTGATGTGAATTAA
Organism: Potamarius usumacintae; assembly: GCA_025447855.1. Lineage (NCBI taxonomy): Eukaryota > Metazoa > Chordata > Actinopteri > Siluriformes > Ariidae > Potamarius > Potamarius usumacintae. The sequence continues at coordinate 46,410,025 of JAOEHJ010000007.1, read as the reverse complement.
CCTGTGTTTGTGTGTCTCCCCCCAGTAACCGCGCCCTATAAAAGGAGAGAGAGAGAGCAGAGAAAGGGAGCTCTCTCCTGACCTGAATGCATGTGTGTGGGTGTATGAGAGAGTAAGCTGAAAAGCTATATGTATAGACAAAACAAAGAGTTTGTGAGAACTCAGTTCTGTCCTGCCGTGCTTCTGTGCTCCACCCACCTGCTCTGATTCTACAGTGGTGCCGAAACCCGGGATCCGGAGCGCAGAAGGAGACAGCCCCATGGAGTCCTCCCCCTTCAAGGGCCTGGTCCATGCCCTCGCCACAGCCCAACAGAGCCAGCAACAGGCGCTGATAACCCTCCGGAAGGAGCAGGAACAATGGTTCGAAGCCCTGGTGCTGGCGCAGCAGGAAGATTGCCAGGCGTTCCGGCACCTGCTCGCGTCAGCGAGGTCCACGACCACCACCGCTGCGGACCCTCCCCACCTCACGCTAACGAAGATGGGTCCGCATGATGACCCCGAAGCCTTCCTCGCTCTCTTTGAGCAGGCAGCAGAGGCGTGGGATTGGCTGGTGGAACAGCACGCGGCGTGCCTCCTTCCCCTGCTAATGGGCGAGGTGCAGCTGGCCACGCTGCAGCTCCCCGCCGACAGCCATCTGGTCTATGCGGACCTCCACAGGGCCATCCTCTAAAGTGTTGGTCGCACTCCAGAACAGCAACGGCAACGCTTCCGCGCGCTGCGCCTAAAGGAGGTCGGCCGGCTGTTCGCATTTGGCCAGCAACTCCAGGATGCCTGCTGGCGGTGGCTGAGGGCCGACAACCGCGATGCCGAGGGAATCCTCGACCTGGTGGCGCTGGAACAATTTGTGGCCCGACTTCCAGAAGGAACAGTGGAGTGGGTCCAGTGCCATCGCCCGGCGTCGCTGGATCAGGCAATCGAGCTGGCGGAGGACCATATGACGGCCATCCCGATGGCAGGACAGTGTGTCTCCTCTTCTCCCCTCTCTTCTCTCTCCCTCTCCCTCTGCTCCCCGTCCTTGCCCCATTCCCCCACCGCGGAGGCGGGGGCCGGCTCCTCCCCAGCGGCCTGCCGCACCCCCAGTGCCCTCCTATTTCCTACTTCATTGTCTGTGTCTTCTCCCCCTCAGGTGAGTGATGTCCGGAACACCGGTGCAGAGGGAGAGCCTGGGCCGGTATGCTG
>JAOEHJ010000007.1:46068960-46080440 GCA_025447855.1 Potamarius usumacintae | reverse complement strand
GGGAAACCGGAGCACCCGGAGGAAACCCACGCAGACACGGGGAGAACATGCAAACTCCACACAGAAAGGCCCTTGCCAGCCACAGGGCTCGAACCCAGACCTTCTTGCTGTGAGGCGACAGCGCTAACCACTACACCACCGTGCCGCCCTGGCTTGCTTTTTACTTCTATGAAAAAATAATCGTTTGTCCAATTTTCCTGAAAAGCGTGACATTCCGCATCTACCTTTCTCTTCTTCATACTCGCCATGGTGCGTTTTAGTGAAATCGTTAAACAGTCTGTCCATGCCTGCTAAATGACGTGATGTGACCGCGCATGATCACGCTCTGCTCGTGTGGGGTTCAGGACCCTGACCTTGGCCCAGAAAGACAACCACTCACCTGTTTTATTAATTGCGGTATCATTTTTCATGATTTTTTTTTTTTGTGAGTAATTATGAATCATCTTATGGGCCGGATCAAACGGTCTCATGCGCCGTATACAGCCCGGAGGCCGAATGTTCCTCACCCCTGTGATAGAGTCATATCCAATGAAGATAGGATTTTGCACCTTTTTACAGATTTTAGGATAGTGCTTTCTGGAAAATGTCATAATGAACAAACAATTTTGAATTCAAAGGAGTAAGTGCAGTAAATATTGACAGTCATAATATGCAGTAGTAGACCACTTCAGAATAAGGACAACTCTTTGTCTTTCTGAGTGAAGATGAATAAAAAATAATTTATCACAATAAAGAGATTAGCAAAATGTTCCAGCATCATCAGTATTATTTCACTTTAGTGGTCTGTTTGCAACAACTGCAATAATATCTATCCTATTTTTTTTTTAAATTCACTTAATGACAGCCTTTGTGTTTGTCTGTATGTTTTTAAAGGTCTTTCTAACAGTCTCTTTATGTTTTCAATTTACAATCAGCTATTTTTGTCAGGTGACAAGCCTACTGATTCAGGAATGAAGGTAGATGTCTCATTTTCTGTTACGTTGTGAACTAAAATCAACAGATTTTTTAAAACCAATTTAAAATGTTAAAAGGGCCACTTATAATGTTTCCCCATGCACTGCATCTATAAACTTTTATTTTCAAAGTTTAGTTTTGATTACCATTGTAATGGCTTGAGCTTGAGCTTTTGAGGCTTTTTTGCAGTCTGTGGCTTTACTGTCCACATAAACTGTATGCAATAACTGTCTTCCATCACAGGGCTTATTTAGAGGCAAGGAATGCCAAATTGGATAGGTCTCCGGGGGTGGATTTAGCTCCTCAGGGAGCACTATGTTACCGAGGGTGCAGCTTTTTAAACTGCAAGGGCATTTTAGAGCAGAATGCTAATAGCTTTACTGATTGCCTATTGCAGTAGACTAACAAATACACAGCTTGTGTCCTCACACAGCTCCTCATGGGAGAAGTAGCTAGAGCAAAGTTCAGCATCCCAGGAAGCACAGACAAAATAAGTTGGAGTGTGTAGGCTTCAAAGTTAAACATGCATTATGTATATGTGAGAAAGTAATGAAAAAGCTGTCAGAGGTCACTATAGGTGATTTCCTGAAAAAAAAAATAGAGCTTTTCTGCCAATAATATTGACATCTTTACTTTAAAACAATATAAAATATATATTCACCAAAACAACATGGAAATGTTTGTATATAAGTTATTTTCTAACCTTGCGATGGCACCTGCCTGCAAAGATCATGTCAGGTAAGGATCCAGTTCAACAAACACAGTGTCAGGGACTGGTAATAGACAGATGTATGTGCAGAAGTAGTTTTATTAAGAAAAGTGAACACACAGGCAGACAATCCAATTCAGCAGGCAAGATCAAAACCATTAAATGAGCAAAGGGTTGGGCAAGGCACAAACGGACTAACACAGGCAAAGACAAAAAATGGAAACAAGGAACAGGAGTCAGAATTCAGGATACCAGGAAATCAACCATGGAAGCAAGGCTCAGTAAAGTGTCACAACAAACTCAATACTTTACACTAAGCCTGTGTTTAAACAGTCTTTATATAGGTGCATAGATTGCGCCTTAATCATCCGCAGGTGTGCATCATTAACAGCGCACGTGCAAACGTCTGCTTGGCATGCATGCAGTCCAGAGTGCCCGCGAGAGTCCTTCTGGTGCATACACCAAAGTGTGCAGGACTGACACACAGCTAAAGATGAAGTTAGTCTGTCTAAAGATGTCTAAATCCTCACTATCTCACTAAGTTTCAATTCCTCTTGATTTGATCTCTCTTTTTTTGGATAAGTACACGCCATAGCAAAATTGAACTAATTCAATTTGTAATCAGATACCTCTGTCAAAATGTCTGTGATGCTCACACACCATCACATTATCCTCAGATCAAAGAAGAGGGCTCACACTCCCTATACAGATGACAATGGACAAAGTTTTAAAATGTTTAAATGACCTAATAAAAGGCATTAATAACCATAATCTAACCAACAGAACAAAACAAACTGAAATTATTAGCTATTATTCCACCACCAATGATGGTCTGAACAGTGATTGCTAAAGTCAAGAGATGACACATGAAATTCTGGTTAGTCCAGTGCTGCAAGTGACAGTTTACCTTACAGCTGATGATATAGAAACTGATATGCATGAGTTTGATTATCAAAGTGATGATCAGCATTTCCTATTGCATACTTATAATTATTTAGAATTTGGGAGAAATATTCTTTTAACATAAAAAGGTTAGGTTATAAATGTAGAAGTAGCAGGGCATCTTTCAGTGGAGTTGAATTGAAATAGACTGTTCCAATGCAATTTTAATACTTTTTGTTTTCAAGATTCAAGATTCTTTTATTGTCACTGCACCATACAGTACAGTGAAATTGAAGCATGCAATCCAGTCAGTGTATTCATACAATCACTTAGTATTAAGGGGAAAGGGGTGTCAGATCTGTACAAGATAAACATTCAAGTAAAAAGATAAACAAATCTATACAAGATAGATAAGTCAATAAAAATGAAACATTTTTTCAAGAGCTGCTTAGCAAAAAAAAAAAAAAAAGTTGGTTCTCTGTATCTAGATTGTGACCCATGATACAGCAGGTTATTGCACAGTAATAAGTGAATGTATTGCACAATTTGGTGTGATAATTGCACATTTGCCCATGTTGACAGAGTGCAGTTGAGCAGGAGCAATATAAATAAATAAAAATATATAGGTGATCGAGAGAATAAGGTGCATGTGGTTGTAAAACCATATACTATTTAGGTAAGGGGTAGGCATGTAGAGGTGTAGACAGTTTGTGTTACCGTTCAGTCCTGTTTCTGTCCGTACTGCTGGTATTTGTGTCGGTGACTGCCTTTGTTCAGTTCACATATGACACTCAGGTAAAAGCTGTTCTTTAGTCTATTTGTCCATGATGCAATGGACCTGAACCGTCTACCAGAGGGTGGTGTAGAGTTGCTCTAGAGAGTGCAGTGGGCAGCCAATGATCATCTGTGCAGAGTCAATGACTCTTTGAAGGGCTTTCTTGTCTGCCACAGAGTTGCTGGTGTACCACATAGCGATGCAGTATGTCAGCACACTCTTGATTGAGCAATCCCCATGCGCACAGGTTATACAGCCGACCACGATATAACTGCTCCTGACCATCACAGAAGTGCGAGCAGTGTCTGAGTGCTTCTCTGGCAGTCGCACAGCAGTCACTGAGTGCTATACAAGTGTTATGCAAGTAGCACTAGACTGACACTCAATCACACATCTCATAGATAATGTAGTAAACAACACATTTCCTGATTATTTAGCATTCTTTGCATGAGTTTCAAGTCATCAATTTTTTTTTATTTTTCCTATTTTTTGCAATTATTCATACATATTAGAATCCTATTTAACTGTTATTTCTGAATTATGAAAGCACTTGTATCACTGTATTTTAATGCGCTATGAAACTGCTTCTGATATAGCACTTGTATAGCACTATATATGCTGACCCTGCACTTTAGTCAGGTCAGGCATGGAGTCTGCTACTGGTAACATGTAACCCAGTACAACCTGCTGCATGGACGAGTAGCCAGCGTCTAAACTGGCTCCCCTCACCAGCTCACATTGGTGGGGAGGGTGGCATGTCACCCTGCAGGACTAAAAACAATACCTGTCAAAGGACGGAAGAGCTCTCAGTGAGCCAACGGCCAACATGCAATCAATCAGGGGAGGCCAGCCCCTATAGCACTGGAAGGCACCTGGCCTAGGAGAAGGCAACTCTGATCTAAAATCCCAGCTGATGTGGCCAGCTGCAAGGGCATCCCTCAAGAGTGAGAACCATGGCCAGCCACTGTGCCCATAGCTGACTAGCACATGTTGTGGTCCCCACACCAGTGTTCAATGCTGGCTATAGAGGGGAGAGTGGTGTTGACCTGCACAACTCATTTTAATCCCTCATCCATGCAGGTTTCCTCTTTGCTTTATCTCCATCCTTCATCTTTGACTTCAAGTCCCACAGCAAGGGAGGCATGACGACGGGGGCAGGGAGAGGATGCTCCTGGAAGCCCCTAGCCACAAATCTCCATGTGTAGCAGCCCAGGTGTAATGGTCACTCAGGAGTCGACTCGAAGCAATGGCCCTGTTCGTATCCTGCCTGGATGACAAGGCAGCCCTATTCAGGGATAGCACTGCCTTCTCCTGCTGGAAAGGGGGGTATAAAAGAACCCCTAAAGAAAGCTTGCTTCACCAGATCTGTCAGACAGCTGCAGCAGACTGATCATCCAATCCAGCGGTCGAAAGAAAACTACAAAGATCTTCATCGGTGCATGGAATGCCCGAACACTACAAGACAACCCCCAACAACCTTGAAAGGAGGACAGCCATCATTGCCAGAGAGCTCAGTCAACATAGAATCAACATTGCTGCCCTCAGTGAAACTTGTCTCCCAGGCTTTTCAGAGCTCCCTGAGAGGGGAGCAGGATATACTTTCTTCTGCATTAGTCGCCCAGAAAATGAGCCACACCAGGCTGGAGTGGGAGTCACTATCTGTTCCTGCTATCTGAAGTACCTGGAATCTCTTCCACGTGGTATAAACAAACGTCTGATGGTGATGAGACGGACAGTGGCCAGAAGCTGTGTGACCCTCAGTGCTTATGCTCAAACCATGAGCTATCCCCATAAAGCAAAGGAGAGTTTCTACAAAGAACTGGATTGTCTCATACAGCAAACACCCCACACTGATAAACTGGTGGTCTTGGGTGATTTCAACACCCACGTCAGTAATGACCATGCAACCTGGGAAGGAGTCATTAGCCATCACGGCATTGGAAAAGAAAACTCCAATGGTACTCTCCTCTCCACCTGTGCTCAATACCAGCTGGTGATTACCAACACTATGTTTCAGCAGATGATGCACAAAGGCACCTGGATGCATCCCCGCTCTGGTCACTGGCACCAAATAGACTGTCATCAGTCGTAGATGCGACATCCAGGACATTCATCACCAGGGCAATGACAGGAACCACCAACTACTTGGATCACAGACTACTCCGCTCAAAGGTTTCCTTTTCATTCAAAGCAGTTTCCCGCACTAGGCAGAACCCACCAAGGAAGAAGTTGAACATAAACTAGTCTGATGACGTCAAATCAGAGCCGTCTCAACTTCTCTCGGACAGGCTTCTTACCCCTGTCCCTGGGGGTGTCGATGTTGAAGAGCACTGGACTTTCCTTCGTGACACCTTTTATGGAGCAGCTGAAGAGGTGCTTGGCTTTACAAAGCGCACTCACTGAGACTGGTTCGATGAGTGACACAGCCACAACTGCCCTGCTAGACAGATTACACCAAGCCCACATGGAATATGTGAAGAACAAAAGTGACTCCTTGAAGAAAGAAAGACTCATACCAGCAGCTGAGGAGAACATCCCAGGCGACTCTATGCAAAATGAAAGACAAGACGGTGGCTTGAGAGAGCCCAACACTTGCAAGCAGCTGCTGATAGACATGACTCAAAGGCACTCTATACAGGGCTAAAAGTAGTGTACAGCCCAACATCTCGAGGCAGCACACCCCTCCTCTCAATAGATGGAGACACCTTACTACGAGACAAAGAAAGCATTCTAGCGCATTGGGTGGAACACTGACTGTCCTCAATCATGTGTCTACCATCTCAGATGAGGCCCTCAATGAAGTTCCTCAGAGGACAGTCATAGAAGACCTAGACAACCCTCCTTCCATCATAGAGACCCTGAAGGCCATTAAGCAGCTATCGAAAGGCAAAAGCGCCTGGCTCAGATGGCATCCCTCCTGAGATCTACAAGTATGGAGGACAAGCCACTGCAGAGCAACTGACCAACCTGTTTGTCCTTGTCTGGGAGCAGGGCTCCATGCCTCAAGAGTTTAAAGATGCCTTAATTGTCCACCTGTATAAGTACAAGGGCGACAAACGCTGCTGCGACAACCATCGGGGCATTTCTTTACTATCAATTGCAGGGAAAGTCCTCGCTCGCATCATCACTAACCACTTTACGGCTCGTATCACAGAACATGTCACCCCAGAAAGCCAGTGTGGCTTCCGTGCATCTTGAGGGACAACAGATATGCTGCTTGCTGCAAGGCAAGTGCAAGAGAAGTGCATTGAGCAGAAGCAGGACCTGTTCATAGTGTTCGTGAACCTCACTAAAGCTTTTGAATCTGTGGGGAGGGATGGCCTCTGGAAACTCCTCTCGAAGGTTGGCTGACCCCCCAAAATGATCAGCATCATCTGTTCCTTCCACGATGGCATTGTTGGACGTGTGCTGAATGAAGGGCAGACTTCTGACCCTTTTACCATTTGGAATAGAACAAAACAAGGTTGCATGATGGCCCTGTGCTGTTCAGCATTGTCTTTTCTGACATGATTCAGGAGGCCTTTAAGGACTGCGAAAAAGGGATAGAGATCTGCTTCAGAACCGATGGCAGCATGTTCAACCTTCAGAGGCTCAAAGCCCACACCAAAACCTCCACAATGCTACTCCAAAACCTGCTCTATGCGGATGACTATGCACTCATTGTCCACTCTCTCTCCAATGCCCAAGCAATAGTTGATGCTTTCTCCTGTTCATGCATAATGTAGCACCAATAACCTGTTTGTCATTATATTTGCACTACTTCACCACTACTACCTCTGCCATCTCTCATTGATGCAATTATTATGTGCAATAATATAGGCCTTAAAATATTTTTTATGCATAATTATATTTATATATTATATTTATATATATAAATATTATTTATGTATACGTGTGTATATATACAGAGTCTACCTGTAATGTGCAATTTTTCCGAGCCTCTCAATAAGGCAATTTTTTTTCTATACTTTTTCATGGTAGATGATGCAAATAGCCCTCTGTATTTAATCCTTTGTTTGTCTCATTTTTATTTCAATTTTATTTGTTATCTGTTTGACATTTTCTTGCTACTGTAACGTGAATTTCCCTGATGTGGGATGAATAAAGTAAATCTAATCTAATCTAATCTAATCTAATCTAATCTAATCTAATCTAATCTAATCTAATCTGACTGCTGGATATTGGCAAATACCCCTTAACCCTGCAGATAAAGAAAAAACAGCCTATTCTGTAGGTGCAGGTCTATATCAGTTTCGGATGATGCCAATGGGTCTGTCCAATGCCCCTCCTAGTGTTCAACATCTGATGAAGCTTGTCCTTCATGGCTTCGATTGGAGCATCTGCTTAATTTATTATGTCCTTATTATTTATTATGTCCTTCACACATCACCTACAACTCCTAAAGGAGGTCTTCCAGTGGTTCCGTAGAGTAGGCCTAAAACTTAAGCCCTCCAAATGTCACCTTGCGAGGTCTTCAGTCACATTCCTTGGTCATCTGGTCTCCAGGAATGGTGTTGAGCCTGACCCTGCGAACACAGAGAAGGTTGCTATGTAGCCAGTTCCACAGTCTGCCACTGAAATTAGAGCGTTCCTGGGTCTGTGTTCGTATTATAGGTGATTCATTCGAGATTTTGTGCACATTGCAGATCCATTACACTGGCTTACTCACAAAGGGGTGCCATTCAGTTGGTCCACTGAAGGCGAGGGGGCTTTCACAACTTTGAAACAGGCGTTAACATCACCACCAATTATGGCTTTCCCAAATCTTTCTGTACCATTTCTCCTCAATACAGACACCTCACTCCAGGCAGTTGGCACAGTGTTATCACAATGGCTTGATGGCAAATAACACGTCATTTCATATGCCAGTCATCTGCTCTCAGCATCAGAGAGAAAGTGGTCTACATTTGACCGTGAACTTTGGGTCATTGTATGGGCTGTTGGCATTTTCACCATTATCTCACCTTTCATCCTTTCACCATAGTTATTGACCATAAGCCTTTGGTGGGTCCCAGGAAGTTGCCCTTGCACCAAGATCCCACGGGCCAAAGAGCTTGGTGGTCAGGAGAGTTAGCCCTCTCTGATTGGTGCATAGTGCACAGAGATCTTAATGCTGACGCTATGTCTTGCCACCCACAGCAGGAGGCCACTGAAAGTTCTAGCCCCTCTCAGCTCACACTGTCTCAATCTTCAAATGCTGCTACTCAGACAGTTAACATCACCCACCACACAGACTCAGTTCAGGGCCACATCACTACTGTGGCAGCGGGGGTGTGGCCTGGCCTCAGTTTGTGAAAGGAGTGCGGGGCCAGGGATGGTGAGTGGCAAAGTCAATGCACCTGTGATTAATTAATGTTGTGTGTCTGTGTTGTTGCAGTGACAGAGGATAGAAAAGGAGGAAGAGAGCAGAGAGAGAGGAGCTCTCCCGACCAGAACACATGTGTATGTGGTGTGTGTATCTATGAGTGAGTGAGTAAAAGCTGAAAAGCAAGGAAAATAAATCAAATAAAGTGTGTGAGTGAACATCAACTCCCGCCTGCCGTGCTTCTGTACTCCATCCACATCAGGGACTTGTTACAACTACTAACCACATACAAATTCAGATGGAGTGGAACATTGCAGAGCAACAACAGGCAGACCCAGACATCGCCATGGCCTTGTTTTGGATTACAACTGGTCAATGACCACCATTGTGGCAGTTATGTGGGGCGTCTCCCTACCTTAGAAAAATATGGTTTCAGGTCAGTCACCTCACTGTGATCAATGGGCTATTGATCAGAAGTGTGCATTCTCACAATGGGACAGCGCAGGCAGTGGTCCCTACATCTCTCATTCCCAACATACTGCATCACATACATAGTCACACTGGTGCTGGTCACTATGGTTTAGCGAAATTGCTGGACAGGGCACAGCGGTCATTCTACTGGCCCTACATGTCTGTTGACATTTCAAAACATTGTACTCACTGACTAACCTGTCAGTCATGGCATTGACCTGTGCCTCGTCCTCAAGCACCTCTGGTTTCCATTTCTCTGACCGCCCAATTCAAATTGTCACTGCCAAAATCACAAAATTGCCCATGTCAACCAAAGGCCACCATGATGTTTTAGTCATGATGGATTTGTACACCAAATTTGTCAACCTCTACCCTTTGAAAGACCAAACGGCTGTCTCTGTCGCACACTGCCTCTTTGAGCAGTACATACTACAGCATGGAGTCCCAGAGACACTGCATTCTGATCAACGTAGACAATTTGAATCAGACCTTGTGAAGCAGTTTTGCACTCTTTTGTCCATTTGTAAGCTTTGTACTTCACCTTACCATGCACAATGTGATAGGGCAATAGAGCATTATAACTGCACACTAAAAGAAGAGCTCGCCAAATACCTCATTGAGGTTGGACAAGAATGGGATGACCATCTGCCCCAGATTGCATTGGCTTATAATGCCATTACACACACAAGCACAGAGTTCACACCTTTCTTTTTGGCCCATGACCGTGAAGCCCGAGTAGCCCTTCACAGTCTGCTTACACAGGGCACATATCACACTGCAGCCACGGGTGGAACTTCTGCTACATATGTCAACCATCTATGTCAGCACCTTGCCAGTGCCTACCGTATAAGTTAGCCAGTGTGTTTCGAGACGGAGCTCAGGCGTGACCAAGTCATTATTATGACCGTCACTTGAAATTCACTCCATACAAGGCAGGTGATATGATTTTAGTGGATGATCCAGCCCACAAGCGCAACAAATTAGCCCCGCGCTGGCTTGGCCCCTATGAAGTCATTCAACCTCTGGTCCCTTCTGATAAATCCCCACCTGTCACCTTTTTAGTGCATGATCTTTCCCGACCTACTGCCAAACCCAAAGTCATCCATAACAACCACACCAAACCTTTCATTAGTGATTCATCACAGCCCTTACAGCACATCACACCCTCTCACAGACACCCGCCACCTTTGACCACTCTCTCAGGGTTTCTGCCATGTCCCAGTTTGCCAGCCACACTGACATTTCCCCAACAACCCCATGTACATCCATCCACACCACCACCCCCTCAACATCCACAACATGCACCTACTGATGACTCTGCCCATGCTGCTGGGCCTTTATCAATGCTCAGCCCCCCTGCACCAGCAGTTCCCCCCCTACACTGAATACGAGAATGACTCACTCCCAACTCAAGCATGACGTCTGCTCTCTCACTTCCCTGACTTGAGTTAGCATAATGGACACTCAAGCCAGTTCTTTATGTTGTGGTGGTTGTTGTTTTCTTTCTTCAGGCCCTGTATTGGCCAGGGTTAGTGATATGTTTTTTATTATTATTATTATTTTTTTATTTTGGCTGCTCACCTAACTTTTTGTGATTCCTAAGGGTTATTCTAATGTCTAGATGGCTCATGTTATGATATATATATATATATTTTTTTTTTCTGTGTATGTTGTTGCTTTTGAAATGAGGACATTTCTTTTGGGGTGGGGCAGTATTATGTAGCACTTAAATGTGCAAGGACTTATTTTGAAATGGGACTTAAGAACCATGAAGGGCAGAAGAAGAATGGGATGTTGGAGAACAAAACCAATGGAATGCTGATGTTTTGTTTTTAATCGGTAACCTCGAGTGGTGCGTAGCCCTTTAGAAATTGTTGTATACTTTAAGGTAAAAATAAACTTCAAGAGTTCCAGATACAACACAGCTCCGTGTTAGGTCATGTTTTATGCCCCCACAGAACTTAACATTACATAAACAGCAATTGGGTAACCATGCCAAGTTTTGAGTTATGAAAGAACATCTCCCTTTAATTAGCTCATAGTTACATTTATTTTTTAATTTAAACAAAAATGATCGACTGAGTATATTACAGTTTATAATTTTTGATTTATTGTTTTTTTTTTTTTTTAAATCCATCTTGGCTCTGCAAGATCCATCTAATGATCCAGAACTGTAACGATGTCCTCAGTGTGTGCATCAGTACTCACTCTGTCCACTGCACTCCAATGAAGTTAATAAAGATTTATTCATGCAATAGAGATGGAAATTAGAGTTGCTGAAGATGAACAATTGACAGCCTGTGGTTTGGTTTAAGGAAGTGAAGATGCCCGATTTTCACATTGGGTTAATCAAGTGAAACACCCAAGCGGGGGGGGGGGGGGGG
>JAOEHJ010000007.1:46019095-46030094 GCA_025447855.1 Potamarius usumacintae | reverse complement strand
GTAAAATATACCAAGTGTCTGTACTTTATATTATTCTACTCTTACCTCTTACAGTTTTTGAAACCGAAACCTCCGAATTCGAATGGTGAAACGAATTGTATACACTCACCGGCCATTTTAATTGGAACACATGTCTGCGCATGTGCAGTGCACGATCGTTACACTTACATTCCTACAGCACGATGACGTAGAGGTAATACATATCAAATATATGTCATTATATCAAGGAAGTCTTATACAAGACATAAAATTAAATAAAAAAAATAAAAAAAAATAAAATGTCGTCAAGTCAAAAATATAACTAAATGTAACTTAACTATTGATCACAAATATTACATTTGCACAATGTGCCACTAGTAAGATTCGTTTTCTTTATGGTGCTTTTAAACTTGATTGGAGAATCAAGACGTCTCAGTTCTGTGGGGAGATTGGTCCACATACGGTACGAGTCACCAGATAGGTAAATGATCTGCGAGTCCATCTGCTGTTCGATGTTGGTTGTGCTAGTCTGAGGTTACCCCCCCCCCAAATTATAATAGCTTTGTTGTATTTGAAAGAGTTCCTTTATGCAGTTCAGACCACAGGTAGAGACTAAGGCTTGATAAACCAAGGACAAGGAATGGCATGACTATCGGTGTTCAAGTGTCTGTAGATTGACCATGTCTAAAGTATCTTTATATGAACAGACATAAGGCACTTTGAAGATAGATCAAAGACCAAAACAACTTGCTTTCTCAAGTTTATCATGGAGACCATTAGTAATACCCGGTAGTAACGGATTACTGCCATCTGGCGAGGCATGCTGCAGTACAGATGTAAGGCATCAAACTCTTGTAGTTACCAGAGGACCAGCTCCCCACTGTAAGCCTAGCTATGTAATAGGCGAGAGGCCAAGGGCTATGGAAATAGAGAGCAGCGCCACCCAGTGTGCTTCAACTTTGTTAGTACTTGGTGAGAGAGTACCTGGGAATACCAGATGCTGGCATGGGAAGGATTTTTTTAACCACTTCCAGTTACTTTTCTTTCAATTCTAGGATGTATAATTTTTAGAATTTTGCTCTCACTGGTTGAAAAATGCTTAACAAATCATCAAAATTCAAGCAATCTGCATAATAAACAGGATGCCTAAATAGTACAGGTACCATTAGTGTACCACACAGGAAATTTGGAAGAGCAGGTCTTTGGCTGTACCACTTTCAGGTACAATAATATTGGCTTTCTTTGAGTTTGCTTATGACATGTGCAGTCAAAATCCTTATTAATGCTGGATTGTCAGGGCCACTCACATCAACTTCGGAACGTCGTGTTTGAGAAAAAAAATGTTTTGGAAATTAATCCACAAAAAGACTAACTTCCTCAATGGTTATTAGCTCATCTGGCCGACAGGTGATGAGTTTATGCCATCATGTGTTGTCCGTTGTCCGTCCGGCGTCATCTATATTTCACGAAAATCACTTCTCTCTCAGTTCTTCACCGATTTTTATTCTTTTTGGCAGAAAGGTAGATCTGCCTGGGGTGCATATAGCTTTATTCAAATTAACATAATTGCAATTAATAATGAAGATATGAAGTAATTAAGCCCTAACGAGCAGTTTCCACACAAATTGCTTCTTCTCCCTCAATTCTTCATCGATTTTGATTCTTTCTGGCATAGGGGGACCTAGGATACATATAACTTCTACCCACATTTGCTTCATTACAATTATTAATGAAGTTATGGACTAATTAAGTATTAATGAGCAGTTCAACAAAAGTCATTTCTTTTCAGTCAGTTCCTCGCCATTTTGGATTCTTTCTGGCAAATAGGTAGGTATTCCTAGGGTGTATATAGCTTGTATATCGTGTATATAGCTTGCAACATTTATTGTGCAAGGTGGCCCACTTTAGAGCGTTCCTTCTGGATTAGACAAGGCCGGAGTGAGCTACGCCATCATTGACGGGCTTGTTATATTAAGTTAAACTGTACAGATATTGTAAATATAGTAATTAACTCGAGTTAAAATGTACAGAAAATGTATTGACTTGGTAGTGGGTAAAAAAATGAAATCTGAAAAGAGGTCTAAATGAAACTGTAAGGAATAAAAAGGATGTTTTCATGCAAATGTAACAGAGAAAGGTACACAGATTAATTTTAAATTATACCTTACAATGATACCTAGGAATAGTAACAAAGTAAGTTTTCATAATTGAATTCAAAAGGGTAAACTTTCATATATTCTATATTCATTACATGTAAAGTGAAAAATTTTCAAGGCTTTTATTGTTTTAATTTTGTTGATTATGGTTTATAGCTCATGAAATTCAGAAATCCAGTATCTCAAATTATTAGAATATTTAATTTCAAGTTTGAGTAAAACAGTAAAAACTGTTGCTCAGTGGTCAAATGTCCTCTTTACAGATGAAAGTAAATTTTACATTTCGTTTGGAAATCAAGGTCTTAGAGTCTGGAGGAAGAGTGTAGAGGCACAGAATCTAACAAGTTTGAAGTCCAGTGTGAAGTTTCTGCAGTCTGTGATAATTTGGGGTGCCATGTCATCTGCTGGTTTTGGTCTACTGTGTTTTATCAAGTCTACTGAGCAACAGTCCAGTTCTTTCTTTCCTTATCCCAGGTAAGACACTTCTAACATTGTCTCTGGTTCAGGAGTGGCTTGATATTAGGAATGTGACAGTCATAGCCCCTTTCCTGAAGACATCCATGCATGGTGGCTCTTGATGCACTGACACCAGCCTCAGTCCACTCCTTGTGAAGCACTCCCAAGTTCTTGAATCGATTTTTCTTGACAATCCTCTCAAGGCTGTGGTCATCTCTGTTGCTTGTGCACCTTTTCCAGCCAGCCTTTTCAGTACTGACCTTCTGTGGCTTACCCTCCTTGTGGAGGGCGTTGATGATTGTCTTCTGGACAGCTGTCAAGTCAGCAGTCTTCCTTATGATTGTGGTTGCATGTACCGAACTAAATCAAGAGATACACAGTATTTATTTTACTCAAACTTGAAATGAAATATTCTCATATTTTGAGGTACTGGATTTCTGATTTTCATGAGCTGTAAGCCATAATCTTCAAAATTAAAACAAAATCAGCCTTGAAGTATTTTACTTTACATGTAATGAACATAGAATATATGAAATGTTACCCTTTTTGAATTAAATGATGAAAAAAATAACTTTTTCACAATATTCTAATATTTTGAGATGCACTAGTATATTCACTCAAGTACTTTCCACCTCTGCACATCAGAGGCCATCTCTAGCAAACATAAAATGCAGGCAGAAGGTTGAACATTTTTATGCTACTGTTACTCGATATCCAGTTCTAGTAAATGCCTGCACAAAATATGATAAATTTCACTCTGCTCTCTCTTGACCTGAGCATACACACTTCAGAAAGTACATTCAACTATCATCTCTTGTTTCATCTTAGTTGGAGCTGCTACTGATTGTTCCATTGAACTGTCTCAATTAAGAACTATACAGTGTATTGTATTTATCATGTCAGGTACCCAAGCTATTTTGTTTTCAACTTCCATCAATGAAAAATGTATTAAAGGGAAATAACTCCCTTAAGTTCACCATAGCCAGTATGGTGTCTAGACTCTTCAATCAAGCCCCGAGATGGCGCAGAAGTGATGAAATAACACACTCCTTTAGCACACAGTGGGAGTTGGTGTGTTTTAGAATGGGAAAGAGTACAGAGATTGACATTTCAGTCAAGAACAGCAGGAATTTAACAGCCTTCTTTGCTTGGCATCCCAAGTGCTTGACACCCAAGAAACATAATATCCCACTTTCCAGTGCTCATATACCCCCACTAATCTGACTCTGTACACTCCACAGGAATCACTGGGATGCCCAGTGCTAGTAAGATTATATTTGTACCATAACAATGATTGGCGCTGACATTGATACGCACTGACCTCGGTCAAATTAACTGACAACAAAGACATGCAGCGAAAGACCCTGCAGGCAATTTGTGCTGCCCTCAGAACAACATACCATGGACTCCCCTGCTATGTGTGACTGCAGAGAGGGTGGGGCTGTAGGTTGGATGGAGCTGAGACAGATGAGGAAATATGTAAATCTGTCCCACAGTGAGGAAAATTCTTGCTCAGTGTGACACTAATCTTTTAGCTCCCCATGCAAACAACTTATTGCAGTTATGTGCATAGCATACAGACCTTTGTTTATGCCTGATGATTGGGAGCCATTTTGTAACATTCACTCTAAATGTACTATTGTTGTTGTTGTTGTTGTTGTTGTTGTGGTTGTAAGCTTATATAATCAGCCAAAGCATTTGACAGGAAATTGTACTTAAGCTGGATGTACCATCTCTGCCTTCATTCACACTCCCAGGCATATCTGCAAAGTTTTATACTGAAAATTAGGTGATCGTCTTTAAATCAAACTAGCCTAACACCATCGTACTGTCTTCAACTTAGTGCAAATAGCTAGCTAGCTAGCCAATGCATACATATAAAGTATACTTATTTAATATCTAATAAGTAGTTTGGTCATTTTAGGTGAAACTGAAGAGCATTAAAGGGGAACTGAAGGTAAATTTTTTTATTATCAAAATTCTATTTATCTCATTTTATAAAATGTAGGAATGCATTTCTGATAGCTATTTTTTCCCTCCTATAGCAAGTTATGAATGTTTGAAATATGTTATGTAATATATCAGTTCATATGTCAAAGCAATGGCTGTAAACGAGATTCGCTGAGACCTGTGTGAGACCTGTGCGAGACTTCGTAGGACAGAAGTAAAATGTACAGCGGAAATCAAAGTGGCCAACATTGTCAAAAGACGCGCGCCCTCCTTCAAATGCTGACATAATCAAGCCGGAAGTTTTCCCTGTGTCCGAAATCACTCCCTACTCACTATAAAGGGCACTATAATAGTGGGGATGCCATTTTGTAGTGCTGCCCGAAACCTTAGTGAGGATTACGTGAGAAATGCACTCAGTATAATATGTATTTATCACAAAAATACATGCATGTATTTATTATTTTGAAAACCCACCAGCCGCCTGATCTGGCACGTTTTAATTGTGCGACAGTAATGACGTAAATACCAGCGCGACGGACTAGTCCTTATCCTGTCGTCTTTCCAACTCTTCTCTACTCCACGTTGGTTCGAAGTCGTGTGGAATAATCTCCATCACTGATGAAGCTGGCAAATCTCGAAATGAATCTAAATTGGAATGATATGCCGATCTGGCCACTGTGTAAGCAGTTTTCAAAATGGCAGCGCTGACACTTCACGTTTAAAGTCTTGCACAAGTCTCGTGAAGATCGTGCAGATAAGCGACGCTTGTTTGTTTAAAACAAACAGGATCCTGAGTTTCCAGCTGGTGATGGTTGAATTACATTCACCATGGCTAAAAACCGAAAAGGCTGATAAGTGTAATATAACATGCCAATATGAGTCATGATATAAGGTTAATAAAACCGAAAACGTAATAACATGTTAATTAAGAAATAAAGCAAGTTTAAAAATGACTTCAGTTCCCCTTTAAGGTATGACCAAAAACACACTTGTTAAGCTTGGAATCTGCATAACTGTTACATTTTTGTCTTTTATGTACTGTTGTAGTTCTGTGTATTGTGCTTCATGGCTTTTATACATTGTCTGTACCGGTATCTACTGTGTCTTGTATTTTATGTTTCTGTTTTCTTGTGTAACCCCTTTTTCCCTAGTGTTTTAATCTACACTGAGGTCACATTCATTTAAAACAAACAGGATCCTGAGTTTCCAGCTGGTGATGGTGAATTACCTGGATTCCCTGTCTACCATTAAAGTTAGCAGATTTAGTATCAAAATTAGAATAGGTAAGTACTGTATGAATTTAGTAAATAACTAGCGTGTGTCTGCACTGAAGAAATACTTTACCAGGAAATGTCAGTTACACTACAATAAGGCAATGCCATACTTCAGATAAATCTTTAACAAATAGGTGACATTTATTTTAACTTATGTTCAAATGAAATAAAGTGTGTGTGTGTAAAGTATATATAGTTGACGAAATATGAAATAAAAATAAGAAGCCTCAATTCACTTCTGTCACCTTCGTACACAACTGTATAATGAACTAAAATGTATCACAAATCCTGAGAGTACCCCTATTCAACCACTACGCTGAGTGGCACTATTAATCCCACTAATGGAAAAGAACAACAGGAAAAAAAATACCCTTCACAAAAGGTTAACCCTTGTGTTGTCCTCATATTCTGTATACACTCCTTGTCCTCTGGGTCAAAATGACCCGCCTTCACTAAGCTCCCAAAATAAAGCAGCTTAATTGAATTTTAAACACCAAATCTGTTTTTGCCTGAAGAAACATGTCATTCATCACAAATTTTTCCCTCTTCACATGGCAGAAAGATTGCATTTATTCAGGAGACACCACTCGTGACACTATCAAATGTATTATTTTTTACTGTATAGGTGGCAAGTAATATTTGTATAGTATTTCTATAGCCTCAGAAAGTATCAGAAATGTGCAAAAAGTTGTTTTGAATGCATTTTATTCATCCCAATAAGTCAGTTTTTGTTTTGTTTTTGCCAGTGAACAGTGTAATGAAATAGACAAAACAAAAATGTGAACATGTGAACCAAACAACATAATCAATTACAGTAACACATGTAGGGCAGTATGCAAGTGCACAGCCTTTGCAGGTATATTTCTTACACCTGCAGCACACAGTATGCATTTTACAGTCCTTCTTTGGCGGGCAGAACTAACACCTCTTCCTCTTACTTGCCCCAGCTGGGCTGATCCTCAGGTTGCTCACAAGATCCAGTCATCTGAACTGCTTTCACAACTGCTGCAGAGGCTTCAGTGTGGGGGAGATGCTCCCTTCTTTTGATGAATTGAGTTACAAGTACCTTTCCCAGCTGCTCCAGGAACACCCTTCTCTTGTTGTGCTTACGAGGCATCCAAGTAGGGTTGATTTCTCTCCATATCACAAAGGCATTGTCGGAGGAAACATCAATAATGTGGAAGATGACCAGGGGCCAGTGGACAGTCTTCCTTCTGCAGCTGTATGTTCCAATTACCTTATCTAGGTTGTCCACACCTCCTTTGTTGCAGTTGTAGTCTAGGATGATGGCTGGCTTTCTGTCCTCATGATTGCTAATGTCAGCCTCTGTATGCAGTGTGCTCAGAAGGATCACATTCTTGTTTTTCTTTGGGAGGCAGGAAACCAGAGTGGTGGTGGGTGTGAAGGAAAACTTTGATGAGAATATCTCTCTCTCCTATGATGCAAGCAGTGCAGGTGGGAACTCAGGCTTGTTCTTTCGAACTGTGCCAAACATGGTGATTTTCCTCTTCAGGAGCTGCTGTCCCAGTTCATAAGAGGTGAAGAAATTGTCACATGTGACATTGTGACCCTTTAGTCCCTCTGTCACATCAAGCACAACCCGCATCCCCTGGTTCTTCTCTGGGCCTCCACTGGTCAGTTTTCCGGTGCTCCGGGTTGTATTCCTCCCCATCTTCTTCTTTTGATACCTCCTCCACTTCCTCTTCTGAATCAGAGTTGTCTTGCTGGACATCTGAAAAAAATCACTTCTTGAGCCTGTTCGGCAGTGTAACGCTCACTCATGGCTTCAGCACAGAGAGAATTTGGGGTACTGTCATCTGCAGCACCTTTATAGCCTCTGAGAGGCCACACAGACAAAGTGGCAATATTGTTACCTTTTGATCATGAGAGCCTGTCTGTTCCCGCACCTACTTTCCTATACTTTTTACCCTGTGTAGGGTTTGAAACTGCACACATACAGACAAGGTGTCAATATTGCTACAGAGTCTGTCTGTTCCCACATGTCAAGACACTCTGATCTATAGTCCCACCCCCTTGGGTCAGATCTGGTCACAGGCAGTGCACTCTGCTGGAGAAGACTTTGATATTTGATCTTAGACAGAACTAAAGCAGTCTCACATTTTTGGGATGTGTACCTGACTCTGTGACTGATTTAAACTCAATTTGACTGTCAGGTCATTTTGACCCGAAGACAATATTAATAACTTTTTTTGTACAGCTTACATGGAAATGTGAATAAAGGCAACATTTCACTTTTTCTAATGTTGGGGTCAATCTAGGAAAAAAGTCATCAAATTTCAAGTTGAAAAAATATCACTTAGGGGATTTTTCACTGCTGTTAAATACAGTAGCGGGGTCATTTTGACCCAAGTACAACACAAGGGTTAAGTGATGAAGTGACAATTTGACACGGTTTTCAATGCAAACACAGTCAATAATACTCAGTCAGAATGAGTTCAATACGTCTCGATGAAATCATGATAGCAAGCTTGCAAACAAAAACGTAGGGGCCCATTAATCGTTGGTGCACATGAGAAAAAAATAATCCACAAGGCAAGTTCCAATGGCACATGAAATCCGACTGCAACAAAAAGTACACTCATACTATTACTGTGCTTGGTGGATGAATCGGCAGTGGCGCGTCAAACAAGCTACTTATGAACTTGGCAGTCCAGGATGTGTGGTGAGCAAGACGATGGCAATGGAGGCTAGCTCCCTGTAGCAGCAGGCAGTCCAAATGACAAATAAGCCTTTGATAAGCAAGCTGTTTTTCCAAATGTGGCTTTGCTAGCTTTATCAGAGTTTATGTTCACTTAGTCTGATGTCTTGTTGCAATGAAGAAAGTTCAAACTCGACACTCTTCTTGCAGCTACAACATATGCTACAGCACTCAATATATCTGCGAATACAGGAAAAGAACCGCGAAAATGATTAGCTTGGTATCCCACCTTTAAAATTAACAGATGAAAGCAAACACTTTGGAGCCTATCACTACAGACATTAACATTTGGGCCAGTAGCCTATTAGCTGTACTCAGTCTCCAAAAATGCTAAACAAGCCTCTTTTTACGAACTTAACTGCTCCAGCTCTACATCCGTAAATTTCGTAACCCAGACGTATTCTCTCCTTCACCTCTGTGTCGTAGGTAGCAGCAAATTTGTGATTAATCATCCCTAAATTCTAATTGGCCCAATACACATCACTACTTCTAACTCACACAGGATTGGTTAAATCATCAAGGGTTTTTTTTTTTTTTTTTTTTGACATTTCAGCGGGAAACATGCATCATGTCAAAATAAAAGAAACCAATGCATTGTCATAAATGCAGTAATTTTCCATAAACAGAGTGTAATTAATTTACATAAAATTATTAACATAGTAAAGGCCAAATCATTGCTATTTAAAAAAAGGCCTTACACTTGTCTCTTGTATATTGTGACTACTATTGTACGTTTCCTCTTATTTATTCCCTGTACATCTTATTTTTTCCCTTTGTGACACTTGTCTCTGAAAAGTGCTTTATAAATAAACTTTACTGACTTACTTACACAGTTGCTGCAATGTCAGTGGGCAACAGTGCTCAGAACACCACACTATGGATCCACAAAGTGAGCACAGAAACATCACCACACAGAGCGTTGGGCAACCCTGATGTGATGATACCAACAAGCACACAGCAGACCATAGTGAACAGGAGAACATGCATCACTCATGGTGGACCAGGGCCTGGGGAATCTGATGCACAAGACTTGGTCTGGAGCTACGCCACAACTGGCAACCAGTGAACAAAGAGAGAAAATCAGCAAAACATTAAAACAGAAAACAACATCAAACATACACAAAAAGAAAAATAAAATAAAGAAAAGATAAAAGCTCCAGTGAGAAACAGCAGCCAAAACATGCACAGCATACTCTCAACCAGAAACAGAAATGAGATTATCAAAATTTATAATGAAACGAACAGAAGAGTATGTGAAAGAACAGACAGATAAAACAGGTGCTTTGTGAACTAGTCTTGAGCTGACAGACGTAGTTCAGTTATCATCCACCAACCATAGTATCACTCAGATGAATCATTCATGTGGCCCTGATGGCTATCCATAAGAAAGAATAAACACAGGCCAACACAAGTGAAACTGCCAGGCTGTCCCAGCAACATGCACCACAGCCAACTCCCAACCAGCCTAGTACTACAATTCTTGTATTACAATGGAACCATCTTCACCTGCCAAACCCCCTCACACTGCTTGGCAATCTCCTCAGCCACAGTTCTCCCACCAGTAATATGTAAATCAAACCCAGCTCTCAATATGATTGACTTTGCAAAGTTCTTAGCCTGCTGTGAGCTTGTGACTACAGGACATACACAGTTTGATGATAAGCCTGAAACATATAGAACACAACAAATATCCTTTATTAATGCCATCCATGGTTTGGACATCTCTGCAAGTAAAGAGTTAAGAATCAAGACCTGATGACATGCACACAAGCCTCACTAGCACAGTCAAACTTGAAGTTACATAAAATAACCACTTGAAATGAAATAAAACAACCACAACAGTGCTGAAAGCCTTCCCACCTGATGAGCTAGCCAAAGGCATGAAAGATGTCAGCTTATCAAGTGAAAAACAGCCAACTCAAAGAAGTCTGGTACTATGCTGGGAAACAAACACAAACACATTCACTTTCCAAGTATTGGATAAGCAGAATCCATTCACATGTCATGGAGTTCTGTCAGTGGTGAATAGTGTTGAACCCCTTGGCCTGGTGGCACCATTCATGGAAGAACTTTATGGTGAGAGCTGTCTCTGAATTCAGAGGACACCAAGGCAAAAAACATTCAGTTGTGCTTTTTCTCAGATGCCTCCAATATGGTTATTGTGGCTGTGGCTTAGGGTAGATTTTAAATTTAGATTTAATTATTTATTTCAGTCATTTCAACTTTCAATAACATACACATTGGTTACATACATATGAGCAAGAAAGACTGAAAAGGATTAGACTGAAGCAAAAGCTGATTGTGTCTACCCTTATCACATTTCATAATTTAAAGACTCTTTTTTCTTTTTTTATGCCAAAGGAATTACGGAAAGAAACAAAAGAGAAAAAAAAACAATAAAATAAAATTATAATAGTAACAATAGTATCTGTTACATTTTGTTCGATACAATTTTACAGCTTTCA
>JAOEHJ010000007.1:45063591-45073685 GCA_025447855.1 Potamarius usumacintae | reverse complement strand
GGGAGAACATGCAAACTCCGCACAGAAAGGCCCTCGCCGGCCACGGGGCTCGAACCCAGACCTTCTTGCTGTGAGGCAACAGTGCTAACCACTACACCACCGTGCCACCCCTATTATTATTATTATTATTATTATTATTATTATTATTATTATGCAGGTATTTTATTAAATATTTCATTGCTAAAGAAGTGAGTCAAAATAACTTCCTCTTTTTCAATATCTTTCAGCCTTTATTTTGATTGTTCATTTCATGCTCACAACTGTCTATGCACTTGATCTTTTTTTGGAGTTTTGTGGGCGTTACTAAATGCAAATGAGGCATGATGGTTGCACAGAGTCCGATATAAGCCATGTACGACGAGATTGAGTGGAATAACTGTTTGATTCTATCCACATTCACTGGATTTTGAGAAATGGAGCATTTTTATTTTTATTTTTTGCAAATTTGATCAATAAAAACAATACAAAAAGTCTGACAGAATAATTTCTACTTCGAATGTAAACAAACTGGCGAAATGACAGTAGCAATTTGTGAAAAATGCTATAATAATAATAATAATTCTTGAAAATTTTAAAAAAGATACTTTCATTCCATATTTTGTTGCTTTTTTATTTTTTTGAGGTTTTGTTTTCGAGTAGAGTTTTTATGTCATACTTGGTTGGTTCAGCAACACGCGCCACCATTTTGTTTCTCTACTCATGGTATATGAGCCGATATCTTAGTAGTAGAGTAGCCAATCAGAGCGCACGATTGCTCATATCCAGTGAATGTGGATAGAATAAAAGACGATATTCAAGTTTTATATCGTATCAGTATTGGAAAAGAAAAAGTAGCACTTCAGATATATCAAAATTTATTCCTTATTTTATTTAGATTGGCTTCATTAGGGCCCATCAAATGAGTACAGAAAGTTGGCCTCATTATAAACAACATGATTAAACGAGAGCTTGTTTTTTTCCTTCAGTAATGTTGTCTGTTGATATTTTGCATTTTTGTATTCCATGACAAACTGCAGCTCACTGCAGCTATAACGATGGAAGACATTTTGCCAAAAATTAATTATTTTGATAAGGCGAGCTGGTTTGTTTAGGGGTTTTTTTTTTTTTTTTCTCATAAGGATGCAACATCTGTGCAGCAGTTGAGGTGCACTGATGTGAGGTTAATTCAAGTCTCTTCCAGGTTAATTAAAGCAAAAGCGTTAACAATGAGGTTAGATAAAGGCTGCCTGTTCTGGTATTTACAAATGAGCAAACAAGGCTTCCAGGAAAGGTGAATATTAGCCGTTAAATTCAGTTCAACTCAAATCATGTGGCATTTTAAGTAGTGGCAAATTAGAGAGTGAGAGAGTTTATTATGAGAATGTTGTTCATAATTCTGTGTGGAGGAAGCAGAGGAAGGCCAAATGTCTGGGATTATTTGCTAATGGCATTTTTTAAAGCGTTTTATATGTCATGTTGTATTTAGTAAGGAACAAAATGGGACATTACAGGAAAATACTCATTATTTCTACTTTAAAGGTTATTATTTTCCCAGAACAGCACATCTCCAAATGTTTTATTCATCTTATATCACAGCAATTTGCCAGCAACTACAATTCTTTAATTCTTTAACAAATATGTCATACTTTATTGTTATATTTAATGATGCAAAACAGTTAGATCCTCTGTTAATTATTGCACCTACAAACAGTCATTTCTTCACCTGCCTCTCGTTTTCTCTCACTTAGAACAAAACAAAAAAAAAGCTGCTTATTACTGAGAAATCACAAAGCGAAACATTTTTGCTTCTGATGACTTTCACATGATGGAACATTTCAAGGAACAGCTTTACCTCTAGGCTACTATCACACTGCCTCGTATCTTGCCACGAAAGCGGCATGTGGGTCAAATGCCAAGAAATGAGGCATATTTTGTCCAAAATTAAAGTCCTGTGACGTACACGGCATATGTGTGATGTTTCTGTGGTGTTCCTGTGGCGTATCTGGGGTTTGGATGGGGTTCAAGGGATGCAAAGTTACGGTGCACTGAGGTGTATGTGTGGTGTATAATGTGTTGCCACGGTGTAACCGTTTCAGTGCTTTCATTGGCGTGGCATTTCGTTCTTACATGTGACGTTGCTGCTGCGTACCTGCGGCATATCTGCAGCGTTCACAGGTAGGTATAAAAGGGGGCCCCATACTGCATTCGTTGTCATTCATCACAGTCAAGAAAGCATCATGCCAGCAAAGAAGTCAGGACCCAAGAAGGCCAAAGGAAGTGGGAAGACATCAGCTGTATCTACTCAGCCAGCCCCGGAGCCACCTTCATCAGACACGTCAACTAAAGTGTTTGCACGGCTCGAGCAATGTTCCTGCTGTGTCACTGCTGCGTAGCTTTCATTTTTACGGCATACACATGACGTATGTGTGATGTATCAAAGCTGCTACGTATGCGCTATGGATTTTTAAGTGCGGACTTAAAAATACGCCTCACCCTGGCGTACGAGGAGATCATGTTATGCATCCTAGAGTATTAGCTACATAAACTGGCGATGCTGTGACATTCCTTTCTTACTGCCACATATCCTGATACGCCGTACATACACAAGGCTGAAACACCAGTGTGTGAACCAAGCATTATCTACTGACTCTTACACAATGCTGACACTGGAGACTCCTTCCATAATAAATAACAAAATAAACATCTTCTTACAAAATCTTCACCACACACACACACACACACACACACAGACACACACACATGTTGAATGTTAAAATGGCAGGGTTTTGTAATGTAATGTAAAAAAAAAAAGTGAAGCCAAGATCA
This sequence comes from Potamarius usumacintae, assembly GCA_025447855.1. Taxonomy (NCBI): domain Eukaryota; kingdom Metazoa; phylum Chordata; class Actinopteri; order Siluriformes; family Ariidae; genus Potamarius; species Potamarius usumacintae. The sequence continues at coordinate 45,070,880 of JAOEHJ010000007.1, read as the reverse complement.
GTCATGTGAGATCTTTTTCCAACTTTAATGTGACAAAACAAGCAACAAAATCCAAGTCATCATTCATCATCATTGGTCAAGCGAACTGGAATAAACTTGACCCATCCAACGCCATCCATCATGATCCATCATCACTGCTGGGAGATTGGTTGGTTGGCACCCAGTATCTGAACAGAGTTGATCAACATATATTGTCGCAAGATGACTCACACGAAGATGGCCATGTCTGGGGGTCCAAAGAAGCAATTCATGAGCAAGTTCTTGTTTAGCTCTGAAGTAATGCCCAGCGAATTGCAATCTGCACTCTCTCAGAGTCTCTGATATAGGAGGTAAATCTCCATATAGCTGTGCTTTGGTGGGGTGGTCACACCATGAGATGTTTAATACGGCTCACAGCATGCGCGTGTATGTCCCATCAAGCTTTGACTCAAGTGATTTTGTTCGAGTCCAGGTTATGGCACCGTACATCAATACAGATTCAATGGTTGTTCTAAAGAAGCTACGTTTTAGGTGGTTGGGAAGATTGGATTTCCACACAGTATTCATTTTGTTGAGGGCTTTAGCAATATGAATGCTGAGGTCTCTTTTACTGGATGCTATTTCACTGCCAAGGTAACAGAAAGATTTGACGTGTTCAATGGATTTGCCTGCTAGGGTTTGCATTGAGCCTTGTTGGTTGAAGCACATGTATTTTGTTTTTGAGGCATTGACAAAATTCAAGCAAAAACCAAAATATAAAAAAAAGAAAAATGAAAGACGTACAATAACCTTGTTGCATAAGTGTGCACAACCTTTAATTCATATTTTATTAAAGCACCTTCTGCTTGTACTACAGCACTTAGTCTCTTGGGTTAAGCATCTACCAATTTAGGACATATTGATTTGGCTATTTTATTCCACACTTCTTCCACACTTCTTTGTAAAAATGCTCCAGATCTATCAAATTGGCTGGGGATCTCCTGTACACAGCCCTCTTTGAGTCATTCCAAAGCACTGATCTTCTTCTGAGGTCATCCCTTTGTTGTCTTCATGCTGAAAAGTGAATTATTTATTCACCTTTGGATCTAACAGAGGTCTGCAGGTTTTGTGCAAAAAGGATTATTTGTATTTTGGAGCTATCCCTGGGAGCTATTCTCTCTATCTTGACCAGAGGCCCAAGACCAGCTGAAAAGAAGCAACCCCACAGCATGATGCTGCCACCACCATGCTTCATCATGGGTATGGTGTTTTTTGGGTGATAAGCTTTCTTTTTTTTTTTTCTTTTAGAATTATGCCAAAATGTTCTCATCAAACCATAACCTATTTTGCAACATGTTTTTTGTTTTGTTTGTGTTGCACTTTGCATAGGTGGGTGGAGCACAGAAGTACGGCAGGACAGAACTGTGTGTCACAAAAACTCTTTATTTTAATACTTTTCAGTATTTAAACATCCAGGACACTCTCTGTCACATACGGTCACTCGAGCACACACACAAGTGTTCTGGTTGGGGAGAGAGCTCTCTTCCTCTGCTCTCTCTCTCCTTATATAGGGCGTGGTCACTGGGGAAGACACACAAACACAGGTTAACTAACATCAGGTGTAGTGATTCTGCCACTTACCTTCCCTGACTCTGCCCTCCGTTCACAGACCGACACTTGACCACGCCCCCACTGCCACATACACACACTAGGACATGGGCCTTTAATGAAAACAAACCATAAAGTCCAAACAAAACAACAACAAACTAATTTAGAATGAAAAATAACGGAAAAACAAAACAACATTGTTGCCAGGGCACGGAAGTGATAACCTTGAGAAAAGCCACCCGCAAAGAAGCTGTGCACCACTGGCCTATAAAGGCCAAGAAGTTGTGGCACAACCCTCCAACTGGCAAGAATGAAGAGGAAGGAAAAGAAAAGCTGCAACAGCCCAGAGACTCAGATGACTGTCAAGTTACCCCCACAGAAGGCTCAAAGCAGAGTGCTGCTACTCTGTAGTGGCCACAGTATACCATGAACCAATCAGGCTTAGACTCACAAAAACCACCAACTGAAGCAACTAGGTCAGCCAAGCCGCTAACATGGAAGCCCAGTTATCAGGAAGAGGCAGAGACTGGTAGAAACTGTACATCCTTGGAAGTAGTTCCCCTGCCTAGTTATAACACCAAGAGAGGACTGCCCTATAATTAAAAAGCTCATGAACCAACCAATCCCATGCTGAAACAGCAGAATAAACATAGAGAAACAGAGAAAACCCAATCTGCCACATCATCATGTCAATAACATTTCATGCTAAACTGGAGGCCATAGGCTTCCATTACTTGTTAGCTCCATTAGCCTGGTAGCTGCAGTGCAAAACTAAAAAAGTATGATCACAGATGATTAAAAATTAGTAAAGTGAGAGATAATGTGGCCATTTAAATATTTATCTTTGTCTCTTTACAGTACAGCAATGTAATGAAACTCAGCTGATTGTAATGATATAAATTTAGAGACAGTGTTTTTCCATGAGAGATCATAAGCACATGTAAACAATCAAACCAAGTTGTGTCATTTTGAGATGTTTTTGTAATGTCACTATAGAAAAGTGATGTTACATTTCCCTGCTCTAATGACTGAGTTTAATTGTGGGAAAGATTCCTCATCAAGAAGTTACTTACTCATGAATCAAATCAAACTATTATTATTATTATTATTATTATTATTATTATTATTATTATTATTATTATTAAGTGACTCTGAAGCTCCTGGGTTCTGAACTCACAGGAACTTTCTCTCTCTATGAGCACATGAGCCAAAAACTAATAATGCGATGGCCAACAATAATAATGAAATATAAAACACATAAACAATTCAGACAAAAGAAAAAAACTGCTGGAAAAGCTCTTAAAACCACAGCACAGGATGAAGAAATGAAGAAAATTTTCAGTCATGAATAAAAACATATGAACAGTTTATTAGAGGGAGAGAGAGAGAGAGAGAGAGAGAGATGGGGAGAGAAGGATGAATTTGAATTGAATTGGTGGAAAGACAAACAGAGGAACAGACAAAGTCAGAGAGAGAGAGAGAGAGAGAGAGAGAGAGAGAGAGAGAGCGCAGGAGTGATAGAAAGAAATAGAGACAGACAAAGAAAAACACTGAGAAGCTGAGTGACAGGGAGAGGCACAGACAGACAGACAGACACCGGGACAGGCACAGTGAGGGAGACAGACAGACAAGGAGACAGACAGAGAAAAAGACACAGAGTGAAAGACAGGGAGAGACAGAGAAAACGATACAGAGAGAGGCAAAGAGAGAGAGAGAAACAGTGCAAGACAAAGAGAGGGAGAGACAGAGAAACAAAAAGATAAAATAGACAGACAGGGACAGAGAAACCGAAATACAGATTGAGGGGCAAACAGACAGACAGGGTGAGACAGACAGAAAGAAAGACTGGCAGAAAGACTGACAGAGAAAAACAAACAGACAGATAGACAGACAGATAGACAGACAGAAAAACAAACAAAGAGAGATAAGGAGACAGATGCGAAGACAAACGGGCAAACAGGAGTGCAAAAACAGAGCAGCTGAGGGGACATTTCAGCAGGACAAAGTTTCAGCAGCTCTGCTCATGTCAAAAAACACTGCCTAAAGTGCAGTAGAGCACTAATTTAGTGCTCTAATTAAGATGCCTTCATGAAGGGCGCTAAATCATGCTGGTATAAAGAGCAGACCAAGAACACAGAACCTTCACAGAAATGCTGAATCAGCATTAACGCACTGATTTGAACCTAACAATATAACTGACAGAGGGAAGGGAAGGAGAAAAAGGAAGAAATGAGATGGGAAATTACCATATAAACTTAAGAAAATAGCCAAGATTAACACAAAACAGCAGGACAAAGAACATAAAAAATAACAAAAATGTAGAAGAAAAAAAAAGTAGAAAAGCTGAGTGACAAAAAAAGAAAGTATAAGAAGAATAAACAAAAGAAAAAGTAAAACAAACAAACAACAAAACAACTTCTTCCTTGTCCAGCACTACTGCCAGGTCAGGGTCTCTGTGGACCTTATTGATCCACGTTATATTAATTAGAGCCCTTCCTGCCACAGCTCTCCCATTTCTGGGCTTGAGGAACAACCATTCATACCTATGGGCAATTTAGAGTACCCAATTAACCTAACCACATGTCTTTGGACTGTGGAGGAAACCAGAGCACCCAGAGGAAACCCATGCAGACACAAGGAGAACGTACAAACTCCACACAGAAAGGCCCCCATCAGCCACTGGACTTGAACCCAGAACCTTCTTGCTGCGAGGCAACAGTACTAACCACTACACCACCGTGCTACCCAAAGCAACAACAAAACTTGCTGGTCATTAATAAGTCACACTCATCTTTGCAGCAAAAACAACGCTGGGTATAGTAATGGGAGTAAAATGCATTTATTGTTTTTTTTTAATATACATTTATGAGTTTAAACTTTAAGCTGTGTTTAGTTGTGAAGCTTTAATGAAGTTTATCCACCATGTCAAAAGTCACATTTAAATCCTACACATGTGGTTTGAGTTACTTAGTACCAAAATATGATGTTCCAAACCATGTAACACACACACACACACACACACACACACACACATTATTAAATTCAGGACAATTGGATGATGAAGCATGCAACATAATCCTGGAGGAATGAAACACAGAAAATACGTCTTTAATGATATTTTTGTGATTTATTTTAGCTTCTCTGGAATTCTTTCAGAGAACATCAGAAGAAAATCTGCTTCTGCAACACAATCCACATGGAGCACACACAAACCCATGGAGGTCAGAGGTAAAGAACATTTCAATGTCAAGGGGAACTTAAAAGAAGCAACGCAAGATCTGACCTTTCCTTACATTGTAATATACCCCATAAACTCGCTGGGAGTGAGAGAAAATCGGCTTTCTCAGGGCAATTTTAATTACGCTTAACAGGAGCATGTTTAGAGAAAAAAAAATCCAACATCCGCCAAAACAATGTGGTGTCTCTTTGGAAAAACATCTGTGGCAAAGTTCAAGGTCAGCACTTATGGGTTTGAGTTCACGCAAATGCAGCTTTAAACTTTGAGGAGAATGGAAAAAACAGAGAAGGGATTAACACATCTGTCATAAAGAATGGAAATTCAATTTAGACACATTTTTGTTTTATATCATCATACAGTATAATGTAGTAAATTTATAAATTGTGGCAGCAGCTTCTTTAAGGTGTTCATGGTGAAAAATGTGGTGACATCATAACTAGCATATAAGTATGTGAAATAATATCTATAGTATACACAGTTTTACATGTTGCAATGCTTGACTATCCTTTGCAAACACTTACATACTGAGACCACCTGGCTTCAACAGGAAACCTTCTGGCCTTTGTTTCTCACATACCCATTGTCAGGAACCAATTAACTTATAGTATCCCATGATGGGACTACCTGTCAGGGGTCCAACCAGATGTAGGATGCCTGGTATCTCTTCAATCTGATAACCTGATCATGATGTACTTCAAAGTGTCTCAGGGGTATAAAAACTTGTGCATTATACAGTGTAGAGGAGGAAGAATTTTTGCCATCAAGCATTGAAAAATTTTCCATCATGCCACTGAGAGATGCTTTGTCCATCATGCATCCTATACCCATGACTCTGTAAGCTGTATTCATTTCTATTTTACTGTATGCTGTATATCTGTAGAACAAACCCACTTTATCACTATTTGCTTGGTAGTTCTTCAGGAAGCAACTGTAAATTAAATGCTATTGGAACACTGAGTTAATACACTTCAAGCAATAACTAGAAGATATATTTATGGAGTCAGATAATGAATTAAAAGTTATTGGAGTCAGATATTTAATTCTAAGTTAAAACACACATTTGCCTTTGGCTGTCCCTATTTTCCGTCACTGGTTATAGGAGAACAGCGGGCTAATGGTGATGATACCATAAATACTGGTAACTTTCCACTTTGTAGACAGATTGCCTGAAATTTGTGCCAATTTGGTCTGAAGAAAGCCATTCCACTTTTTTCTTCAGGAAGCTCAGAGAACACGACTAGAATAATCATCATCTATAAATAAATTGATAACTCCGTCATGGCTGGTCCCAAGCCCGGATGAGAAAGGAAGAGGGTTGGACAAAGGGCTAGCAACCCTTCTCCGTAAAACACAAAGTGCTACAGAAATGGAGACAAGAGCTCAACAAACATACTTAATCTTGGATGAAAGGGGCCCTTCAAATTAGAAGGCCCATGACGTTGAGGGGCAAAAGCCACAAGAAAACCTCAAGATCGAATGCCCTTCTTTCAACTAAGACCATAAATATTGGATCTTGGAATGTGAAGACCATGTTCCAAGCAAGGAAAACAGCCTAAGTAGCGGCAGAAATGCAATGATACCAACTGGAACTGTTAGGAATTAGAGAGGCCAGATGGACACAATCAGGACAAAAAAGGCTAGTGAGTGGAGAGATCTTACTGTATGCAGGCCATGAAGAAGAGGATGCCCCCCACACAGAAGGTGTAGCGCTTATGCTATCAAGATCTGCACAAAGGGTGCTGATAGGGTGGGAGACACATGGATCAAGGATTATAACAGCAAGCTTTAGAACGAAGACAAAGAGGATTAAAATGAATGTTATTCAATGCTATACACCAATGAATGACAGTGAAAGGGAAAACAAAGAAGAGTTTTACAATAGACTCCAAAATATTTTAGATAACTACTCTAAGAAAGATGTTACGATAATGATGGGGGACTTTAATGCAAAGATTGGAGGAGATAACACTGGATACCAAGAAGTGATGGGTACAGATGGAATTGGAGAAATTAATGAAAATGGAGAGATGCTTGCAGAATTTTGTGCACTAAATGAACTTGTTATTGGAGGCAGCATATTCCCTTATAAAATAATTCACAAAGCAACATGGATATCACCGGATCATGTCACAGAAAACCAAATAGACCACTTATGTATCAGCAAAAAGTTCAGAAGATCATTGGAAGATATGAGAGTAAAAAGGGGAGCAGATGTAGCATCTGACCATAATCTACTAACCTCCAGATTAATGCTGAAACTAAAGAAGAACTGGAGAGAGGGAGTAGCAAAAAGACGAAAGTATAATGTGAGTTTACCGAGAGACACTGGGATACAGGAAGAATTCAGGTTGAAATTTTCAAACAAATTTGAAGCTCTACAGAAGCTGGTTGACGATGAAGCTAGCATAGTGTTTGGGCGCTGTGTGAGACGGCTGCCTTTCCAGTAGCTCTGTAGTTTTTAGCTCTTTAAACCTCTTTTTTCCAC
>JAOEHJ010000007.1:43699582-43709925 GCA_025447855.1 Potamarius usumacintae | reverse complement strand
ATTCACAGGAGTTGGACTTCTGAGCAGTGGAAAAGGGTCATGTTCTCAGATGAGAAGAAATTTGAATTATTTGGCAACGCTATGCGACAGTACGTCAGGCGCAGAAAGGGAGAAAGATACAAGGCAAACACAGTAAAACATGGTGGAGGGGCCCTGCAAGTACGGGGAGCCATCACCTACAATGGAGTTGGTCATCTCTACAAAATAGATGACAAGTAGAGGCAAATCCTTATCCATCATGCTGTGCTTTCTGGAAGAGCTCTCATTGGCAACAACTTTATCTTCTGGCAAGATAATGTCCCAAAACACACAGCCAGGGTGGTTTAAACAGTATTTAAAAAACAAAGAACAAGATGGCAGCTTGACAATTCTTGATTGGCCAGCCCAAAGTCCTGAAATGAATATAATTGAGCAAGTCTGGACCTACATGGAGCGAGAGAAGGTGAAAAGGGGTCCTTCAAACCTGCCACAGCTCTGGGAAGTGTTGCAAGACATATGGAGATCAATTCCACTTGACTTTATTCATGAACTTTGATAGCATGCCTGATCGTGTCTGTGCACTTCACAGAGTCAAGGGGTTCCATACCAAATATCGATAATATTTTTAAATGATTTACTCTGGTTACCTGTAACATTTGTTTGTTATTATGAAAATGTTTACTTTGTTAAGAGAACTTGAGAACAAAAGGTCAAATTTTGTGTTGTTTTGTCATTTTGGTAGGTGTTTCCATATTTTGTGCCAATACACACACTTTTTTGAAAGATTGTGACTTCATGTCATTTGATTGAATGGAACAATATATCTTGGGATTTCTATCTCAACTACATATATGTAGGTTCAGTCACCCTGCACCACTGGCAACAACTGGCTACACCCAACCTTGGGGGCATCCTTCATCCACGGCCAGGCATCCTCACCAAAGACTTCAGGGAACTGGATGTGGACATTCAGCAAGTTTATAGCCTCAATGACCTTGAGGAGGACGAGCCGAACTGGTCCAAACTCCCTAACCCCGTTCACATCCCTATTGGTAAGGATTTATTATTCTCTCAGTTTAGAGTTTGGTGGGAGCAGTTAAGAGTAAAACCATACTTAATTCCACTAGGGGGCATCGTTGGACTTCTTAGGATGAAGGTTATAAGGTTGTAGTAATTCACGTATTTAATAGTAATAATTATAATAACTTGCTGTGGAAATGATTTCAGGAAGTGTTTTGTAGCCTTACGTGTTTACATATTTACTGTGAGCTAATGGTTTCAACTCAGACACTTCACTCATGGGATGTGGTGCGTCTAATATTCTTTTCACACTTTTTTTTTTTTTTTTCTGGCCACAATGTTGAGTGTGGGAAATGGGGACAACAAACTTTTGAACACTGTGACACAATGAGCTTCACAGAGCAAGATAAGAGCACTGGATGGACAAAAGTTCACGGTGTCATGGTAATAGTTAATGCTAAAAGTGATTAAAGAGTTTTGTTTAAATCAGTCATCAATGTGTAAATGAAAAAATGGGAAAACGTGAGGTTTGTCTGCTATATCGGTCAAATTGCCACCTTTGTGAAATTAGGGGTTCTTGACCGCATTTATTAATGAAATGTACCAGACTGTCTAGTAAAGCTCATAATTTAAACACTGATTGATTGAGACCATACAACTGTCAGCTATTATGAAGAAAAATATCTGTTGCACATAATTATGGAATATAAATCAGCCTAGATGAGCATTATTATTATTATTATTATTATTTTTTTTTTTTGCTTGCATCTTATCATCTGCTTTGACTTCCATGTTGTGTTGCTGTGAAGTTCATACCAGTAATGAGTAGCGCGTTTTAGTAAGCGTGCATGTGTGTCTATCTCAGTCACTTCATCTGGATCCAACTTCCCCTACACCTGCCCCACCCACACCATCACCAACTCTCAGATCCTCCATCCCTCTGTCCTGCTGTCCTCCTTATCCACTAGGTAAGCCACCATTTTATCCCACTGCTTTGTTACTCTATATTTCAGATAACAAGCTGTCATGCATCACTGAAATCCAGCTGGTCCGTTGTTTCAACATCATTCCCATGTCTAGTTTACCTCAATGTTATGTTTCAGTTGATGTTAAAATTGTGATTCTCTCAAAACACCATTTCTAGAAATGGTAAGGTATTTAAGAGAAATGTAATTTACATAAGCGAATGTGGTATTTAAGCCGAATTTCTACACAGTTGACGATACCTGGTGCATTGCAGGGATAAAACAGATTAGAAAACATGTCAGATTTTCATTCTTCTCTTTCAACCACAGGAAATGTTGGTCAAGGCTCTTCCTCCAGCTGTAATGTCTCCTACTCCCATAAAGTGAGACCCAAAAGTCACGACTGAATAGGCAAACGCTCCCTAATGCACTAATTCCCAAATTTAATACCACACTCATGTCGGGATTTTCTCTGCTTTTAACAAGCTAAACTAATTGGCATGAAAGTTTTTGGAAAATGCAAGCGTCATGGAGTAATAATGTTCTTTTTTTTTTTTGCATGGCTTTATGAAAGGCATTTATTTAATGCTCATTTTTGCACATTGTTGAAATCTTCTGAATGGACTTTTGCTGAACTAAAATGTTTCATTAGTGTTTGTGATAACCAGCTTTTCTGTTTGCAGCATTTGCCATGGTGAAATACTAACCCATTGTTTATTTTCGCTGAAATTTTTGCAGTCGTATTTTGATATCATTTAAATGTGGTGTGTGATCTTTTTTTTTTTTTTTAAAGCTTTCAGCCTCATAACCTGCCCACCTCTGGGAGCAATGAGCATGTAAAGACCTTACCAGATCACCAGCATGGTTTCTTCCATGGACCTGCCATGAATGCGACACCCACCTTAGGTCTTATTCAGCTGCTTCAAGAGCGAGGTATCTCTGCTTCAACTCAGCCCAGCTTGCCTCCCATCCTCAAACCTTCTAGCAGCACTTTAGCAGCTTTAAACCATAAAGAAACTGATGGAGGACATAGAGGAGCGAAACAGCAGAGGAAGAACATTTTTAGCTTCAACCTGGTTGACAAGCTTCAGAGTCTTGGTCTTCATAAAGTGATAGCCAGAGGATTCATAGACTCAGGGAAGAAGGAAGGAGAGCCACACAGTCCTCCTCCAAAAGAACACTAAACACTGGCTTTCAGCAGAGCTGCTGTTTTATGTACTGTCTTCCATTTTGTATGCAGCAGATCCAACCTTATCAAGTGTTGTATTTATCATTGAACATTTGAAAGCCATATACATTTTAGAGTGGTCCTTGTAGTCGTGAGATGGTTATGAATGGGACGTCCTGCTTACAATATGGTAGACTAGTTTAGGTTTGGAAATGCAGGACATTTTAACAGTCTGAGGTACATAATGTATGATAAGTATTTATATTGCTCTCTTATGTGTTCTGAACACTTACCAAAAGGGAAGAACTGTGCTTTCATTATGATTTAAGAACTAGTCCTGTTTTTCTTTCTTTTTTTTAAATTTGTATGGCAGTCACCATCATCCTGCTTATCTTAACATAAAGTACCAGCCAAAGGTTTGGACACCCCTACTCATTCATATGTTTTTCTGTATTTTGACTATTTTCTCCATTTTAGGACAATACTGAAGACATCAAAACTATGAAATAACCTCTGGAACATATATGTGGTAAACAAAAAAAAGTGTGAAATATTTCAGATTCCTCAAAGTAGCCAGTGTTTACCTTGATGACTTGCATGGGAAACAAAAGTGTTAATAAAACAAACAAAATATTTTTCATATTTTAGATTCTTCAAAGTAGCCAGTGATGACGCTTTGCACACTATTGGCATGATCTTAACCAGCTTCATGAGGTAGTCATCTGGAGTGCTTTTCAATTAAGAGGTGTGTCTCGTCAGAAGTTAATCAGTGGATGAGTTTCTCACCTTATTAATGTGTTTAAGATTAGATAGTATAGCTCTATTCAACACCATAACTGTAGCAATCCATATTATGTCAAGAACCGCTCAACTAAGTAAAGAGAAACGACATCCATCATTACTTTAAGACACAAAGTGTCTTTTAATTAGAAGGTGTGTCCAAACTTTTGACTGGTACTATACATGAGCACTATATCTTATCTTATTTATATATTTACAGTCCGGTGACCTCTGATTTGTCTGTGTACTGGATGAATTGTGACTGTTCATGGGTTACCCATTAGTTGTTTTTATGACAATGTGCACATTTCTACTATTAGAAATACTGGATGACCTGAGCATATTGTTCAGGATGTCTAGTTGTACATTATAGTCTATGATTAGTTGTTTTAGAACCTATTTAAATGTCCCAAAATGCACTGGGGCCCTTAGTTGGAAGTGTCATTATAGAGTACATACATACAGGCACTTGATAGTCACGGGTCTCCAGTTAAAGCTGTTTATATAGAATTTTTCAGAAACTTGTAATTGTGTTGTCGTGCCCCCCCCATACTAGGTGAACACTGGCTATTTAGCATATCCAAATATTTGCACATGCAGATAATTTGCAACAATTGGACAGAAACAAATTCACCTTCATATGTTTTATTTATACTGAAAGATTTCTCCTGAAAGGCTGAAAGAAACGTCATTCTGCACAGTTTCTCACATCACTATATAGCACGGGCTAAACAGATGTAGATTTCCAGATGTAGATTTGTATTTCTTGCTCTTCTAATTTTAATATTATTTCCTGTGAGCACAAAGCTGATTACAGCAGTTCTTTTAAAATTGCACCTTATATACTATGTGCCCTATAATTGATACGTCTCGGTGCATTTTTTTTTTTTAATAAGTAGTGCTCAGCTAAAGCAGGCCAGTGGAGAATCAGCATTTGAAGACCATTTGCACCTTAGCATGCAATCTGTATATGTACAGCATATCAGTGTCTGGAAGGACTCGTGCATTTATAATGTTTGTCCAGATGACTTGTTGTCACATGCAGATGTCAGTTAACCCACAGAGTTTGTTGTGCAACCTACTATTTACTTTTGTCCTGTCGGAAATTTCTCATGAAACAGCAAACGTTACGAATAGTGAGCCAAGCCCTGTTGGGAATTAGTTGTTTTTGTTTTTGTTTTTTTGTGGTTTTTTTAAGGCTTCTTTGGAATAATCTAACAATATTGCTGTGTCAGCACTTGCCTGAAATATGATTACAGTGTCAGCCAGGCTCCGTCATGAGATGATTTGACTGATTACCAATCGCATCACCATTGTGTTATGGCCTCTGTGCCCTACACTTTGCATTAGCATGCGTTTTCCATGGTTGAGGTAAGATATCGAGATACAAACTGTAAATTCTGATTTTAACGCAGGTTTCTGTACAAGTAACTGTGGTTAATGAAGCTAAGCACCGGTACAGCTTTATTGCATGTAGTTCTAAACCTGAAGGCCATTAAGCTATCACGCAGCTACATATTTGACAAATCGCACTGTTTCATCCTTTGGCAATATGTGATTATATATCATTACAATCATCCAAATCCTGTAAGAACAGAGATTTAGGTTCATAACCTTGACATGGGAGAGTTCAGAGTGATGTTTGAGCGCTCTGCAACTGTAGAAGTGGTAGAAAGACAGTTTGCACTTGTAGTATGAAAAATGTGAGAAATGAATAACACAAATCAACACAATCACTGAGTGTACTGTAGACTTATTGATCACAAATATGTTGCACCTAATGATTGTATTTTTTCTGTTATTTAGTCTGTAAATATGATTGCCATTAGTTTGCACCTCCTCTCACTGTAATTATAAAATGTCATTTGAATAAGAGCTGTGTACAGTTGCAGCATATGTGAATAATCGTCGCAGTGCTTGAATAAATACAAGAATTTGACACATTAATGAGTAGATCTGTGTGTATTTGGATTTCAGAACATTTTTAAATAATACAAGTTTCATTCCCATTACAACTCCTTTGTTGAACATCTCAAACATTTTTTCTTGTCAATGGGGTGGTAACCTCTAGGGTACTTGGGTATCTTTTTGTCCTTTTAGTGTGTATGTTTTTCCTGGAAAAGTGTATGTAGAGGACCGTTAACATATTACTTTAAAAGATTACAAGAGTGGTCCTTTAAAGTCAAATTACATGCCTTTAAATAATTTTTAAACATAAACTGTGTTCACATTACAGGGTTGTGTTGCTTGACCTTAGTGCAGCTTTTGACACCATTGATTATACTATTCTCCTTGCTGGACTAGAACATATCACTGAAGTTAAAAGAACGGCCCTTTCCAGGCTCGGGTCTTATTTATCTGATCATTGTCAGTTTGTAGATGTAAATGGTGACTTCTCTATGCATATTAAAGTTTGAAGTTCCACAAGGTTCTGTTTTAGGCCCACTGCTTTTTTTTTTCTTCTTTATTTATGTTACCTCTGGGTAATATTCTTCATAAGCAAGGTATTAGCATCCACTATTATGCTGATGACACACAGTTGCATGTTTCTGCAAAGCCAGATGAGACACCAGCTTAATAAAATTGAGGAATGTGTAAAGGACATTAGACACCCAATGCTTATTAACGTTCTGCTTATTTATAAGTACAGTACGTGTATTAGGACCACATGCAGCTAGAAGTAAGCTTTCTGATGACACAGTAACGCTGGATGGCCTTTGTTTCATCATATGCAGCAGAAAAAGACCTTGGTGTGATTATTGACTCCAGTCTTTAATTTGAAGCTCAGGTAGATATTACTAGGATAGCCTTCCTTCATCTCAGAAATACTGCTAAGACAAGAAATATAATGTCATTACATGCTGGGGAAAAACAAAACAACAACAACAAAAAAAAAACCTAGTTCGTGCCTTTGTTACCTTAAGGTTGGATTATTTGGAATTTTAAGCCTTTATTCATCACATTTACATTACATTTACACAGTGCCTTGCTCAAGGGCACTTCAGCCATGGATGTAGAGGGAGGGGAAAGTGCTGTTGTTGCTATTATGATGTCTTGCTGTCTGGATGTTCCAGTAATTCCATAAACAAGCTCCAGTTAGTCCAGAATGCAGCAGAAAGAGTCCTCACTAGAACCAGAAGGTATGACCACATCACCCCTCTCTTATCCAAACTGCATTGGCTCTCAATCAAACTTTGCATTGATTATGGGTCAACAGTAATATTTTATAAAGCACTGAATGGTTTCGCACCATAGTACCTCAGCAAACTTCTGGTCTTTTATGACCTGCCACGCCTACTTGGATCAAAAGGTGCAAGCTATTTGTTGGTACCTCAAATAGTGACAGCTACAGCAGGGGGCAGAGTCTTCTCTTACAGTTATGATACCGCCTTAAAAGTAGTGTTTGGGACTTAGAGTCTCAGTGTTGAAAACACATTTGTTTAGTCATGCCTTTTGTTAGTAGCTTTTTATTAGGCAAAGGAACAGATCTGGAGGGTTCTCGGGCATAGTGTTTTGATAAACTGGGATGTTTGGATGCTGCCGCTCCCATTCCAGTATGAAAAATTGGTATGTTTAAATCCGTAACTTTTAAGCACTGCGTTGCCTTCGTGGGGATGGGGTCCTTATAACTGATGGTGAAGACAGTGCTAGGAGACTGACTGATTTATTTTTTGTTTGATTAGCAAATCAATATATTTTAAAAATGGGCTTACTCTAACAGTACGACCCTGAGTCTGCACAATGGCAGGCTGTGTCCTTGACTGTCAACAGGGAATATATCAACCACAATGGGATTAAGCAGTCTCTATGTTAAATCTTTGTTGATCTTATTTTTACTGTATTTATTAGCCAAACTGTAATGTAATACAAGGATTTCAACCAAATCCTTTCACATCTTGACTACTATAGGTCAGAGTAGTTGGACTGGCCTGTAGTGCAAACCAAAGATGAAAAGGAATTTTAAATGTAATGAGATTTCCAGATTTTTCAGCACGAAAATGCTGAAGGAAATATGGAGAGAAATGGAAAAGGAGAAGACAGTAGGCAGGAGAGATAAATTTGAATGATGTATGTACAAATATGCTCTGTTTTATCAGTAATTATGATCAAACTAAAGGTAAAATGAATGCATGAATGGTACAATTGGGGGGAAAAACTACAGTATATTAGATAATTCTCTTTGCCACTTTCTTCTTCTCTCTCTCTCTCAGATATATCAAAATTCAAAAGTGGTGCAGCAATGCAGCCCCCATTAAAAACATTTCCCTATACATTACTTGGAGCAACAAAAAGAAGCTTCCACAGTGAATGGTACAATTCTTAGCTACAGCCTGAATATTCCCAGTCTAAGGATGCAGCTTTGCGTGCGGACATTTTGCAATGTTCAGCACCAGTGTATTCACAATAGAGAATGGCCATTCTAATTGGAAGAAGGCCACTGTCCAAAGACAGTGGGTTCAGTGTTTACGCCAAATCAGACACACATGAATGCCATAATTGCATGGCATGAGTACAAAAGAATGGCACAGTGTGGACATGATGAATCGGAAACCCTAAAAAAAAAAAAAAAAGGGAATTTTCCTTGAAATTTTAGATCTTGTGAGTAAACATGATGCCTCAGTGAAAAGACCACGGAGGCTCAGAAATATAAAATGCACTAGCAAAAATACTCAAAATGAACTCTTATTTACCAGGAATGTTGAGAGAGGAAATCATAAAAGAAGTTAATGAAAGTGAGTAAAGACATATATAAAAAAAAAGGAAAGAAGAAGAAAAAGCAGCTGTCCCTGTGCGTAAGGTATTATGATGGTGTGGTTCAGGAGTGCTTCCTTGAGTACAAGAACGTTTCATGTCTGGAGAAGTTTGGGCTGGAATACAGAGAGAATCCTGTGGGCCAAGCCTAGTCATTGTTAACTGTGTGAAAGATGTTCTTGTAGCTGCATGTTTTTTCTCTTTGTTGGAAAGACTGTATGCGTTCACATGAGGCTCATATGTTCACAAAAGTGGCTTGTACAGGAAGTGGGGAAGTACAAAAACTTAGTGAGACTTGATGGACTTGCTATGCTGCATGTAGAAACCTTATGGTTAGGCTGACTGCTGGAATAAAAGTACTAGATGAAATTTCAGATGAGGCCAATCTACAGACAGCTGTAGAAGCGAGGGGACTACGCTCTCAAATTGATTTGAGTTTCATAGGTCTTACTGTAGTGTTCAGAAAGGCGCTCAGTGAAACAAAGTTTTTATCTGACGTTCTCCAATCACCTAAGGTTGACCTTCCTGAAACCTTCAGACAGACCTTTGAAGAATATCACAAAGAGGACAGCTTTCATGAGCTGTGGAGTACAGTGATTGAAACACACAATGATTAACATTTCTTGTCACATCTACACTTGGACAGCACACACATACACACACGATGCCTTCAAAAAAAAAAAGTCAAAGTCTTTTCCATGCCAGGACCTGGTCTTCCCAGGCAATCTCCCATTCCAGTACTAACCAAGCCCTTAAGGTGCATTGGGCAGCACCAATCTCCACTTCTATAACCCTCAATCTCACACACCACTAGGGTTACAGTGGGGGACTAGCCTTCTAGTAACCACACTCCCTACTTGCATCTGTATTGCAGCATGCCTTGCCAGAAGGTACCATTTTTAGGATGGTCTTTGGTATGACCCAACCACAAACAGAACTCACAATCTCCTGATCAAGAGACAGACATGCTAACCACTAGGCCAGCTCATGGTAAAGATGCCTTCAGAAAAGGAATATTCATTCCTATCATGGACGCAACGATCAGTGAGATGGACAGGTGCTTTTCAAACACTGCAACAGAACAAGAGGCTTACAAGCTCTAAACCCATCAAAAAATCACTTTTTAAAGGAGCATTTGGTTTTGTTAGTGCTTGAGGCATATGGCTGTGATTGGCAAGACTTGAAAAGTGAGATACACCAGACAAAAAGACTTCTTAAAAGAAAAGAGGACAGTAAACACACCCAGTCTGGCTGAGTTGTGAAGTTCCTGGTTCCTTTTAAGGAGAGTTTCTTTGAACTTTATAATCTGTGCAAGATTGCTTTTTTTTTTTTTTTTGTCAATGAGTACTGCAGGGTGTGAGTGAAGATTTTCAGTGTTGAAGCTTGTACAAAATGACCTGCTCACAACCATGGCAGATGGCTGTCTGAGGAATCTAGCTTAGGAATTAGTGGTGAGGAACTAACACTTGATTTGGATATGTTTATGAAATGTTTTTCTGCACTGCACAACAACCGTCTCCTTAAGCTGTCTTAAAAAATGTGGACAGGTACGACAAGAAGTCAAGTCAAGTTTATTAGTGTGCTTGCTCAAGCACACTATTGTTCTTAAGTTTACTTATTCTGCCTTATTCCGACACGTTTTTTGGATCCACTACTCCTCCTAGGGCGTTCGAGATAGA